>VZRH01006244.1:831614-957996 GCA_013397555.1 Urocynchramus pylzowi
AAAAAAAAAAAAAAAAAAAAAAAAAAAAAAAAAAAATAATTAGGAATTTCAATCTATTCTTCAGTATTTTTAATATATGATACTACAAAGGAAAATATCCAATTACTCTGTAGATAATAGGCCCAGAACATTTATCACCAAGTAAAACCAGATGAGAGATCATTATCCAATTGGAGAATTTAATGTGGTAACCAGCAAATTGAATTTCAGAGCTTCAGAAAGTCGTGCAAGTCTGAGGCAATAAAGGCACAGAGTTGAACACCGTGTGGACTTCCAGACTGGATCTGGAATGAGAACTTCAGTATTCTCTTTTTACATGGGAGCTGGGTGCCACTGAGCAAAATGGAACTGGCCAGCAGGATAGGTACAGTTTTTCTATAACTTTTTGTAAAATCCTGAAGATTTTCCAAGTTTTTTTGTGTTTTGTTTCATGGTCAGAAATGCAAAATGAAAATTTCCCAAGTATATCTGGTCTACTGAGCTGGAGTCCTGTGTGAGAAGTTAATTTTCTGTAGAATGAGCTCTGGTAATACAAAATAAAAGCATATTCAGGTTTTAACTCTACCTTTGTAAGCCCATATTTAGGTTCAACCTGGTAAATGATGTCACTCCAGAAGTGAAGCATTAGTAAACATAGAAAGTCATGTTCCAAGAGATACTCTATTAATTAATAATTATTTATAACAGCCTTGCTAATTGTAATTGACTCTTGCTTAGGTTCTGTGACATTGCATATCAATTAAATTAGAGCTATAAATACATCCTGGAAGGGGGCAGTGTTTCTTGACAGGAATATTTTACTGCACCATGGCTTCATGCATCATTTTATATCCTGGGCATGCTGCCAATATTGCATTACCTAAATATCCATTTTATATAGGAACTCTGCATCCTCCCAGCAACTTGTGAAATCAGGCTAATTGTTTAATTTTAGGTTCCAAATCAACATTCCTTCCAAAGCATTAATCTAGTGGTGAATCTCTGCAATTACCAATTTTGCAAAACTTCTTACGTCTGGTAATTTAAACTACTGTTAAGTAAGTGCCTTTTTGGATTTTTTTTCTACATATTTATATAAGTGCTTAGAAAATTAAGCAATGGCTAAGTGATGCTCAATCCCTCCTTCCATCAAGCCATCCTTGTTTGATTACAAAACATTATCACCTTCCCTTCACTAAAGATGATGAAAATCCTATTTATCCTCTCCATTTCCCAAAGCATTTATCTGGCCTGAAATTTTGATCTATATCCAGAAGTTGTACTGGGCATGTGTTAAGAGGAGAGGATTTCATGGAAATGTGATTCCACCACTTCTGCACTTTTGCCTTCCATTGAAAAACACAGAGCAAAAGTAAGAAGAAAAGCTAAGCCAGTTTTGTCAACTTTTTAAATAAAAATGTAGCAAAAGCTGTTTTAAAATTATTTGGTCTCATTGTCCAAAAAAGATTTATATATCAAAATGCTTATGAAAATCCTGGTAACACCTTTAGATATTAAGGAAATGACTTGACCTACTTAAAACTTCAATTTATATCTAAGAACACAACAACTCTGTTACTTTTTCTTTTTGCTATCAAGCTGCCATGAAACGTTCTTTGATATTTCACATTTTTGTTCTGGGTAGCTCTCTTTCAAGATAAATATGCCCAATTTTTTTGCTTGGCTTTTCAAAATTCTTTCAGTATTCCAAGTGGAAAGACGTTAATGTGAATGATTCTGTGCTGGCAAGAACCCACAAAATCTGTGTCAGCAACTCCGTGTGTTTGTCGACTCAGTTCCTCTTGTATATTTATAAGGCAGTTGACAAAGTGCCTCAGATATTCTGATTCCTGTGATTATCTCCTGAAGGACTGCAAAGGTCTCTTTTAATGCTGCTCCAAAAATTTATGGTGATAAAAGAATTAACACCGTTCTGTCAGTCCATGAAGAATCGTTTTACCTGTGCCCTCCTCTGTAATCACTGCACATGGAACAGTTTGTGAACAGGGACTGCACTCACTTTTAGGGTGGAATAGTCACTCCATGTAGGCTTTTCCTGTTTTCCAGTTTTCTGCTTTTCCTTCAGACCCTTTAGGGTTGACATTTTATGTCATTCAGGTATTTTAAAATATTTACTTTATTATCATTCAATAGCATACTGTTAATCTGTCACCTCGATTAATTGCATGATGGTGGGGAAATCATGCAAGAAAATACAACTTCAGTCCTGAAATCAAGGGTGGAATTTGCATCCTACCCCAAACAACCCATTTTCCCTCTCTTCAGAACTCAAGTCAGCCAACAGATCCACAGAATTCCAAAAACTGACTGAAACCAGAAGATTCATCTGCCAAGTTATGAAATATTGTTGAGGTTTGTTGCAGGGTTGTATAATAATTTTCTCATTCATCCTGATAAATTGCCTGCTGATTTTCTCTCCAGGTTTGAAATCCTTTGCTTTGACTTTATGATACTGGTAATCTCTGTCAGAGAGATTTAAATCTACAATTTGAATAAATAAATTTAAATAAACAGTAACTCCATTAAACTCATCTGTTTTTACAAGACACAGTAATCAAAGTGAAAATACAAAACCCTATAAATTAATGTATAATAAATCATTATCAGAGGCTGAATGCAGGATCCTTATGAACCTTCAGAGATGATACAGTCTAATTAAACTAAACTCAGTGAGACTGAGTAATTATGAGCACAATTTTATTAAAGCATCTGACAGCAAATGATTCTTGCCTTGTGTTTTGCTGTCCTGTCCTGACTTTTATGAGAAAGCTGTCGTGATACTGACATTGAAAAAGTGACTCTTAGGAGAAATTTGTCATGACTCCAACACTGAACAGCCTTTCTCAGACTATGAAGTACAGCATGAAAACATGAAGTAGAAGACTAAGCCTTTATGTATGCTGGATCAATCCTAAGAAGAGAACAACTGAATGCCTGGGTCAGTCCTACAGGAGAACATTTGAATGCCTGGATCTGTCCTACAGGAGAACATCTGAATGCCTGGGTCAGTTCTAGAGGAGAATATCTGAATGCCTGGATCAATCCTTCAGGAGAACATTTGAATGCCTAAATCAGTCCTACAGGAGAGCATCTGAAGGCCTGGATCAATCATAAGGGGAGAACATTTCAATGCCTGGATTAATCCTAAGAGAAGAACCCCTGAATGCCTGGCTCAGTCCTACAGGAGAACATTTGAATGCCTGGATCAATCCTACAGGAGAACATCTGAATGCCTGGATCAATCCTACAGGAGAACATTTGAATGCCTAAATCAGTCCTACAGGAGAGCCCCTGCATGCCTGGCTCCATCCCAGAGGAGAGCCCCTGCATGCCTGGCTCCATCCCACAGGAGAACCCCTGCATGCCTGGCTCCATCCCACAGGAGAACCCCTGCATGCCTGGCTCCATCCCAGAGGAGAGCCCCTGAGTGCCTGGCTCCATCCCAGAGGAGAGCCCCTGCATGCCTGGCTCCATCCTACAGGAGAGCCCCTGCATGCCTGGCTCCATCCTACAGGAGAGCCCCTGCATGCCTGGCTCCATCCCACAGGAGAGCCCCTGCATGCCTGGCTCCATCCTACAGGAGAGCCCCTGAATGCCTGGCTCCATCCCACAGGAAAACCCCTGAATGCCTGGCTCCATCCCAGAGGAGAGCCCCTGCGTGCCTGGCTCCATCCCAGAGGAGCAGAGCTGGAGCTGTCCCCGCGGCTCCCACGGGAGCTCTGGCTGGCACTCACGTGGCAGAGTGGCACGGTGTTGTTCTCCGCCAGGGAGAAGCTGAGCAGGTCCTGCTGGCCGGGCTCCAGCCTGGCGCCGAGGCTGGGGGCCAGCACCGCGGGGCTGAGGGGGTAGCCGGGGTTCCCCGGGCCCTTGCCCTTCCTCCTGGACCTCCGGCCCGTGTCCCTTTTGCTGTCCCTCGGCGCCAGGGGCTCCTCCTGGATCACCAGGATCTTGTCGTCGCTCAGGTAGCGCAGCAGCGAATTCTCAGAGTCAGTGGTTGGAGGGGGAGGAAGGCAAGAAAGAAACGTTTGTTACAGCCACGACACAAAATAACACCACTCACACACGATGTTCCAGCATCCCAACAGGAACAAGAAATGAGCACTTTATTTTTCAGACCTCAAGATTTATAGAATTGTAAAAGTGACAGTGGATTGGAGGATGGTATTACCACCTTTCCAACTACACTGGCCAAACCAACAGTCCATCAAACGTCTCCTCCTACACAGAAGAATGTAAACAATCATTATTTACATGAAAGTGTGTGAAAAACTCCATTACAAAAATGTAAACATCAGAAAGCTTAGAAAATCTCAAAAGAACAAGGTAACAAACGTTAGGAAGAGGAAACAAGCAGAGAACCATTTTGGCTGGCCAGAGACCATCCCTGGGTCCTGTTAAACTGGGAAAAGTCGTGTGAGTGTCCAGGGAATTGTGAGGGCTCTCCCTGCGCTCCCTTCCACGTGTACTGACACCATGGATGGTGAAAGGGAGCAGACACAGAAAAAATGACTGGGTTGTATCATGCAGGGAGCATCTCTGGGACCATCCCAGGCACCAGGATTGTAATTTCAAGGAATTTGATAGGCTGGAATAATGGTTTTAAGGAGATGTGCAGCATACTTGGGCACAGTTTCAAAATGGGAGCTGGCCAGGCAACAAGTCTGTTACTGTCTGCAACAGTGAAATATGAGCTAAACACACATCAACAGATTTGGAATGAGTCAGAAAAAGCTTGTGCCTTAAATGAAATTTCTTTTCTCTTGGAATGGAAGTTTACTGAAGAAAGTAGTTTAAAATCCTGTATTGATCTTAAGAATATAATTCTTTTTTCTTTTCATATTTTTAGAAGTCAAGTTGAACTGCTCTCAGCTTCCAGACCATGCTTAAAAGACTCTAAAAAAATAGTATTCAAGAACCTTCAAAAGTCGTTGTCACAATAAATATGGTTGTAAATTTGAAGAATATTCTTTTGAATTATATGATTTCTTTTTGCCAGAGGAAATAAAGGAAAAAAGAAACTGTGGAATCACTTTTCTTTCTTGCAAAGTTCACAATTCCCACTGGGATCAATGGAAGCTTATGTGATTAGAACTGCTGGTCTGAACACTGACAGTACAGTTGCTGATTCCTGCTCCAAATTTTAATTCATACCGATCAAAATGTTCTCAGAGGATGCTACTTTACATCTGTAACATCACTTACTGTTTTCTAGAGCTGTGCAGATTTAGATCTGATTGCTTTTAACACATATCTGAGCCTTCAAAGTACTTTTCCCCTTGATATTTATGTTTCTTTATACTACAATTAAATTCCTCCTACTAATACAAATTTTTAATTGTCAGAAATGGAAGCAGAAAAGCACAGACACTAAACAGGCTGTTTTATATCTTCTGTGAGACTCAAAAAAAATTTTTTTTTTTCTTTTTCCTGTAATGCTCCTTAAGCAACAAAGGAAAGACATCTTGAAGAACAGCAGAGAAAAAAAAATACTCACCTCTGCTTCCCCTCTTGTACATGTTCTGTTCTTTGGACTCCCCTATCCAGCTGTACTCAGTAGGCATCGAAACTGGCCTCAAATCTCCTGCAAACAAGGCAAGGAAAACCAATGTAATTTTTGAAGGCTAGGAATGGCAGGCTGTAGGGTCAGTAATGTCTGTAAATTCCAGGTGTGACACAAGCCCTCAGTGCAGTCCATCATTAGAGCTGTGGCCTTCAGGATCAGTGAAACATCCCAGAGCCTCCTCTTCATCACCCCGACCTCAAGGGAAGCACCACCAGCTTTGGTGAAATTCCTTGTAAATGTAAAGCAGATTACAAATTTATTTGAAAACTTTGCTCTTTATGAACTTTCTCACTCATTAAACAGGTGTTGGGAATAAGGAAACACATTTTAAAGTGGATGAAAATGCTGTAGAAAAAGTAGAGAGAGAATTAATACAGATGCAAGAACACAGATCTGTCAGGGAAACATAAACCCCCCCTGACCTGGGAAATCCCACGGTGAGAAATGAGGGGATCTCATTTAGAGGAACATTAATTTCCAGTGGCTCAGGAGGAAAACCTGGGGCACAGTTTGGGGACAACAGCCAGCAAAGAAGACTCAGCCCCTGGGGTTTAATCCATGGGATTTCATGGCACTGGGGCAGCGAGACCCTGATGTGCCCAAGGCATTCCCTGCCCGAGCCCCAGAACAGGGATGGCAGGGCACAAACCAGGAACAGCCCCAGATCTCCTGACAATCTGAGGGCTGATATTTAGGGTACTGAGATTTTCCCATATTACTCTTTTGTGCACTCCATGAAATTTAGTGTATAAATAATCCTATGGAAAAATACATTTCATTGTCTGCCTCACAGCGGAGACTACCTTCAACTACAAATGTAAGATTCAACTCTTAATCCTTAGAAGAACAATATCAATTAAGAAAAAAACCTCAATTAAAAAAAATCACTAATCTAAAAAGATAGAGAAACAAGATTATAAATTTTAAAAAAAGAAAACAGGAAGGCACAAAGTAAGGGAAGAACATCATAACCAAACTGAGCAGTTTTTCTGCAATAAAGGAAATATCTGAAGCTCTGAAATGATTTATACACAAATACAGATACCACAGCACAACAGATATTAAAAATAGAAATTCAGGACAGGAATCACACAAGGCAAATGTACGAGTGATTTTGTAAACTGCTTATTTCACTTCCAAGTCCTTTCCCAATGAAAAGTAACCTATAAATTGTTTTGACATTGCAGCTTAGATATTTTTCTGAGGAGCAAAAAATTGTTGTGTGCAAGGATGACAGAATAAAGTGAAAGAAAAAAAAATTGTTTATGGTGTTTTTGCCTCTAACACATAAATGGAAGAGGTTTGATATGCATTGCCACAAGAGCTCTTTAGACCAAAGCATTTTAGGGTCAGGAAAACAATGGAGTATAATGTTAAGTAAAACAAAAAATGCACCACAACGTTATTAAAAACAAGCTTAATTTTCATAAATACATTGAAAAAAATTGACTTTTTCTTTGCCTTCTTATATTTTGCGTGCACTATCACTACCCATCACCTGCCTGAGTATCCATCCACCTACCAGCTGCACAGGAGACTTATTTCTAATAATGGCTGGAATCCTGGGAAGTCCAAGGCTGGAATTTTGGAGCAGTAGTTTGTGTCAGCCCAAGCAATAATGAAAGTGGCTACTTGGCCATGAAAGGCTTCTGAAGTTTTATTTTCATTTCTTTCCCCACGGCTCTGTGGTTCCAGCATCAATTTTTTGGAGCTGCCATAAATCCTGTCTTTTTACTGAAAGACACATTGTCACTTTGATGACTGATGTCACCTCAGTCAGAAAGTACAAAACCTTCCACTACAGTAGAACATCATTAGCATGTCTGTTAATCAACAGATTAATTAAATCTGTATTAAAAAAAAAGAAAACCAAAACTGGTTTAGCAGTCAATTTTGAGAGAAAGGCATACTTCAGAGACTTTAAAACCAAATTCCATCTGGATTTCAATCAGAATTGTCCATCATAGACAAAAAAAATCTTGTGTACTCCTGGGATCAGGTGGAGAGCCCAATATTTTAAGTCACCATGCAGGAAGAATTTATGAAAACAAGCCAAATACACCCATCTGGCTCCAATTTTAACCACAGTTAAGATTTCTCTTTATCTTTCATTCTAGTTTTGTTTTTAAATGATGTCACTTCCCGAGGAGATCAAGAGTGAACATTACTGGTCCCACAGTTGAATCCTATTCCTCAGCAGCATCACTGCTCTTTCAAGCATCAAGCAGATGACTGAAGCAGTTACTAAAAATATCCTGCCCATAACAAAGATTTATTAAGTTTTCCTACCCTGAAAAGGTTCTGTGTGCATATACACACACCATCAGCTCCATTTTACTTGCCATTTTCACCAGAAATCCAGCTGCAATCAGCAAATTACAACAGCAGGAGGGAAGTTCAGTGTAACTGATAAACACAAGATAAATACTAAGAGCAGGAGGCAGAGAAGCTGCATTTAAGAACATCCCTGGTAGCAATCCCCACATCAGAGTAAGCAGCAGCAGAATCAGGGACTGCAGTGCTTTAAGAGTTTTCTTTTTTCCCCCACTGTGCTCCCTTTCAGCTGCTGTTGGATCTTCCACCAGAACCACTCTTGGGACTCTCTCCCCTGAACTTTAGCAGGATTCTAGTGCCTGTGTTCTTCACAGACACATTTTCCTTTACTGCTCTGAGCTTCTGAGAGGTTTTCCCTTTCCTAAATTTCAAAGACAAAAACTTAGGGAGTTGTTGGAGCTTTTTAACAAAATGAGAGAAAAAAAGGCCTCAGAGTAGGTGAATAAAGTACTTATGGATGGCTTCATTTATTATAATAAATAAATATCTATATAGATCTCAAAAGATAGCAGCTACCCATAGAGAGGACTGGTCTTTGCTTTCTCTGAGGCTCAGAAATAATGCCATTTTCAAAATCAGGCATAATTCCAGTTATTCAAAAGAAATTTCCTATCTGAAATCTGTAAGCTTTACAAAACTGTCCTACTGCCTTGAAAATAAAGCAACCAAAAATACATGGACCATACACTGCTGTGTTTCAGTAGTATTTTTCTCAAATTCTTTAAACACCAAGCAATTCACTTTAAACAGAGAAGCAAAAAATTTTATCAGTTCATTTTCAACAACACCTTTTAAATAGATCCCTAAATATAGATCCATACACTTGTATACAAGCACTTGTGATTGTACACCTGTACACTCAACAGGGATTTACGTACACACTGAATTTCTGTAGAAAACTAGAGTTAATTATTCTTTAATAGCATTTCATACATTTAGGCATCCTCATGCTAAGATTTTGAAGTACAGTTGCAGCACTAATGAGTGCATTGTAGGATACTCCTCATGCATTTAATGCAATGCTGAATTTTGGAGGGCCTTCCATCTTACAGACACTCTCACACCACAAGGCAGTTCTTTCACTGAAGTTTAACAGCCCAGAACATTGCAAGTGGAATAATCTCCAGAAGTCTGGGAGGGGAAATTGAGTAAATAAAGATGCTGGCTATCCAAATAATACAAATTTAATTATCATTCAGTGTTCCAGTACGAACTGCAAAATAACTGTGTAAATAATTTACTCCTCACCAGGAATGTTGGTGTGTGATTTTTGTACTTATTCCTTCATGTAAACTTCTGTTTATTGTTCAGAGCCTACAGGTCACGGTCTGACAGAGAATGACAGATTCTGGGGGGGTTGCAGAGTTAAGAGCACAGTCTGTAAATCAGAAGAAGGTTGAGGAAATGCAGCCTACCATGGGTGGGGGTTTTTTCCCTTCTCCTCACGCCTGTGGCTCTGCTCCTCTCGTACTCAGAGCCCCCGGGGTGGCCTTCCCCCTCTATCAGGGTGTAGTATTTCCCACTCTCGTGCTCCAGGAAATAGTTTGGAGACTCAGAGCCTTTCATGCCAGACTTTCCAAATTTGCTGATGTCATCACAAGACATTATTCCAATTTCATCCCTAAAACCAGAAGATGTTGGAGAAATGAACCGTTTAAGGGAAACTTCCAGCATGCAACTGCCTCTCCCAAACGCTACAAATGAAAAGTCTTGCAATTAAAATGCTCACTTTATGAGTGAGGCAATTCAACAAATGTAAATTAACAAAACCATCATTAGGTGCCACTTTAATTGTGAGATAAACATTCAGGAGTTTTCTAGGATCTAAAGGAGAACCTGTTTTAATATGAGCACACAAGCGTTTCCCTTGCAGAAATGCTTGAGAATAAGATAGAAGCAGACACATAAAAGTAAACCAAACTAATTGATTAAAGACTTCTTTAAATACTTTCTTCATTTAGGGCTAAACCCACATTTTGCTCAGCTAAGTGAAAGTTAAGTCACTCAAAACAATGATATGGTGCTTAATGTATTTTTAGCTATTAATTTTATTAATTATTTAGCTTGATGGTGGGGCTGTTGGTTTTGGTTTTGTTTTATTAATCTAATGAAATCAAAGTGTAAAATTTTATTTTTCAAAACCTCAAATTCCTTAGCACATAAATACCTGGGGCCATAAAGTCCTGACATAGGGGAGAGAATGAAAACATCCTGGAGTGCAGAGTTGTCCATTTTTGAGGACATGCCCATGGTACTCGTTGGGGTTGTAGAGCTGCTTGTGGGGCTGGTTGGAATCACAGGCTGTAAAAATCAAAAAGGAAAATTAAGAATAAATTAATATTTTCTGGGCTACAACAAAATTGGTGTGCATAATGTTGGGAATTTTGACCTCTTTTTTTGGATTAGCCATTTTTTAAAATTTCTGAAAGCTTCTTGCAAAAGGTGTCTAGTGAAACTAGACTTCAAGACTAGTTATGAAAGAAACTGATAAACGACTATTAAATTAATTTAAAATCAATTTCAAGGGAAAATCTGAGACTCAATCAAAATATGATCTTTAATCAATGCAAAAAAATCAATTATCTGAGGAGGAAGGACACACTGTATTAAATGCCATTAATACAAAAGTTAATTACAGAGCTCTGGAATACTTGTACTGAATGAAATGATTGTGTTGGTTTCAGTGGAAGATTTATTATTAGCTAGGACAGAACATCTTGATTTTTAAAGAAAGCAGAATTCATTGTTCTTTGGCTTTATAGCCATGGTGATACAAATACGTGTTCTATGTTAAATAGCAAAGAAATATAAATTAACCTAAACAATAAATAAATATCCTTTAAGATTTTTACTTCTCAAACTTTCACATGATGTTGAAAACAATTGTTTGATTCAGATGTCATAGAGAAGCTCAAGTCTGTGGTCTGCAAGGACTAGAGGATGGTAACCAAATATGCTGTGCAGGACACAGAGATATAAACAAAAACTATTTTTCAACCAAAGTTCCGTCTGTGTTGATATTCAAGAAATAGAAAATATTTTTATTTATAAAAGTTATGCTTAAATAGATACAACCAGTTTTCTACAGCTGGAAGGAAAACCCAGTGACTCAAAATTTGGATGAAAGCTATAAACACCAATTCTTTTTCTAAATAAAAGGTTTTCTATCCTCTAGAGGTAAACACTGAAATATTTTTTATGTGGTTCAAAAAGTAAAAGCAGTCCTAAATACCAAAAAATGAAGTTTTTTTATAAGAATGTCAGTTTACAAAGGGGTCAAAATTATATTACTTCTCTGTGCTTATTGTTAAAATAAATAATAGATGGTGTAGTTTTTCTGGATCAATTAGTTGTCACAGGAAGGACTATTCCAATTTGAAGAAAAGTTCTCCAAATAAAAAGAAAAAATACAGTAGATGTTGTATTTTATTTGAGAGAAGTTGTAGTGTGCAGAGCACTATTTGCCATTGCAAATGAAAAAAAAAAAAAAAAACAGCAACATTTTTTCCTGAGTGGGAAAAGAATTAGGGAGTTTAAAAATTCAAATAAACTCCTACTATCACATAATGTCAGCCAGAGAGAAAAGGAGAAAAAAAAAAATGGTGTCACAAATCCCACTGAAAGATGATAGAGCACAGAACTGGCAAATGAAAACTCTGCAGTTGTTAATTGGGCATCAAGGAAAAATTTCTAAAGGAAAAGAATACTACAGCAAGGCCAAGTAATAAATTTTATAAGGCCTCACAGATTCTGTATCATCAATAATTCATAAATTACCTATGTGGTATAATTTTAAACTTAATTATTGTAGAAAAAATATTAATAACCTCTTTAAGCACCTTAAGCAACAACAGAAAACAGGACAACTTTTATTTAAAACTTCCTACTGTGCACCAGCCTGAGGTAACAAATATGATTTCAAGTTCTTAAACCCTATTTCCTTTTTGCCTTCCCTAATTATGTACTGCTTTTGTTTTGGTTGGTTTTGGGTTGTTTTTACCAGCAGAAAACTGATTTTTCATAAAATGGAATGATTTCCATTCTATTTTAAATCAGAATGGAAAAATTGCTCCAGACGTGGACACAAACAGATATATGCACCATGAAAACAGCACGTGCAGAGAAACATGTATGGACCTGGACCTGGACCACACCATGAAATCCAACACAGCCACGTGTGTTCTCCCTTTTTGGGACAGTCTGACTTTTGATGAGCTGTTTCTCTCTCAGTCTGCTTTCTCTGAGGTATTTTCCTGCAGCTTGTGGCCGTTTGGCGTTCCCTGTCCTGCTTTTCCCTCGCTGTAAACCCTCCTGTCTGTGCTGTGTTCTGTTATCCCAAAGCCTGGTCTGCGGGATCCAATTTCATCCGTGAGCAGCAGAAACCTCCAGAACAACAAACACTAACAAAGCCAGAAATTCTCCCTCCAGTTCCACTGCTCTAGAGTCTAAAAAGTGCCAAAGTCACCGAAAGGTGAGGGCACTGCAGCCAACGGGAGAGGGAAGTGAGCTCACTGCTTCCAGCAGCAACAAGCTGTTGTGTCAGCTGTCCAGGAAGCACAGGCTTCAGTGGCATCTTGAAATTTAATCAGGCTGCTTCCAAGTCATTACTGACAATAATAAATAACACCAGATCCAGGTGAGAGCTGCGGGAAACAGGCGAACCCAAAACCTGCGTCCTGAAACGGATCCAGGTCCTAGCACTTGAGCTTGTCTCTGTGGCAGGAAGAATAAAAGATCTAAAACTGGTTTTCCATGCCTCATAACAGAATCTGCTCTTAGGAAGTAACACTGGCAGGGCTGTTTTTGGTTTCCAAAGCGGTTTATATTTTTATTTAAATATCTCACCCCACTATTCTCTGACATAGAAGAAATAGACCCCAGGAAGGAGACACTCCAAGCACTCTTTGCTCCTCAGGGGCTCATCAGGAGAGGGGACATCACAAAACCAGAACTGTTGATAGTTCCACAAAAGCAGCTTGGTGCACTTTCACTTTTCTGGCTACCACGACAAAGGCTGGCATTTTTGATGGCAAATGCTGTCCCTACATGCAGTGTGTACAGCACACCCTGTTCACTCTGCCACAGCCTCCACATCCAGTGCTGCTCGTGAATTATGATTCTTTAATGTACCAATATAAAGAGAGGATGTCTCTGGAAGCCCTATGCAATCGCAATTTCCATTTTGCTGCCCCTGGAGGCTCCAGCTGAAGTTCACAAGTAGATACATGAGCATCTTGCTAGAGCAAAGGATATTATTCCTGCAGTGTTATGACAGAAAAATCCCCTCTGGGGGTCACAGGGCCCTGTTCCTCTCCCCCAGGGGCAGGCACAGAGAAAGAAAGGTGGCCCTAAATCCCACCAAGTCAGCAGTCCTGGCTGCAAGGATTACACAAACTCCTTAAGTGAAGCCACTGTGCAGGATTCAGGCACTCTGAGAAATGAAAGATTTAGAAAATTCCAGACAGGGAGGAAATCTGCCTGGGTAAGCTTGAAGGGTTTGGTTTTTTTCATTAATTTAAAAACCATTCAGAAACAGGTTCATGTATTGTGTGAACCAAACAAAACAGCTTTGAGAAGCTTCCACATGATGGAAGTGCATCAACTTCTCACAGGGTGTTAAATGGCATTAAAGACAACCATCAACAGTTACTGACTTACTGGCAAGCCTTTCCTTTAAAAATTACATTTTGAGTTCAGTTTTTCCTGCTGTAGGAAGAAGCAGCTGTGATGTTCACAACAGTCTTTTACTTTTTTGCATGAGCAGGTTTTCAAGGAATGACTACACAGAAAATACCAGGTTCTATCATCCCTGCTACCAAAAACTCCAACTGCACGAGAGGTGTGCAACAGGAGCAGAGTTCTCCTGGAATTTAATGGATCTGACACACTTGATTACAAACAAGTAGGTGACAGACTGTGAAATAATGGAAACAGGGAGGTACTGCTGCCTCTGCCAGGCAGAGAAGCCACTGAACCTTGTTCTTCATAAAGCTTTCTGTAAATGTTCTTTCCTTGTCTGAATTCCTGTGGCTCCCAGAGTCACCAAAACATGGAGAAAACAATCTGATCATTGCCACACTAATTTATCCCCGAACTCTGCTTCAGAGGAGTTTGGGACAGGCTCCTGTTCCTTTCACTGGGAGGTAAAATTCCAGTGTTTTCTCTTGAATAAAGGATTTACCACGACATTGCAGCATTGCAGCAGCCACCTTACCTGCAGTGCCAGAGGCTTCCACCTCACATTCTTCAGAAGGGCAGGAGCAGAAACCAGGGTATTCTGAGGACGTTTTTTCAAGGTTAAAATCACTCCATTTGGGTCTTCCCACAGTGCATTTACTAGGTTCTTTAACTGCCAGCCAACCTAAGGAAAAAGTCCATGATTGAATTTTGAAAGCTTTCCATTTAACTTGAAATGTGAAGAAAATGTTCTGTTAACCAGCAAGGTCTATTACAACCTGCTCCTTGCAAACACAAGCAGTTTTTATAAACTCTGTTGGGCTGAAATCATGCTGCTGCAGCTGGATTTTTATCTGAACAAAATAAGGCAGAAGGGAACACTGTTACCCTTTCAATAACTTGTGAGATCACGGAACATTTTAAATCAGAAGATGAGGTCTAGAAGTCATGAAGTCATTTCAGTCTGGGTTCTGAGCTGCTACAGGGAGTGCTGAGGAGGAAGCCAGACTGTGCTGGAACAACAAATGCAGTGTGTATGTAAGAGCTGCAAGCCCCTGACTGGAGATAAATGATCACTTATTGGTTTATCTGTACAGCTCCTGGACACAGCGGAATCTCCAAGTTACTGTAAATTGCAAACAGAGCCGTAAAAAAGGAAATCACTGGTTCTGGAAGGATGTGCCACTCAGGAAAAAAAAACAACTACTTAGAGACATTTCTTAATCAACTTGATTATTTAAACAGGAATTTATGAATTATTGTATTATTATGAATTATCTATACACAAAGCCAGAAATTTTATTTTTAGGGCTTTGCTCTTTCCCCTGCCTTTTCTGCCCCACTCACAGCAGATTTTTAGAGCAGTAGTACATGGCCATGGTAAAGACCTGCCATAAATGCTGTGACTGCCACAAATCTGAGCAGAGCTGCACTGAGCAGGAATTGGGATGCTGTGTCCATACAGCAATTCCCACAGACAGCCTTCCCAAGGCAGCTGCATCAGCCCTGACATGAGCTTGTGAGAATGCAAAGCTCAGTGAATCCCAGAACAGCAACAGCAACAATACATGCAATCCGTAAATATTTTTCTACTGGCCATGTTTGACCTGTCAGAGTTCACTAATAACATTTTAATCATAATTTCTCTTCTGACCAAAGTGTGAATTCCCACTTCTATTAAAAAGCAGGACAATAAATTATTTAGGTGCTCAGACACAGAGCAGCCTGCATTCACCCCCTTGTTATATCAGGTGGAGTTTATGACTTCCTCTTAGAGGAAGATAATATCTGATTACAGAAAAAGGTGAAGGGAAAATAGAAGACCAAGAGATTGGAACTAAAATGCTCTTCTGAGGGCTGGAGAGAATTTGGGGTATGACTGTAAGGTTCCAAGCTGCCTCCACAATGGGCCAAAGCCAGGATCCCACTGTGAACGTCCACCTGGGACAGAACTGCAAGCTGTGTTGGAATTCCAACAAGGATTTTAAAAGCTTTTAAAAGTTCTGTTCTATTTTTAATGCTGCTATTCTATAGAAAACTTTCTAAAAACGCACTGGCCACAGGAAACCAGGCAACAGCAGTAATTGTAAATAGGCCACATCCAAACAAATGCAAGGATGGCAGCTTGCATCCCAAAAAACTCCTCCAGTTTGGGTGTGTTTATAAAAGGACAGGGGCCATATATTTTTTTTCTCTTTTACTCAGTTATAGAAATCAAATGGAACTCTCTTTGATTTTTATAGATTGATGTAATTTTCAGATTGCTGAAATCCTTAGAGTTCCGTGGGCTCCTTTTAGAAAAGAATGATAAATAATTAAGTTAATGATAAATTATTCCAATGAGAACCTTAATGACAAAACCATTAAATACCAAGATCTATCAGAGAACCATCTGCAGTCATTACTACTGGGCAATGATAAAATGCTCTCAGGAATTTGGACAACTTATTATAAATTGTATTACTAAAAATAGTTTTGAAAAAAGAGAAGTCATTACAGTGGATTAAAAATCTTTGTTGAAAACCAGTCCTTGAGTCAGATTTTGACATTTACTCCTAAAGAATCAGTCTTTAAAGCAATGACTGTCTTCTAGCTCTGCTAGGATGCATTCTCCACAAAGGTATTTTGCTCCTTTAAGATTTTTAGCCCATACAGTCAAAATCAAATTCTACAAAATGTGTTAAGCTATTTCAGCAAGGAAAGTTAAATTAAAATTAGAACAATGAAGAAATAAAAGGCCAATGTGATACTTTTCATTTTCCCCAATAAATGAAAATGGATGCTAATTTAGATGCTAAAGATAGCAGAATCACAGAAAAATGCAAAAGAATTCATTCAAAATGGTCAGAGACAGATGTTTGAAATTTTCATAGTTTACAATTAAGATTGCCACAATCATTAATTTTTATTTGTTTGTACATCCTCAGTGTTGAAAAAAGAGCTCCAGGCAAAAGAAACCTTTGGACTCCTGTCTATATTAAAGGATTTGTTAGTTTTCTCATAGAAACTATGTAGTGGAAATTTAAGAATATTTAAACAACTTTAAAAAAAATAGTTCCAAAAAAATTAATTGCTAAAACATTAAATTGCTTTACCAAGAAAATCCACAATGCTGAGGTAATTTTGTAGACCCAAACCTGATAATTTTGTAGCTGGGACTCCTTAACTGATATGTTCAGAAAAACATGACAAGCATAACCCACTTTCATTAACAGCAAAGCAGTGTTTTTTAGTTCTCCAATATCTTCTTTAGTCTCTCCTCATAATGACTTTGCTCCTTCTCATTCAGAAGATCTGGATTTGCATGAATGGGGTTTGGAAAGCATCCTACCAGCAGTAGGGATTTCAGCATTGTTATAAATCCCAACTCTGTTCATGCTGGAAAAGCACCTTTTCTCCCTTTTCAAAAGAAAGCCTACCTGCCTGGGGATGACTCACTGCAGATCTGTAGAAAAAATTCATATAGAAAATTCCTAATGCTACAGATGCACACAAAAAAATAAAAAAAAAATCAGTGCATTTTTGGGTGTCTGCAGAGGCATGAAGTGCATGATATATTTGTCTATCAAAGGGAACTGAGAAAACAGCTGAACTGTTGAACAGGGTGGTGTTTATCAGAGGATTCCAGAGGTCTGAACCCCCACAGCAGTTATCCACCTCCCTGCCAATTGCTTCCAAACACATTATACCTATTTGTTATGGTAGGAATTTACTTCTTCTTTTAGGAAGAATTAAAATTCAGCTCAGATGGTGGAGCTGGGAGTGCACAGGGGACAGAGGCATCTTTTCCTTTCTCTGCTTTCCCTGAAAGTTCTGGGAAGGAATGGGGTTCCCCAGTTCCTTCCCTACCACACCAAACTCTATCAGGACTCTGAAAAATGGAAATTTTTAAAGAAATACAGAACCACTGAGTGCACCCCACAGCAGGAAGGGAGGCTACACTTTAATTTCTTGGGGGACTTGTGCCTGCTCTGTTCACTGGATCACCTGGGGTGGGGAAACACAGAGCAACAACTAACAGGAATTTAAAAGCTCCCTTTTCAGGCATTTGGTCTGTAAATCAGTTGTGCCAAATATTTTCTAAATATTTATATCCTACTATGTTGCACACCACCTGAAAACAAGTAATTCTGCTCTGACTGCTGTAACCCCTCACAGGAACCAGGACAGATGTTTCCCCTCATGACTCTTCAAATACATAAGCAAAGCCATCTGGATATTTACTTGAACCTGCAAAGTTTGACCTCTCTTCATATTTGCATTAAAAAAAAAAACCCAGCTGGTGTAAACCCAACTTTTTTTAAGGAAGCAGACTATCATCTTTTCATATTTTAAGCAATTCGCTTTGCCTCATTAGGGAATTAATCAAGGGAGCTGGTTTGATTAAGATGGAAATCAGAAATTATTATTAGACAAAAATGTGCTGGAAGATCATAAGACTTTTCTGTCACTGAACAGGAAGCTCGTCATTAACACCTGTAGCTGATTCACTCTCATTAATATTCCAGCTGCTCCTAACAATAATTGATGATGGAAAACCAAATGTTCTCCCATTATCTTACATAGTTATTTTCATTAACTAACGGAGAAACACAGCAAGAATCCAAGAAGAAGCAAGATCTACTGCTGGAAGAGATGCTTTGCTGAGCCTCTCTGAAAGGCAGGATCTGGAGAAAAAGTAACATGTGGCACTTTGTTTGGAAACAGAAGGACATCTTTGGGGGAAAGAAGTTCAAATTCTCATGACAGCTTTTGTCCTTTTTTTTTTTTCCCCCTGCTTGCATTTCCCAACACAGTGTGCTGAAACACAGATGGTGTGACCTGGCACTACATTTACAGAATTACCTCCACCTAAAATGAGCTCTCATTAGGACTCATATTTACAGTTCAGCAAACAGACACCAAGGGTATTAATTCAATGACTGTCTTCACACAAATAAATTAATACTGAAATGATTTCATTGTGCCGGGCTCTTGACACACTTAATTTCAAGCATGTAATTTGACAATGAACAGTATGAAAGGGCATTAGGCTGCTGATCATGTATTTAGAGTCAAAGTATATTTGGGGTTTGAAGGGACATTTTAAGGTCATTTAGTCCAACCCCCTTGCAAGGAGCAGGGACATGCTCAAGTGGGTTGCTCAGAGCTCTGTCCAACCTGGCCTTGGACACTTCCAGGGATGGGGCAGCCACAGCTTCTCTGGGGACCCTGTGCCTCTGTTTCACTGCAAAAAAATCCCTTCCTTATATCTGATCCAAATCTCCCCTCTTTCAGGATAAAGTCGTTGCCCCTCTACAACAGACCCTACTAAAAATCTGTTCCCTTCTTTCTTCTGTGCCCTTGAAAGCACAGGATCCATCATTCCAAAGAACAACCTCGAGTGTGAAAATGCAACTACTTCAGTTAAAACCTGCAGCTGTTTCAAGAGAATATAAGGAACAAGTAGCACAACAGATTTATTACAGATATTTCTGTGGCCTCTTGCTCTGGCAGAGCAGTGTTTTATGCCTTAAGGAATTGTTTCTCTTTCTGGTCTTTATTGCCTCTGTCTGTGGAGAAAGAGGAATTCTGTCTCAGCTGGCTGAGTTAACCAAACTGAAATCCTTAAATAATTTCTCTTCCTATGAGACAAGTGACACATTTTCCTTTTTCCCCATTACATTTTTTTAATGCTCCTATCTAACTGAACACCTTTAATAGCTGTAAACGACCTGAAGATCACACTCTATTTCAGACAAGATATTACTAATGTCAAGACAATGGTATCCAAACTCAGTTTCTCCTGGAAACCTGTTCCTGATTAATTCCAAGTTCATCTTTGCCATTTTCAGTCACATCAGCTCTATGGTGCTCAGTTGGTTTGGGATTAATTACTACATTCTGACTCCTGGAGTCTTGCCAGGTGCTCCTGAGTAACACCGAGCTTTCAACAGGAATTACTAAATGCCTTATTATTGCTCTCTGTCCTATGAAATAACCTTCAAATTCTAACCCTCACCAAAAAAACAAAACAAAACAAAACAAACCCAAAAAAACAAAACAAAAAAAACCCCAACAAAACAAACAAAAAAACCCAAAAAAACCCCCAAAAAACCCCAAAGACTAGAAGACAAAGAAATTCAGTTTTCCCTTATTTACAAATCACTTCTCTATCCAGAAGCAGAACAAAACATTTTACAGGTGGTCAGGTAGATGAATCAATATTTATTTGATCTCCAATACATTCATTGTCTGAAAAACTATCTAAAAAGGAAAATTAACACAACTTAATATTCATAAGTTTATGCTGAAAAATTATTACAATATAAAATCTACTATTTCAACTAAGCAGCAGAAAATACACCACCTAAAAAGTAATTGTTAATTTTGCAAACAAAGAAGTGCTACAGTGGCATCTTTAGTACTTTGTATAATTTTATAGGAGAGGAAGTAAAAATCTACAAGGCACTGGTAGAATTGTATTGTAGGGAAAAATAAAGAGTTAGGGTGGCAATAATTTAGAATGTATAACTTAAAGTTTCTTACACTGTTTTATTAAAATCCTATAAGCAAGAAGAACAAGCAGAAAAGCAAATAAGGAAATTGGGTAATGATTAAATGATCTTAACAGCCAGTGGTGAATCGCCTGCTTTAATTAATTTCTTGCTTAAAGTACTTATTTTTTCTTTGATCTTTGTAATTGTTTTACAGAGTGTTCCTTGGTTAGACCAGATTCCACTTGGAAAGGCTTTTGTTTCTCTCTTTTCCAGCTGTTGCATTACATAATTTGGAAGCAGCTCTCCTTTAATACCTCCTGAACACTTTTAACTCTCAACTCCATAGAAAAACTTTTGGAAAAATAAAGTAAAACTGTAAAAAGTTGTGACCATTCCCTGGTGAGTCTGTTCAGTGCCCAACCACCCTCTTCAGGGAGAACATTTTCCTGAAATCCACCCTAACCCTCCCCTGGAACAGCTCCAGGCTCTGTAATCTCATTTTTACTCTTTCAGCACCACAGTTCTGCCCTACCCATGAGTGAACCCTTGCCCTGGACAGCTCCATAACTCCCTGTGAAAAATGCAGAGTGCTGCAGCTGGGAATTTAAAGAGGATGCTGAGGAGGGTCATGCATTAGGATGACAAACTGGAAATGCTCAAATTATCCACCTTACTAAAAAAAAAAAAAGTGATGAGCTAATTTGATTGCATCCTGAAAATACCTAAAAGAGAAACCTGCTCTCCAATTTAAGAGATAAAAATACATGAAGATCAAAGGACTGGAAGCTTGTGCCAGACAAATATAGACTACAAATAAAATTACTTTCCCCCCCCCAGCAATGAGAATAATTAACTACCGGAGCAATTTATTACAGGTTGTGGGAACATCAATGAAAGTTTTAAAACTCAAATGATCATATTAAATGAGTATGAATTTATCTAGAAAATACACTGGCCTAGTTCAGTCAAAATCAGATTAAATGGTACTGGTAGTCAGCTATAGGATTGGAATCTGAGAAAAGAGATCCATACTTTCTCTGCTCAGGGAAGTATTTCCAGCAGTGGCAGGACAAAATGACATTTTCTAATCACCTTCAGAAAAGCTTCTTCCAAACACATTGTGTTGAAGGGGATTTATATTTGATATAATATAAAATATTGGTACCAAAATGCTACAGAAGCATCAATCTTAAACAAGTGTCTTGGACAGGATAACCTAAAATCTTCTCTGGAAAACCTGTAGGAAGAGCAGAGATCTGCAAGTTCTCTGACCCCTCCCACCCCACCCCAGTCATTATTTTCAAATGGGTTACACCCCTTTTTATGAGCTGATCATGCTAATATTAGAATTTTGATTATGTGGAAATTTAATGAGCTGTTGCCTTTGAATAATTCCAGTCCACTAATGGAAATATTGCTAATCATAAGCAAAATATGGATCATGATAAGCTGATAACTTGGGGGAAGAAGGAACACAGCTGAGGGTGGTTTGCAGCAAGGAGTGCCAGAAGAGACTTAAAAGACACACTTGAAGAGCTAGAGGATATTAAAATATTAAAACTTCTAATCCATGAGGGGTGAGAGTTGGACACACACTTCTGAACCATGCAAACACTCACTATTACTGCCTGATTTTCCAAACTGAAGACATAATGAGACTTTCCCAGTCATTTCTAAGCAAGAATAAATATCCAAAAGAACCAGTGCCATTTATCTCTTTCCTTGGCTTGTTAGAAACTTCAGAATGAATATTTAATATATTATGGGGGGGATTTTTTTTTTAGAAAAAAAGTCTTTTATGGCACTAGACTCAGCTGCTGGTCCTGTGCCCTCAGGTGGAAAGGGATTACAAGTATCAACCACCTTGAGCCTGCTGTAATAACAGACTTGGAAGGAGTTGCTAAGAAAGCCAATTCTTGAGAAGCTGAATGGGGGATTTCACCTATGGGAGTAAAGATTAAATCAGATCTGTCACTTGAAGAGTGTGTTTGATGGAGAAAGCCAGCCTAATGCATATTTCAGCTTGTAACTATGACAACTCTCTAATACAGATAAGAGCTGTGTGTTGCATTAACATTTAAAGTGTAAATGAATAAGTTATACTTCTTTTCAAGAGAAAATATTTGCTCTCTAATCATAAGATTTTAATAGCCAGACTTTCATATTTCCACTTCACACAAGTGACAGACAGAAAGAGATTTCTTAATTTTGCAGTTGCTCTGTCTGGAGATGGGGCTCACCAGGACAAAGTGAAATGGCTAAATTAGGAGTTTCTTAGGAATTTACCATTGTCCTTGTCATTACTCATGCCTAAGAAATAATAAACACCAGTGTTCCTTTCACCTGTAGCTCCAGCAACACTAGAGCTATTTAAATTATATTTAAATTACATACTGCAATTCTGAGGTTCAGCATCCACCTGTTCATGGGTATCTTAAAAACAAATCTCCATCCAAGAATGCCCAAACCTTGCAGATTTCTATCAACACTTCAATCATTTTTATAGCTTCCCCCCAACAGATTCAGAATACATGGCTGTTACAGCACTTCTGCATTATTAATCTGGATCTTGCATTAAACAGAATGCAAAATTCTGTTCAAGAAGAGAAGTTAAACCAGCTGGCAAGTGCATAATGAGAAGTCTAAGAACTTCAAGGAAATATTCTTGGATCTCCTTATATAAGAAGAGTATGATGTTGAACAGCAGCTGTGCAAAATGTAAATTTGGCTTAATCCTTCTGGGCTGGTTATGGACTCAATTTGGGCCTTTTCTTATTCAGAATAAGCAGTGAATATGATGTTTAAAAAGACATAAATAATAATAATATAGTTGGGCAAAGAAGAATTAATACTTTTTACCACTGGGAACAGGCAAAGCCTGCAGCACAGAATTTCCAAAATACTTACCACAGTTTGGTGGTTGACCTGGATCACCTCATCACCAGCATGGATTTTCTTACACTGGTCTGCAGGAGACTGAGGACAAAAGAGAAAAATTTACTTTATAGAGGTGGAAGGAAAGAGCAGGAATTAAAACAATGAATGCTGAAGGAGGCAAGAAAGCTGTGCCTAAAGAAGTCATTGCTGTCAAATAGTGGTAACTGGTCATATTCACAAGGAACAATTTTTTTTCTGATAACATTTGGTGACATAATCTAGAATTCCATTTGCCATTCCAATCTAGAATTCCAGCTGCCATTTGTGGCCAGTTGAGCTATTCCTTTGGGTTTAGCTGAGCAGTCACAACCTTGTTGGAATTACCCTGGGTGAATTCACATCACATGGAATTAAATCTGTTACTACATACCCTGGACAGGGCTGGACCAGCCAGGTGTGGAACAGAAATCCAGGCTCAGTCCTCTCCAGAGCAATGTCACTGCTGAGGGGAACTGAAGATACTCTGCACACACAGAGTATTTATACCTTCAAATCCAGCTCCAGCATCTCCAAGACAGTGGTAAATGACCCATTTGAACACGGAATGTGGTAATTTACAAATGGAAGTAAGGGACTTGTTTTTCAAGAGATTTTATGTACACACACTATTCACATAATTTTGTGATCCCGGAGCTGAAAAACTCCCTTATCCTAAATATAGCTTGTTCTGAGCACATGAAAATGGATTAAAACCCATTGAGGAGTTACTCAAACATGGCTAACTACTATTGTACAAAAAAACTTTAGATGCTTTGATGAAATCATAAATCTGTGAGAAATCAGGGGCGTTCAGGAGATCAGCAGGCTTGGGAGTAGAGAGCTGAGAATTCAAGGCAAATTGTCTGCACTATGCACTGGCTTACAAGTGTTCTACTGACACAGAGCACACCAACCTGGCATTCAGGAGAAAAAAACCACAAAGAATTCAAGAGCTGAGACATCACCTTGGAAAATAAATCCCAGTGGAAGCTGGCTGTTCAG
The DNA here is from genome assembly GCA_013397555.1 of Urocynchramus pylzowi. Classification (NCBI taxonomy): domain Eukaryota; kingdom Metazoa; phylum Chordata; class Aves; order Passeriformes; family Fringillidae; genus Urocynchramus; species Urocynchramus pylzowi. Next base: position 855,585 of record VZRH01006244.1, read on the forward strand.
CCAGGAGACTTGGACAAGGTGGGAAGTTTATTTATGAGATACAGGGTCAGAGAGAGAAGAGGGCTGAGTGTCCCTTATCAAACAGTGCTGAAACTTTAAAGGCAAAATAATCCTCCAGAAACAGTTCAAGCTCCCTGCCAAGCCAACAGACTCCTAAGAAAGGCAGAAAAGGAGCCACGTGCAGCTGGCTCTAATCCTGCTGAAGAGCTGCACAGGGAAAAAGCTGTTACCAAAATGTAGCTGAGCTCCTGGATATCTCCTGGAGCCAGCCTAAAACATAAATTGTTAAACACAATAAACACGAGCCACGTGTCAAACACAAAGGAAGAAAGGATTTGTCTGAACTGAAAGTGCTGTGGAGAAGTTCATGGTCATGACCTCACTGCAGGAAAGAGCTCCTCAGCTGCACTGTCTTCAACCCAAAATCCCACTCATTCCTTTTGTGAATGGAGATTAAAAACATAAAACATAAACAAGTAAAAGGAGCAAAGAGAGGAGGAGGCAATACAACAGAAAGCCCAAATTGCCACTGATGGGGAAATGACTGCAATTATTTCTGAATCAAAAGAGAGACCCATCCCCCCAAGGGTCAGCCCCTGCTGCCAGAGCCGTGCAGGGCTCTGGGAGCAGGAGGTGGCATTGATTACCCAGTGATCAGCCAACAGGGCAATCAGCCAGCCCTGGGCATGGGGATTCCCAGCCTGACTGGGCTGTTCCAAGCACAGCTTTTACCTTCTGCCCACTGCTGGTTTTGTACTCCCAGCCTCTCTCTGCCCAGTTCCAGCCCCTCACCTGCCTGACCTCGGACAGGGCTTTGGTCACTCTGGGCTGGGGGCTCCAGTTTGGAGCTGAGCCCTGGCAGAGCAGTCAGACCCCACCTCCAGCCCCTGAGCCCTTCTGCTCTACAGCAAACAGGATTTCACCCCACACTTCAGGTGGATGATGTGAAGAACCACCAGGCTCCAGAGCCACTTTCTCCTTTTCGTGGAAACTTGTGGAATTTTGGCAGCCCAGGAACAAACATGCAACAGAAATATTCCTGGAATTCAGTGTGACTTTAACAAACTCTTTGGCTTTAAGTGAGGCATGAGAGATGAGCAGGAAGCTGCAGTAAACACCACCATCCATAATGGTTAACTTCAGCTGAACAGCAAAGGCCTGGCTCTTTCTCTTTTTAGCTGCTTTCCTGACTTGGATGAGGCTGAGCTAATTAAACACTGGCTCTGAGGTCAATTATCCCTTCAAAAGGAATGAAAAATCAATTTGCTGAAACACCAGAAGTTAAAGGTCTTTGAAGCTGGTTTATCTGCACATGTGATTACACTTCCAGCAAAACCAAAAAAGCAATTTCATCTGGTGGTGTCGTAGCAAAAAGTTTTGATAGTTCAAATAAAAAATTAAAATTCTAGTGGTTGGCAATTTAGTAACTCTTCCTGTGAATTTCAATTGTAAATATATCAATATTTCCCCTACAAACTGCATTATATTTCTGAAATTAATTAGAATTACAGTAAAAAAGTGGATTAATTACACCATGAGTAATTCAATCTATGAACATAATCTCTCCAACATAATCAAGATGGATCAGTCATAATTTTCAGCACCCAAGATACACATATAGTTATTTTTAGACTTCTAAATGCTGCCAGTGGTGACAATATAAACAAACAAATTTCAAGTTTAATTTGCATTAGAATTGTCTTCCCAAATTGTGACATACAAATCATCTGGCTTTCCATGGGTTTGCACTGACAAAGCCCATATAAACACCACTAAATGTATATAAATCAATTAAAATATCGCACATGGAGCTCACCCATATGGGCCAGCAGAGCACTGGCACTTGCCAGCCAGGATTTACATCTCACAGAGCTCATTTGATGTTCCTTGGGCATCAGCAATCCATAATTTCAATATCAGCTGTAGAAAATCTACACTTGTCACTTGCCCAGCTCTGAGCTCTGAACAGACCCGAGCCTGAGTGGGAGCAGTGACTGAAAGACAAGATGAGAACCAGAAGGGTCGTGTTATGAGGGCTGTCACAGTAATTAGATGGCAGCAGTTGAAGTCAATTCAATTATTTCAAATTTATAATTATGAACTGCACGTTAAGGAACAAGGAGATGTTTAGGAGCTGTGCTCTTGTTCGTGTCTCACTCTTTTGTGTCCCCTCAAACCTCACATAGATCTTTGAGCTGCAAAACTCTCTGTGATTTTGGAACAGTTTTTTAAATACCTCTGGGGCTACAATGAAAATTATAATTGATCTCTTCTGTATATTTACTACAAATGATAGAAAACATAAAATATAATGTACATAATATAAAGGAAACCACTCATGCCAGAGAGAAATGTGTGAATGTTGTTAGAAAGGAATGTTTGAGGAATCACTGAGGGCAGAAGTTTGAGAATTTCCTTTATTATAGCATTAGTTATTAATAATTTCAACACAATGGCTTTTCTGTGTCTATGTTCAAGGGTACTAAGTCTTTACAAAGGCAATATGATACATATACATAGAAAAGGAGAAATTTATTCATAAAAAGTGGCTTGGTTTAAAGCAAGCTTACATATTACAAAATGCACTGCAGATACACAGAAAATAAGTGCAAGCATGACGAAAGTATTTTAAAATAAAGAATCTTACATTTTCTGTTGTTCCTGTGATTACATGCAGTCCATCATATGTTGATTTGATATACATTCCCTGGAAAATAAAGGGCAAAAAGGATAATTAATATTTGTAGGAAACAAATTTGTAGGACATTTGCATGATAATTAAAATAGATTTGCTCTAAGGACCATAACATTTGAACAGACTGGAAGGAGCTGTGGTCAATTAACATTTGCAAATCTAAGTTTAACAAATCTATATCAAGACCACTATAAATAGCAGAGTTTTCTCACTTAATGCTTTTTTTTATTCTAAAGTTTGTGAGCAGAATTCAACATTGAGCATCAGCATAAAAACTTGTGTCTATTCAGTATTTGAAATATTTAAGATGATTTTTTTTATTACAAGTGACATAAAAGAAATATTGAAACTGAAAGCATGAGCAGGAGTAATTTTTAAACTGAAACGCCCCATTTTCAAAGAGTTCCTGATTCAGTAAAAATGAAGCCAGAGCCTAACTCAAAAAAGACAGGAGCCAGTGCTCATATTGCTAATTTATGGGGAAAATGAGCTTAGTGAACTAACAGGAGCTTTGTAATTAGTCCATCAAGAACTCTGCTTCAAGGAGGCGACTGACAAGATGGAGAGAGACAACCAGAGCAGGGATCTGTGGAGCTGAACACACTCAGAGCCCCAAATGTCAGGGAGGCTCAGTGGCTCCTGTGCTCCCCTCTCAGGAGCCAGGTCAGAGCTTCCCATCTCTTCCCACAGCACAGTTATCCATCACATTTGGAAATCTAATTAATCTAATTGGTACATTGTGCTGCTGATTTATTATTCTTTCAATAGCTCTGCATCACCTTGTGCTGTCACAGCCCCAAAGTTGAGAGGCCCCAGCAATAACCAAGAACATTTTGTTCAGAGAAAGCAATTTCCAGATTCCTGAATGCTAATGGAGATGCTCAGGCAGGGTGGGGCACACAAACACCACCTCCCAACCCCTCGAGAAAAACCCAAAACTCCTACAAAGTTTAGGTGATATTGCTCTCCACAAGTAAACTGTAAGATGGGGTGGAGCCAAACTCTTCCTGATAGAGGGAGCATGAGAAGCAAGAGACAAGCTGAACCTCTGGTAGGGAATTTTTTTTTTCACTTTTACCATCAGGAAAATAAAACACTGGAACAGGCTGGCAAAGCTGTGGAATCTCTGATTTGGAGATGATCAAATTGTGACTTGAGAAGGCCCTGAGTAACCTCCTCAAGCTGGGTCTGTTTGGATTTTTCATGGAGAAATGTAACTTCTACCTTAATGTAAACTAATTCCATTTCAGCAAGTTTTAAATGCATTGAAATCTTAAAAATAAAGGTTGTCCAAACCTGATTGCTGGCTGGTTGCAATGTTGCATAGGAAAGTCTGCTATAGATTTTATTCCCCATCTCAGTTGTTCTCTTAAATTAGTCTGCTTTACAAACTACTTCATTTATAAAAACCAAAGATCCAAATTAAATCTTGCCAGTCTTGAAATCAGCTTCACAAAATGGGATTAGTTGGAAGAAAGAAGGTGCTGGTGAACTTTCAGAATTTCCTTCTTTAGGGCTGTTTAATTTTCTCAGTGTTTGCTGTTCTGCTGTCTCTGTGGTCCCTTCAGGGCTAAGGACAAAGTTCTCTTTGCCAGCTCAAGGACACAAACAGGATCCTGGAAAACTGAAGGCTCCCATGGGCAATGGATGGGGAACCTCCATTAAAAACCAGGAGCAGAAATTTTGCCCATCTAGTGTGAGTTATGCTGGATTTCCACAGTGAACTTTTCACAAGTACATTTCACGACATTCCTGCTCTTTTAGCACTTGGTCAACTTCAGGAATACATTTCCAGCCACATTTTTATATCAAATTTAATATCACAGTCCTAACATCCCACTTGCTTTGACAAGATTCATTCCTCGCTCAAAACCCAACAGATTAAAATCTTTAAGGCCACAAGAGGACAGAGTGCTAAACTTTTCACTAAATTTTACCACTTATTTCTGCCTAAAGTTCTTAGACTCTCATTAATCTTTGTGTATTTTTGGAATAAATCAAATTATAATTTTATCTCTTAACAGATGCCATTGGATAGTCATAAAACCTGAGTAATCACACAAAATTTCCCTACATTTTGTTATCTGCTCTTTCATCCTAGTTATTAAAATTTAAGAATATATATAAAAAAAACCAATTCTAGTGAGTGACTCATAGCCTTCAAATTATCCTACATAGAGCTCTCATCCTTGTTTTCCCAAAAGAAAAATAATGAGCTTGTTTCTTGTTGACCATTACAGGAGGAGAGCATCCCCTTGACATATATTTACCTGAAAAGCTGGAAAGATTATTCTACATAAAAAAAATATCAAAGTTCTTATATTAATTTTTTACTTCATATGGTTCAGCTTTGGCAGTGATATCCAGAGAATTGTTTGGCCACCTTGGAGTGACCAGGCACAGGTTTGGCCAGTGTGAGAGACCCTTCTGGAGTGGCACCTACACCTGGCATGGAGGGTTCTCCTGCCTCTTTCCTTCCAGTTTCCACTGCTGCCCTCCCCACCCAGCTCTGTCTGCCTTCCTCCTGCTCTGCAAACTCAGCAATGTCCATTCCTGTCCCACCAGGCTTTTCCTGCCCTGTCCTTCCCTGTCACAACCTGCCCTGTCCATCCCAGTCACTCAGTTCCCAACTTTCTTTCTGTTCCCTTACTGGTCTGTTTCCTGCCCTTAGAAACAAAATATCACTGGAGTCCTTTTCAAAATAATTAATATCTTCTTTTTTTTTTCTTTTTTTTTTTTTTCCCCCAACAATGGGGGTTTAGTCTCCCTGGTTTATTCTCTAATGTCAACAATGATCTCAGAGAAAAGAATAACAAGCTGTACCCCTTATTTCAAGATAAGTCAAGAGTCAAGGATTCTCACTCTGTGAAGATGGCTCAGACTGGTGAACATTTAGAAATAAATAGTTGCTCTTTAATAACTGATGTGTTGGGCATAAAGTCTGAAGAGTGACACTAACCTATGTTAGAGAATGAGAAAATGTTTCTCAGGCATCAAATCAAGAACCCTGACTGTTTCTAAGTAACTGCCACTGTCCCCTAGTGACAAAGTGAACTAAAGGTTTTTAATTAAAATCTGACCTTTGAAAAACATATGGGAAGGCATCAACCATTTAAAACCCCATTTTGAAGAAACTTTTCCCCAGAAAACAGCATATCCAGTTGTCAGGGGAATTTCCTCGAAAATTTCCTTGCAGAATCATCTGGTTAATTAAGCAGGATGTCATGACAGCCGTGTGTTTTTAAGTGCCAACAATTATTCCAGCCCAGGGAAGCAGTGACAGCAAAGATGCAGATTTGTAATGCCACAAACGACCAGGGAACTCTTACACCCCTTGATCTTTTGCCCCATAAAAAAAGTTCTTTAATCTTATTTCAACTGTCAAAGTTACACAAATGCATTTAAACAAAAGCCATGATAGTGCTTTGAGAAGGTGTCAGAGTTTTTTGTTTAAATTTCGAACCATTAAATAGTCCCTCTCAAAATTTTTTTTTCTGCCTTATATGCTGCAGTCCTTTGCCCAAATTTAAACACCTCTACTTTCCTTCCTGCAAGACAACTTCCACTTCTCAAAATACTTAAGATAGTAACTTCTTTTATTCTTCTGCATAAGAAAATTTGGGGTTGTTTTGGCTTTTAGGCTATGAGAAATTTTATATGTCAAGCATGATGGAAATTTGTCAAGTTTCTGTAAGCCTTTAAAAATAATTTGAAATAATTAGATGAACACTCTGACAGTTTTAGGCCAGGCATATTCCCATAAAAAAAGCTGCCTACATATTCTACTTTTTCTTCTTGCTTACCTTGCAGTTCCTTTCTTGTGAAAATGGGAAAGACTGGCTTCCATCACTTTAAATTACAAATGCCTCAGAAAGAGAAGCACTATTTGAAAGGATAGCTGGACACTGGATAGATGAATAATCCTTCATAAAGAAGGTTCTGTGCATCTGACAGCTTGGCTGTTTGTTCAGCTTTTTTGGTTTTCCAACATTACACAGCTAGTTTCATAAAAAGAATTTATTTTTATAAATAAAAATCTTTGCTTTCCTTAAATTCTTCGAATAAAACAGGAAAAGTTCCCTCTGCAGAAAAATTAAGAGGGCTCTGGGTATTAACAGCATATATCTTAATTAAAGTGTGTCTGATTACACTGCTTCTATCAGCAGGGAAAAGCTCAGACAACAGAGAGAACAAGAATAAAAAAGTGAAAAGAAGAGGGATAGAAGTCCTCTTTTACTCCAGAAGGAAAGAAGAAAACATTTCACAGACATCAGAAGATACAAATCCAAACAACAAAACCCCAACTGCCTCCCTGTTTAGAATCTCCTGCTTAGGAGGAATCATTAATCTCATCAAATAAGATTAAAGCTGCATCTTACACAGAAGTATCTCTGGGTATATGAGCTGGACTTCAAGTTCAGAAGATTAAAAAAAAAAGTTTCATCTGAAATAATACTGGCTGTAATAATCTCTCACTATGGACAATCCCCAATCATCCAGGAGCAGGAGGGGGGGAAAAAAGCCCCAAACCTCAAAAACCATTCTATGATCCCATTCTGTATCTCTGTAAAATCTCCAATAAAATGCTGCCTGTTTATGTGACAGCAAAACTGCTCCAAAGCTGGCTCTGGGCATAGGAGGAGGTAAATCACAGCAAGGTTCTCCAGCCTTTCATCAACCTTCATCCCCAAGGATTTAGCAGCAAGCTCAGGAGCTGCCAACAGCAACCCAAACTCCTGGCTCAAGGGCTTATTGTGGATCCATCAAGCCAAAAAATTTAAAGTGAGGAGGCAATTTTCTTAAATCACAAAGTTATTTTATTCTATTCGATTTCTAAAAATTTATGTCTGCATGTTCTGCCAGAGCTAACGGTAATTCTCACAATTTAATACTTTTTTAGTGCAGGAATTTATTTGAAGTTTGTCAAATTGATTGTTTGAAACAAAGCTTTGCCTTCCAGACATCTTGTTCGTGCTGATTATGCTGTGCACTTCAGATATTAATGGTATTACCATACCCAGTACTACAATTCAGGAGAAAAAGTGCTTTACAATCCTTAAAGTTACATCAAAATGAAACAGAAAATCCATGGAGTGTGTTTCAGTATTTGCCACTGAAAAATCAGTGGCAAAATAGGGAAAAGGAGGGACCACTTTGACCAGTGAAGCAGGGGAAGGAATGGAAAAAGAGAGGGAAAAAATCCAATATATTTCTGGAGGCCAACAAATGCCTGCAGAGATCAGGATGCAAACAGAGTCTCCAGGACCTGGAACAGACTCCAAATGAGAGTTCCCAATGCAAATTCCTTTGTCCAGCAAACTGCCAGGAAAGCACAGCACACAGAGTGTCCTGGGAAGGATGCAGATAAGGCCAGGCTTTAATAAAGCTGAATGCAAAGAAGGTATTTTAGAGAGGAAAAAAAAAGGGGGTGACATAAAGCTCATGAGAGCACAGACAGAAAGTTAGAAAATGCTAGAACTGAATATGCACATTCCAAAGACTTGGAGTGCCTTTGTGAAAATGCTTTATGATCCAGAATTTATTTACACAATTAAACACACAGACAGTGCCCTGCAGGATTTCTGACTCCGTGCAGCAACTGTGTGGACCTGGACCTGGAAATTAATTCCATTTATGTGGGAGCTCATGCAATGTCAATAGGATTCCTGGCTCATTCGGGGAAGAAATTAGAAGGCATGTAATAAAAATTTTATTTTTTATTAAGAAGGAGTTTTGAAAACTTGGGAAGACTCTTAATTTACTCAGCTGAATATCATTCCAGGTAACTGAATTCTTTCTTAAATCTGAGTGATTTACAATACAACACACTTTTCTCCAATGGCAAATAATTGTGTTTGTTTTCTGGGTGCCAACCCTGGATGAACCCTGTTCTCAGTAGCTCTGAAAATTAGAGTTACACTTAAACCCAAGAGAGCCTGTGTTTTAAATTTATGCTATAAAGGTAACACATGTTCTGAAAATTTGTACAGTGAGCTGCTCTTGAAAAACACATTTTTGGTGATTTTGACACCAACTGCTGTGCATTAGCTTCCTACCTCTAAAACTAAAATTACAGTATCCTTTTCACAAGTGTGTTGTGAGGATGAATTAATTAGTGTCTGTGAAGCACTCAGTAAGGCCATGTAAAAAATAAATAAAACAACTCACGATGAAATTAGTAACTCCAGGGACTGCAGAGCTTAGCTGGAGTGTGGTAAATCAGGCCTCAACCCCTACACTGAATGATAAGGATAAAAATGGAACTCTGAATACTTTCCATTCACTGAATAGTGCTCATTTCTCTCTTGAATGGAGCAGATATCCTGTGGAAAAAAATCCTCTATACAATCATGAGAAAGCCATTTGTAATTCATTACTCTGTTCTATATTTGATTCTGATTAATGTTTTCTTTTCCTTTTCACATGATTTTTCTTTTATTCCCATTTATAGTTCTTTTTCATATTTTCTTCTAAACAGAACACAGTGTCAGCAAAATTGATTACAAGGAACTTTCCAACCTAACACGTTACAGTGCCTTCACAATTAGGCACAGAAAACTCACTCATTCACTGTGATTTCACTTCATCTAAGGGAGAAAAGGGGAAAAAAAGGAGAAATTGCCAGGCAATTTTGATTGCAGTATTTGTCTCATGTCCTCTGTCAGCAGTGCCCACTCCCTGCTCTTTTGCTGGCTCTTAACTCATGGGCATGTTGAGGATGGAGAACCACACAGGGGTTCTTCCAGCCCCAGTCCATCCAGCCAGGACCATTCCAGCACAGATCCTCAAGTTCTACCAGGAAAAAAAGAGGGATGTGAACCACAGGAGAGGCCCCAACATCTCAGCCAACAACTCTCACCTTGATCACTCCACAGCTCAAATCACACTCCAACACTTTATGGGCAGTTCCTGCCAAGAGCTCCTGACAGACACCTGCCTCAGCCTGCACACAAGGAAATCTCAGTTCCCCCCAGGAAATGCTGGTTTTGGGGCAGATTCCACTCCTGTCCTCCACCAGCCTACCCCCTGTCCTAGATGCAGAGCCATCACTGCATGGGAAGCATCAGCAGCACCAAGCCCTGCTGGCTGTGCTCCATCATCTCTGAGGAAAATGCCCCTCTGTGTTCACCTTCTCTGCAGCACTGACAGTGAACTTTCCCCTAATTAGACCAGCAGAAATCCATCCCATTTCTGCATAGAAAGGAAAGGCATGCAGAGGGCTGGCCTGCAGGGTGTAGTAATCCTAATGCAAGTCAAAAGCACTGGGACATACACAGCAAATGTACTGACCTGTATTTCCTGGGTACCCTGCACTAACCCAGAAATCAGACCTAGAGGGGAAACTGGGCCATAAAGGGAACACGTTTGGCCATAAGGATGCAGCAGCACAGCGAGGGAATTGTATCTGTGCTCAGGATTACACACTGGGCTGAGCATCTGCGATGCCACGGAATTAAAATTGAATGTGCTTTGTGCTCTGCTAATGTTCTTTGTTGACTAAATCAGCCTAAGAATAAAGTAAACTTGTGCAGTCACACAACACCCCCTCATGTTATTAAAATATGTCATTCTCAGATTAATATGCATACCTCAGAGTAATTATGCCCTTGTAACTCTGACAGTATTTGCATATGACGTTCGTCGCTATTCAATGTCAGAACAAAGAGGAAGATGTTGAAATAATACAAAGTGTCTCAACTAACAGAAATTTAAAATCTGTAAATCATGCTGAATTACAAACAGGAAATATGTCACAAGGTGTAGAGTGGCACTCAAGTGGATTTTGGTTTGTCAGTTTGGGGATTTTCTGTGGATAAGCCTCATGGCTGCCAATTTCACTCCCCACTTCCCCCTTATTTTCCTCCTACAACTGCTTCCTTCAACCCAGAAGCAGCATTCCTGAATTACTCCTGTAGGAAGAAAATAAAAAGAATTCTGTGAAGGCAGCTGGAGGCAGTCTAAGAGATTGTGCTGGGAAAAGCAGTGTGGCTCTTGAGGAGAGCAAGTGAGAGCATCCCAGTGCCTGCAGTGCCACCTTCCACTCCAGCTTTTATTGGGGTCTTAGGTTCCCAAGCACAATCCTTATGTTCCTACAGCCCACCAATAGCAAATGGTTGCAAAGTAAGGGACTACAGAGGGGAGGCAGAAATCTTTACCCACCAACCACTAAAATGTCCCAAAAATCCATTGTCCCAAAAATCAAAATATTTGAAAGCTGTAGCCAAATAATTCTGAAACTGTTCCTGCAGAACATTTCACTGCTGTGACCCACCACCAATGCTGAGCAGCTGGGATGTCCAGAGCCATCCAACCAGGCTGCTCAGTGAGCAACAATTTACAAATAAAAGAGATTTATTTTGTTCCTGGGATGATACTTCTGAAAGTTTTATTTGGACTGATCATTAGGGAGGCATATAACTCCATTTATGCAAGTCCAAGGCATAGACTTTCCACTAATCATTTTGAAAGCACATGAATGACATTAGTTAATTTTATTTGTATGAGTTTGCATTTGGGGATTATTTCAGTACATTCAAAAAACTGCAATCTGGCTGTCAAAGGAGCATAGATTTAACACTCATACAGTTACATGTGAAGCCCTAGGTAAAACTGGTTTTAATTTGAAAAAACCCCAAACAATCCCTTTGTTTAGATAACTGTCAATTAAACAACCTTCAGAAATCTGATTCAGCTTACCAAAAAAAATTAGGACACTGCATGAAAATAAATTTTGATTTCTTGATCAATTCAAAAACCAAATCACCCCGAAGAACTGAGGCTTGTGCTGGGCATTCTTAGAGCCAAACTTGAAACTGCTTTGCTACTTACCAGCCCCTCACTGGGCATGATGCTGGTGAGATGAACGACCTCGAGATGTGCAGACTGGGACACCAGAGAGTCAGAGGAGAGGGAAATGATGTGGTCACAAATCCCAGACAGGGTTTTACACTGCAGAGGAAAACAAGGCAACAGAATCCCTCATGTCCAGCTGGAACTACAAGTGAAGTTCTTATTCTAAGAACTAACCAAGAATAAACAGATAATTTTAGTTCTTAGCACTGTAAAAATTACAGGTGTATGAAAGTCAAGGGTAAGTGGTTAAGGGAACAGAAAATATCCATAAATGTCAAGGAACTGTACATGTAGAAGAATATCTGTATCTCTAAACTATCTTCTCCACTCCAACCATGTGCACTTTAAAAACAAAAGAACAAGCCCAATGAACTTTTTCCTTATGATTATAAATACAATGGGAGTTGAGTGAAATATGTCAAAATAAATGTCTTATGCAACTGAATAACCTATTTTGGCTACCAAATGATGACATCATCCCTACCAACTGTGATAATTAGGTGAATTCTGCTCTTCAACTTGGAAAATTTCCTTTGTTAAAAATTACCCTGGCAGAGAAGTGCCTTAGTTAACCCATTTCCTGAAGTAAAATCTTTATGCATCTTTGAACACATCCTCTATATTCTACATCACCACATCTCTGCAATGATTTTGTTATCCTGCCTTCCAGCTAAAGATCACAAAATCTTAGTGCAAATCCACAGAAACACCTTCAGAGCAGGAGCCCCATTGCATGGACAGTAGCAGTGGGTCTGACAGATCAAACCCATCTGTCAAAGCCAAGTTTGTAGGTCAGAGAGGAGCTGAGCTGAACTCTCAGACAACATTCATGTGGAAAGATTTATTCCCAAATTTCTGTGTGTTGCTTAAAGCACACTCCTTCAAGAAGTCTGTGCCTAAAAATGTTTGAACCCAATGTGAAAGAATTCATTTAACAGAATTTCAGGATGGGTTTCTGGTCAAGGCTGTGCTGTGTGCACAGCTACTTTGCTTTGGGGACTCATTTTTCCTAATTACAGCAAATTCCAGTGAAATCCCTTCAGGGAAGTTTTGTTTCAGGCATTTGCAAAACCATGAGGCTTTCTAATATCTCATTTGACACTATCCACAGAAGTTAAACAAATAAAGTTGTCACAATGAATAAGTTAACTGCCTAAATGTGTAGGTTGGATTTCCATTCAGTGTGCACTTACTCATCTGGAAATCCAGGGACAGCCCTGGAGCCCCAGCTGTGGCATCTGGGTTTTGTCTCAGCTGCAAGATGCAAAGCCTCCCACTGAGGTGTGTGTGGCTGCAGCTAAAGCTCACCATTTCCACAAATATTTCAAGCAGTTTCAGCTCGGGGCCAGAACCCCTGAGCAGAGTTTGGGTCTCATCTTCTCCCAGCAGGGATGGAAAAACTCAAAAATCTCAAAAATCTCCAGTGTAGTGGGTACCCCTGTGTGTGAGTACGTTCTTCATCCAGCTTTTGAACCACTGGCACATCAAGATATTACCAAGATTTCCAACTGAGAACCTCTCTGTGCCTCAGCATTTGAGAGCATTTTCCTAGATTAGATGCTGACTAAATCCCAGAGAGAACAACACTTTCTACTTTCTACTGTAATGCTTTAACCTTAGAGTTGCCTCATGAAAATACTTTTTTTTTTTTGTAAAATAAACAACAAAGAAGTTTTCAATCAAATCAACCTGGTCTATGGAAGGTGTCCCTGCCACAGTTAGAATTGTGGGCTAAAAGGTGCAAATATATAAATATAAATAATATAAATATAGATATAGATATAAATACATGTATGTACGGGTGTGTGCACACACCCCAAATCCCAGAAGGTATCAGGTGCTTTTAAAAGTTCTATTCATACCCAGGTTTGCTATAGTAAGCTTTTTTTTTTCTCTAAAAGTAACTGCATGCTTTCTAAATTTAACAGCACATCAATGTTTTATGACAGATTTTAATCCCTGCTGGAAGCAGAGTATGTGCAAAAGGCTTTAAAAAAAGACAAGAAAAAAAGAGTCAGGCACTTGGGCAGAGCTTGTCAAAAGCTTATCTGAACTTGTAAATCCTTTGAGAGTTCCCTTTCACTACAGGCTTTATCTCAGTGTCAGTACAGGTTTCTGTGCTGGTACCAGGAAAACATAAAGTATTTGAACTCAAAGGCCAATATCTAATCAATAATCTTGAATAAGATTCTTCCACTCCCCTCTGTCATCAGATTTGTTTGAGTTCTGAAGGCACAGAATGCTCAGTGTGATAAGCAGTGATGCAGCAGGTCCATGGATCTGACCAGCCATTCTGGTAGGAATATTAACTATACAGAATATTGTGCAGCTTCTAAACCTAAACCAATAATTCTGTATTTGTAATTAACTGTAGCTATAACAGAGAGCATCACTGCAGGGAACTTTAATTTTTAGCAACTGATATAATTAATAAGAAATTATGCCAAAGAGTAAGGAACTTTATTTTCCTACAGCAGCCTTATTTTTTTTTTTTTTTTAATCATTTCTGTGTGTGGGGTAAAAATAGAGAATACCAAAGCAGAATTACTTACCACATGAAGAATTTTATTTTCTGTTTCATACACCGTACAATCCTGTGGTAAAACAGAACAAAACCAATTAAATGAATGTCACATTAAATTTCCTATTAAGAAATGAAAGAATGTTTTATGCTGTTAACAATTCCTGATGAACCTTAAGACTTGTTACTTTTGGAGTAGTCATTTTCCTATTTTAGCTGTCATTTTAAGAATAATCAATCTTGCACTCCATGATTCCAGTGTCACTCTTACCTTGCTTTTTGTGTTAAAAAAAAAAACCCAAAACATTTAGTGCTATTACAGGGGTTAAAATATTGTTTTTCTTTCATGAAGCAAACCATAAAAATTGCTAAACTGCCTCTATTACTTATTAATATTTGAAATTTCCCTCTGTGTGACCCTCTGGAAATTGAGACACAGCCATGGCAAAGGGGTTTGACCCATCCCTGCAGCTCTGCCCCATCTCCTCCTACAAATCTCAGGTTATATTCTGCTAAAACATAAAATAAAAAGGAAAATATGGAAAAATATCTCTTCAAAGCAGAGTGAGATTCGAACAGGGTCTCCCCAAGCCTTGATTCCCTCTGAGGGCAGCCCTGGCCAGGCTCCCTCTCCCCTTATCATGTTGGGAAATTGTTAAATCCTTCTCCAAGTGCTCTTCCACACTGGAAAAGGCTTTCTACAGAGCAAGATATGGGATCATTTGAAAAAAACAGTCTTCTTTGCTTAGTTTTTTTCCTTAAATAAGCTTCCAAGTAAAATTTAACTTACTGATAATACCTGAAAGGTCCCTTAAAGTAACTTAAGATTCCCTCAGCTGGTCAGAGATGGCAACACCAAGGCTGAGGGTTTTATCCCTGTATGGGCTTAAAAGTTGGACTTGATGTGTGGGTCCCTTCCAGCACAGAATATTCTGTGATATCCCTTCAAGCAGCTTAAGATTCCAAGATTTCCTCTTTTTACTGCATCTTAATATATTAGCAACAAGAGTGAATTGCTTCAGATCTGGCATGGAACAATTGCAACCCCTTCCCTCCCTGTACCCTGAACACTCTGTTTGTGCTGGGACACCCTCTGGAGGTCTCTGCTCCCCTTTTCCAGCAGCCCAAACCCTTGGCTGTTCCCATCCAGCTCCCAAACCTTGTCCCTTGGGTGTCCCTTCCAGGATTTTTTCCCTGAGCCTGTCTGAGGCAGCTGCCCCAAACCCTCAGCCCAAGGAGCTGCCCCTCCCTCAGCTCTCAAGGTCAATATTTATTTTGGAGGATTGCTGCTCCTGTGGAGAAATTAATTTCTAAGTTACTACAGTTTAAAGAATATTGCTACAGAATAAGAGAGTCAAAATCAGAAGATTGGGAGTGCCAAGCAACGCAGAAGAATTTCTATTAGCATTTCATGGTCAAGTATCCCTTTGATGTTTCCTCTGTATTCAAACTGTTATTTTCTAGAGCACAAAAAAAATTCAATTAGTCAGTTTGGCTGGCAATGCCCAAGGCAGTTTTCCCTACAAGTTTTGCACACTTCAAACAGCTCATCCACCATCTCCTTTTAACCCTCCACGTACCAAGAGAACAAAATGATCACAGCAGGGCTTCCAGCTTGGCTCCAGAGCTAATGTTCCTGTCTAAATGATTCCTTTAATTTCTGTGCTAGAAATACAATACAAACTTCCTTCTGAACAAACTTAATTACTTCAGGTCAAAGAATAGAAGACTTATGTATAGTAAAGCTGAAATTTTACTGTTTTGTAGAGCAGAATTAATGTTAGCTGTACTTATGTTGCACATTCAAGATTACATTAGCATGAAAAATGTTAATGGCTTTGGGATTCCTTCCAAAATAGATGCATATTGACTTCTTTTTTAAAATACATCAGACTAGTTTAACTGAGAGGTTAAAAGCACTTGCAGTGTTACACTAAAATATTAAGATATGTAGGTCACAATATCCTTCTGATTTATTTTTCTCTGACAGATAGCTATGCACTAGGGATCTCATTAAAAATATAATCTTCCAGGACTACCATTTTTAGGATGTTGATCTATTTTTCTTAGAAAATAAATAATAGTATAGTCACATTCTTTCTATGTTCTCCAGTAGCAAGATGACATTATAAAAATATTTGTTCTTACAGTTTAAAATAACCTTTAAATTAGCAGCTGTGTTCTATTTCCCCTCCGTAAGAGGATAAAACCCAGGAATTACAAAACCAGTCACAGGAGCAGTATTGCAAACCAGGCAAGGACTGCACTGTCCAAAATTGGACTGAATATCCAAATTTGACTCAATTTCCAAAATTGAAAGGTGCAGCCCACCTTTGTCTCTGATAAAATGAAACTGCTCCTCTGCATATTCATGAAGAGAAAAGGTCAGTGGAACTTGTGCTCACCCATGCTCTAGTCAAAATTTCAATTTCTAATTCTGAAAGAAGGAAAAAATGCAAGTACCACAAAATTTTGCAGATACCATAAAGAGTGTTTTATGGCAAGTTCTTGAGGATAAACATAAAAAAATGTAAAATACTGAGTTCATTAACTTAGTTCTATAAAACAGTGTGATATAAGTCAACTACTGAAAAGAAACTAAAACCCTTAGGAGGAGCATTTCCGACCACAACACCACAGGAAAGTTCTACAGCAGTCTCTGAGTGGTGAATATGACAAAGTCGAATTTCAAAATACATTGCTGGCACGCATAAAATTAAATACTTTTAAAATTCAGACACTCAAAAGAAAGAGATCACTCTGGAATTAGGCAAATATACAATGGCAAATGCACAGAACTGACTCATTTTACTTGGTTCAAAGGTAGAGACTTGATCAGAATGTATTTTTAGAAAAGAGTGAACAGATGTTTGATGAAATGTTCTTTAGCAAATGCAAGCAAAATAAGATGGAGGGGCTGATAGCTGAAGTCTGCAAAGTTCAAACTGAAAATAACACCCAGGTTTTGCATGGCAGCTGCTGAATCACAGGATAATTCAGGTGGAAGGGGCCTCTGGAGGTTATCTGGTCCAACCACCTTCTCAGGGGAGGCTAATTTAAAATTTACACCAGGTACAGAAGTTACTAAGAAACAACAATCCCTGTCAGTTGCAGTGCAAACTAGATGGCTTTTAAAAACCAGAAAAGCCATGCTTCATCCTAAACAGAGTATTTGGCTAAAAATAGGGCAAAATCCATTATAAGGTGTCTGAATTTATCTCAGTGAGGTTAATTAGATGGTAATGAAGGGGAGAAGAAGCAAAATTTTGTTTGGTTTTTGTTGGAAAAAGTTAGGCTGAGTTATGCTGACATCCTTTGGTGAGACAAAGATTCTTTTTGTTGAGAGGAAGTTTGTTCTTCAGGTGTATCAAAAGCATCTACCTCAGATTTTAACATCTTGGACATAACAAGGAAAAATTAGAATCCCAGCTGCCTCTGGGACTGGGGAACTCTTCCTTCTCAATGAAAAATTAACCAATGGCTGCATTTTATGAGCAAAAAATCCAAAGCTATTCTTCCCCAGATCCTCTGCCTTTCCCTCGGGGCAGCCTTGGTGCTAAAGCATGACCAACCCCAAATTTAGTTCAGTCATTCTGGTGGATTCCATTTCAGAGCAGGCAGGAGAGTGAGTGCACCTTGAAACTGAGCTGGAACTCAGGCTGAAGGCAGCAAACATCTCAATACCCTGCTCTAATGTGGTTTTTTGCATATTATTATAAACACATTCTGATGGGACATTGCACCTCAAAATCAGGGTTTCTGCACCTCTGTGCATGACATAGTTCTTTTACAGTAGCTTAGTGAAGGTGATCAAAAGGGTTAAGAAAACTGAGCAGAATAAAGCACATTTCCAAACAGAAATGGACAGATGTAAATCTCCTCTAAAATTAGAGAATGAGGTTTTCTTTTAATCTCAATGAGCAGATGCTGTTTAAAGTTAAATAAGTGACTATTCATCATATCATTTGCAGGGTATGTAAATAATAATAATAATAATACATTAAAATAAATTCAATCTAAGGTTATGTCACTCAGATCACACAGGACATTCCAGCAAGATTCATAAGCATTTTCTATACTAAACTAAGGTTACAGGGTAATGTCCCCTGTTAGAAAATTCACCTGGAGTGGCAGCTGCAAGTTGTGCACAGAAACCATGTTCAATTTGCACAAAATGTCAAAGACATTTCTCCCTTAATGTGCCAGATCTGTACCCTTGACTGCTACTTTCACACTGGCTGAAGGAGGTATTTAAAATGTATATAATTCATAAAACAAGGAGCATCTGAAAGGATCTGAGACCCAGGTTTTTATTAGTTATGCCTTTCAATTCATATTCCAGCCTACAGCTGAGCCTGCAGTTCTGGTTTAGGTGAGACATTTCTGCTTTCACACATTAAGGTCAATTTTTCTCAGATTTAGTGACAGCAAAGCTGTCTCCCTATGACTGATTTGGTTTTATCTGCTCTTTCTGGTGCTAAGTTTAATATAAAATAAAAAGAACTTAATAGACAACCATCAAACAAGCCAGATCTGACAATAAGATAAAGAAAAGACAAAATTTGATTTGTAACCTGAAGCATTTTTAAAGCATAACCCATGCACTAACTAAGCATTTTCATCTTGGAATGACTTGGAGTTTATGCTAAAAGATTGTTTTGAAGTTGTCAAAGGGAGAAAAGCTGTGGGACTGGAGCTGAAGGACTGAAAAAAAAGAACCAAACTATTGCTGGCAGAGGAGAACAGAATTTCATCTGCCAAAAGCTGGGACATGAACAGGCAGAAGTGGAGGCAGCAATTCAAAATTACTCCATTTTCACCTGGACCACAGGGAAAAAAATCAAACTCACACAAACAAAGTGCAATATCAGCTGAAGGACAGAATCAGAATCTGGACTTTTTATACTGTAGAGAAGTTCATTTTGCTTAGTCTGTAAATCAAAAATAGCCTGGTGCTATAAGCACCTTGTAAGAGAAAGCTTAATAAAGATACATAAATAATTAAATGCCGACATAGGAATTTCTAAACTAAGAGAAAAAGGATCTTTGTTTTCTGCTGCAAAAATGCATAAAGGACAAGATTTCCAGGAGGAATAAAGCTGACTATTATAAATTAAGGATAATAGTGTAAAGTACAATGACATATTTATCAGCCTTAGTTCTTTAGCTCCAAGAACTGAAATAGACTTAAAGTAGAGGGGGGGGGGGAAAAGTTTTCAGGACTACTAGTGCATTACTGCTCCAAAAAGCATTTGAAATTGAGTTCTGTGGTTGGCCTGCTGGGAGGGTGATCTGTGGAGATCTGTGGCAGCAGAGGACAGAGGCAGGCAGGGGATTCCTCTGCACTGGAGACAGGCCCAGCCTAAAGTCCCTACTAAACTGGAGCTTAAGCTAAGCTTTCTTCTGGCTTTCCCTCCTTCAACCTTCTCATCATCCTTTTCTTCATTCCAAGACAGCCTTGCCTGTTCTCTGACCTCTCCACATATTTTGCAGTAACACTCTTTTGGCTCATCAATATTTCATCCGCTCACAAGGAGAGCAGCTCATTGTAAATATTTGTAAAATTNGTATTATATTAATTCTATTCTATTCTATTCTTTTAGGGGTCACAGCTCCAAGCCTTACTTCAAAGAGTGTTTGGACAATGCCCTCAGACACAGGGTGGGATTTCTGGGGGTCTCTGCAAGGCCAGGAGTTGGACTTGATGATTCTGGTGGGTCCCTTCCAGCTCAGGATATTCTATAATTCTATATATTATGTAGAAATAAAGACCAGATAAGATATTTTTATGTACTTGTGGATTTGTATATTACAATTAACTAATGAGTGTCAGTGATGATGACACTGCTACCATTATCTGTTCTGTAGTTATTTGGTTTAATATTATTAATATTTTGTGATCATCCCTAAAAAACTTCCATACTGCTGGCTCTCCCTTCAGTGAAGAAGCCACAGTGCAGGTTCTGGATGTATTTGTATATATTTTAAGAACTTGTCCCCAAAACATTTTGGATCACACATAGTTTAATCTGGAATAACCTGCTAGCAGTAGTTAAGCTGTTTCCCACTGTGGCTTTATTCTTCTGTTTAACACTTGCATGGTGGCAAATCACCTGACATGAAATTGTCCACTCAAGAGCAAAGTGGATTATTTTAAACTTCACACCATCCTTTGGTCTATCCAGGAGGATCCCCAAAGCCTAAAAATCTTCCTGTCCCTCCCAAAAAATGAGAGCATGGAAAGAACAGGGAGGTAATGCTGTAACAACTTTTCTGCTGATGTTAGAGCTGTAGGTTTTTTTACTGTTGCAGTTTTTAAACAGTGATGTGAAAGGACTCAGAGCAGAGAGCCACTCCTACCTGTTGCACAATGGTTGTTAGTTCCAGGCACAGTTGAACAATGTTGTTTTTCAGCAGTGAATATTCTGTCACGCTGACAAACGGAGACCTGGGACAGGGGAAGGAGAGGTTGATGCAGAATTAGGGACCACAATTTACACTATAGGAAAATATGTGTAATACAGGGGTGAGTTCTACAGCACAGAAACCCCAAATCGTTTTCATCTCCAGCAACAAATTGCACAACTTTTGTAATATACACCTTTGAAACACAAATAATGCAGGCAGGATGCAAACTGGATTTTGGCCAGAACATCAGAAGTTCTTGTTCTTATACAGAGTAGAAATAGGAGCTTTCAAATGACCATAAGCAGCCTAGATTTTCTTTGTACTGCTTATTGAAAAGATGGCATTTCTGGTATGACATCACTCCTCAGCAGCAATCAGCACCTTAATTCAGAGAGCACAGTAATGCTTACTTAGTCACAGCTTCCTGCACACTCAGATTCTCTTCAGGCTTTCCAAATTCTGGCTGAATCTGACCCCGTTTGAATTTATAGGAGCTGACAAGGTCATAGCCTGAGAGAATATGACTGCTGGCATTAGGTTAGGAAGATGTCACCAGGATTATACAAATCCTGTAAAGGAGGGTGATTCACTCTCACTGTGATTTCTAAGGTGCCATTTATATGTTCCAGAGCATTCCAATTCCAGATAAAGCTGGAACTTCGTATACTGCTATAACTACAAAGGAAAACAAGCCAATGTTTTTTTTTTCCAAACAAGAAAAAAAGCTGGTTTGTGTCTTGGTTTCTGTCTTGCTACAGTCACAGAGATACTTTTAATCAAATTCTCAGTTCATAAATGTAAAACACCAATGCTGGTTGTTGAGCATTAATCATCACACCTGTACCTAACACATCCAGTCTACTCCTGATAAATAAGAACATTTAATTTTCAGATTAAGACAGTACTTTCATTTATTTTGAACATTCTTAATTGATTTGCTCAACTCCAGCTTTTCTGGGTCATTTTGATGGCTGAAAGACAGCTCAAACTCCACAAGCTTTCCTTCCTTGCCCTTCATTCCGAAATTTCTCAGGATGTTACCAGTTGTGGCAGTGAGAATAGCACAGAAATATTCATTTCACACAAAAATACAACTGAAAGCATCTCAAAAGGTAGAGCAAATTTGAACACTCTCCTGACAAAGAAGGGTACTAAATTTTGCTTCCAATATTTCACAAAATTCTGAAAATTTAGAGCTAGAATTCCAGACCTGCCATTTCAATATTAGAATAAAAGAGTCCAAGAGGCAAAGGAAGAACAAATACAAAACTCCCCAAAGAATTATTCTCATGCACAAGGGATTGAGGAACAGTTAATTACCTGTCCAGCCAGGCGAGTAAGTTCTTGGCAGCACCAATCAGGTCAACTACAGAGGTAAGAAAATCATTTGGCAGTCGTCTGGAGGCCCTGCCATCGTAATGGCCACTCCTCCTCCTACCCGTTATAAAGTTCTGAAGGTTTTTGGCTGAGGCATTCAGCTTGTGAGACAGAGTTCTCAGGTTTTCAGTCTCCAAACCGTAATTCTGAGGGAAAGAAGAAGATGGATAGAGTGTGTGGTCAGCTTCAGGAACCAAACTGTGAGGAGAAACATCCTGGATTGCCTTGGTGAGAGGGTGGCTGTGGGTACCTGGCTTAAGATTAAGCAGGAATATTTGGGTTGGGACACACAGATGTCCAAAAACAAGCTTTACAAGGTTAACAACACCCAGTCTGGGACACAGCCTCTGCTGCCAGCAGCACTCACAGTCCAACACAACTCACTGGGTTCAGCCACGTCCCTGAGGGAAGGGCAGGAAGGATCCCATGTGCTGAGTCTCAGGGTCTGTCCCCTGCTGTGTCATGTTGCAACAGAATTCATCACATCCAGGGAGAGTGCAGCTGCTGGTGCAGGGCATGGGAACAAAATGGTCTTGGTTTCACAAAGCTCAAAAATCCATTTATTACCCCCGGGGATGAGGGGTGGGATGAAGATGAAAGGCTCTGCAAAGGCAAGGTCGTGGGGTTTTTGTAGGGTATCTCAGGGGTGGAGTTAGGGTTTGGGTCTCAAAGCAGAGAATAAAGAATTGAAAACAATACACTTCTTGACAGATGCCAACACGAATATTTGTACTAGAAATAATAATTTTCAACTCCAGAAAAGGGAAATAGGCTGACCAATAACAAGATTATAAACTGGGGTTGTATGGAAAGCAAAGCACAAACAAACACTTGGTGAAGTGGCTTGGACCTCTGACAGCTGGCTCTGGGGACAGTGCCTTCCCTGCCAGCCATTCTGCCTGTCAAAGTTCACTGGAGGCTTTGCCTCCACCTTGGAGGGAAATCTAGGAGAAATGACACACTTTGCTACCTTAGCTGACTGCAGAGAATTAGATTTAAATACCAGGGAGAGAATTAATTTCATTGTTAGGCTGTATCACAGCTAAAAATCGTGGTAGGGGTCACACGATCCAGTTCAAGACTAAATTGCTGCAGATGAGAAAAAACTCTCTTTAACTTTTCTTTTTTCAAGAGCAAATACAGCAGAATTAGCAACAGTGTAACCAAAGAAAATAATTCTCCTTTGGAAAAGTTTAAAGAGCAAGCTCTATGTGATAGTAGTGTGTCAAGTGTTTAATATCACGTCTTTCTTTCATTACAGCACTGAAGGAATTCCCTCCCCTGCTCTATTTTCCTCTTGACTTCCACTCATGCCAAGATGATGACTAAGTGGATGCACTGGGATGCCTTTTCCAGCTCTCAACCAGCTGGGCAGGGCCTGCTTTCCCCTCAGAACAGGTTTCATTCTGCACACTCAGCAACACATTACAAGGTTGATGAACTAGATCCTCCTGGTTGCTTATTCCCGAGGAAACAAGCAGAAAAAAAACCTCTCCCAATAAGTTGTTATTGCATAAAAGCTCTGGAAACCTGTCTCGTTGCTTTTTAGAGGAGTTAAGCAGCAAAGGAGACAGTTTGATCACTGAATCTATAAATACCAGAAGGTATTTTAGATCCCAGCCAGAGTAATCAGCCCGAGAGATCTTCTGCAGTCACTGGAAAACAGAGAGGACTGAGCAGGAAAAGTGTGTGAGGAAATCCACCCCACAAAGAAGAAGTGCTTTGCTTTATCTTGCAGTTTATTGCTTACATGCCAATGACAACCTCAATCACAAGTTAGTGGTTACTTAAAATACAGCAAAACGTAGATAAAATGTATCCATAAATACAATCAGAAGATGAAAGGAAATTTTTCAGCACACAAGTTAGTGGTTACCTGAGACTGGGTGGGGCACAATAAAGGGGAAAAGATAAAACTATTATGAAAGTGACAGCAAATCAATGCCTTTTTAGAAGACAGAGACATTGGGTAGTTCTAGATTTAAGCATGTCTAAATCCAAGATTTCCATTTTAAAATCAAACAACTGTAATCAGCCATCAGATGGGAAAATGTGCCTCTAAAACTAATATTTATCTAAACAAGAAATCATTTTTAACTCAACATTAGTCCCATCCCTCCATTTTTAACAACCATAGTAGTTTATGGCAATGATTAAGCAGGTGAGGAGCCTTGTGGATGGCACTGCCAAAATCCAGATCTCCTCTAATTCCTGCAGGCACCTCATCTCCATGGTGTAACTGAGAGAGTCCCGGAGCTGCCGGACTCAATCATGATCACAGCTGCCAGGCCAGACTTCAGCTCTCCCAGCCACACATTCTGCTCCCCTGTGTTAAATATGTGCAGCTCTTGTGAGCCATGCCATACAAATGATGCTCCTGAGCCTGGAAAATTGTGTCTCCTGGCAGAAGATTCAGGTGATTTCTTTCTTGCATTGTAAATCCCAGACATATCATTTCTGGTTTAAAAAGAAAGACAGAAAAATAAAAGAGAAAACCTCTAAAAGGGACAAGAGGGTGCCATTAGCATAGGCAGGATTATTTTTCATCCCAAGAACAGGGAAAAATAAACAAGAAAGGGTTGTTCCATTCCCTGGTGTTTCATGATGCTTCAGGTTGTTCCATCATCAATGACTCAATTAGTGGAAATGGATATACAAGTTTAGAGAATGAATCCTGACTACCAAAACGACCCCAGATGTTGCCTGTCTAGAACCACACAGCCACATAATTTGTCAAATTATCCTGAAATCTGGATCAGAAAGCTGCTTAATGAGAAGAGAAAGTTGTCTGAAGTCACTAATGCTCCATTTCAGAAAAAGGGACCTGGACAGGAACACTGCAGAAAGTGCCAAAGTAACAGCACACCATGAACACAGAAAGAGATGACTAGAAAATCTGTTAAATATTTAAGTGATTTGATATAAAAGCACAGATCAAACAGTAAGAACTTCTGTATCTCCACTGACAGCATCATTACCTGCACACCCTCAAAAGAGCTACACAGATTATCTGATTTGTTCAGCGACTGATCCCGTGTTTCAGGCTGGAGCTCAGCAACTCCTGACGCCCCATTCTGTGACAGGAGCTGCAGAGAAGGATTTCAGGAGACAGAAATTAAACATGAGGGTGAGATCAGAGGCAGACAAGCTCATTATGGGAGAATATCATCAGCAAAACTCCAGGATGAGGCTGTGCTTGCAGTGACACTCCTTCATGAGGCGTGCAGCTGCTCTGGGGGATGGATAACTCTGCTGGCTGCCTGCAGAGCACAGCTCTTAAATTCAGCTATTTCCCCTGGAATTCTCCCATTTCCAGCCTCTCTGTCCTAGTTCCCCTCTCCTGTTGGGGCTGAGCTGCTGTGCTGGTGGCTGGGGTTATTGGAGGTGGTGAGGGAACAGATCCCCCCCAGGGCTTTCACACTTGATGGGGTTTTCTGAAGTGCAGAAAACAGGTGGCTGTTGTCAGAAACGGTAGAATTCAGGTGACAGGAGAAAATGCCTTTTTTTTTCTGAGAAAACTGAAGCAGACTCTTGTTTTTCCTAGTGCAAAGATACAATGTAAGAGAGAAGTTGTTGAATACTCCTTATAGTCAAAATTGGAACGTTGGAAACTGAATTCTTCCTCCAAAAAGATAATCTTAAAAAAAAAAAAAAAAAAATCTTAAAACAGAAATCCTCCTCCTCTTTTTAATGTCATAAACCCAAAATGCAGAAATAGCTAAACACACATTCACCAATGAACCTTCCTGCCCTGTGCCTGTGTCACAATTCCACCTAAAAACTCAGCCTGCTTTGTACATTCTGGTTCAAAATTCCATTTCTAAATAATTGAGCAAATTCTGTATCCATCTGACAATATAAGATCTGAGCTTTTTACATATCCAAAGAATTGGAATGAAAAACAAATCTTCAGCTGTGGCTTCAAGTGTTCTCATATCTTACTGCAGGAAAGCAATAACATCACTGGGAGGATTTTATTCTAATAAAGCAATCTGGGAGAATTTTAGCTACTAATATAAAATAGACCAAATTATTGTAGTAAATATCAAGATAAAAAAAAAAATTATGAATATAATGGGGAAAAAATAGCTAAGTGCTAATCAATTTTTTGTAAACACCAGCACCCAAAGATCAATAGCCAAGCACAAAATACCTACAGCATATGAAGAGTTTATTTCTTGTTTGGAAACCCTCTCCCGGGATTTTTTCTTACAGGTAGAGCTATAATGAAATTGTTTTGCTGTAATGTGACATACAGAGATAAAAATAATGTATGAACATTGACATTTAATAGGCACAGGATGTAATTTTAGCTAAACAGTTCATATTGCATAAGTAATGACTTTAACTTACCTTAAAAACAGATTTCTTTCTAATTATAGTAATTTTTCTTCATGTTGTCATTTGTGTGAGCAGTCAGTGTAATACATATATATATGTATAAATATACAAACACATGGGTGCATACACAGCTTTTTCTGTAGGTGATCCTTTGAGACTGTTACAATTTTCACTGAACACAAAAGAGAAATAAAAGGGCAGAGCAGGAGATCTGACTGAGGAGGTGAAAGGAAACAACACTGACTGAAATTCAAGCACCTTACATGGAATTTGCCACATTCGAGGCATTTAAAACACCACAACCTAAAACTTATCTTGAGCTGCAGTCCCATTTCTACATTTCATGCAAAAGCTTTAAGAATGCTCTAAATGAATGGGAATTTAAAAGCTCCATCTCCAGGGACTTCTTCCCCAGTTCAGCCATTCTGAGATCACCCATAAATTGATTTATTGTGGGTGTGCAGCACCTCAGCAGCTCCGTGGGGATGCTCTGCTCCCCTCCCTGGTCCCTTCCAGGCTGCTCCTGGTCCCCAGGGCCTGGAGGTGCCACAGCCACCCCTGTCCCACCTGGGGCTCAATCACAGCTCTGAGAGCACTGGGGGAAATCCCAGAGGAGTCTGGGGTCTGGGATTGTCCCCTGGGCACACACGGAGTGCCAGATGGGATCCCAGGGCTCTGGCTGCTGCCCCAGATTTGCCATGAGAATCAGAGGTTTGGGGATAGCACGGAGCCAGTCAGCTCTTAATAAAACCAGGCAAACACAGCCTGCTTGGTTATAAAAGCAAAAGTCACAATTAATCATACACTCTGGTTTTAGCATAAATACTTCTGACACATACATAGTATGAAAACTATCAAAACACTTTTTTTTTCTTTTATTTTTCCTTTCTGAAGGGATGTTTTTAAAGGTTAACAGCCTTTGAAACAGTGAAAACCTGATTCTTAAAAACTTGTCTCTGTAAGCACTTCTTTGATTTCGCTAAAATTTTGTGGTGAAGTTTCTATGATACAACTTCAAACTAAAGATATTGCAAAAACATAAAGTCTAAGTGGGTGAGGCAGTGCATTTCTACCAGGTGTGTCTAGTTTTCCTCTTGAAAAAGAATTTACAGGCTGGTCATCCTTTGTCTGAATAGCAATTTGAAAAATGCCAAATAAATTTTAAGTTAGGGATCTTATGAACCAGTGCACAAGTTCAGGTCTACAGACTGGAACCTAAAACTTAAAAGTTCCTGAATGGTGGTGGTTATTATTATTATTATTATTATTATTATTATTATTATTGTTACCTGATGCAAGTTATGACACCACTTGATAAAACTTGCTAAAATGTTAAAATAAATCAAACTATAAGTTTTGTTAAGGAGAATGTTAGATGTAGTTCACACAGGTTATACACGGACATATTCAATAATTTATGTATTTTATATGTATATTTAAAATCCTAGCGCTGTTCTTTTGAAAACTATAAATGTATTAGGAAAATAATTTCCATTCATGGCTGGGAATTCAGCTCCAGTAAAATATGGCCCATATTTGGTTCAGCTTTTTCTTTAAAAGCTTTTCTCCTTCTAAATCAGTAAATTAGCATAATAACATACCATAAATATATAATAAACCAAATCCTTCTGCCTCTCTTTAACAACATTTGCCCATCATTCCAGTTAAACTGCAATATCATAGCACAGTTTATGTGCACAGAACGTGACATTTCATCAAAATAAAAGTATGGAGCTCATTAATAACTATGCTAATACTATGCAAATATGCAACATCATAATACAAATTAGAGTCTATTATTTGAAAGATCTCGATGCTTTTTCATGTGCAGCTTTCCTCCCCCTTGTTCTCCCTTCCATTATAATTATCCCACCTTGCTGGAGCAAATTGTGTCACAATTCTTTGTCTCCTGAGTCTATAATTTGGAACGTGTCATGGAGCTTCTAAGCACTCCATACACCTTCCTATTATCTTGTAAATAGATAAATTAAGCAGATCTAGAAATAAGATTAAATATTTTTAACTTATTTTAAAAATTCATATCTGCATTATATTTTTTTGTCTTCAGAAGAAGCTTTAGCATTTGCATTGCAATTGATATATCTCTATATTTATATATCTAGATACATAGATATGTCATCAAGCATAATTAAGGTGCTCTGGAAGTTTGGGGTTTTTTTAAAAAAAACATGATTTTTATTTCAGGTAAGAATTAGAACTTTATAGTCTTTCCTTAAAAATTGGACTCAAAAAGATTGTAAGGCCAGCCATTGAAACAGGTATTTTGTCAGAATCAGTTTTTGAAATAAATTGTTAACTTTTTGTTTAGGAAGTCAGAGTCAGATGATTGGGCTCCTGGTGAGAGCAAAGCAGCAGATGAGGTCAGAGATGGAGATGCAGATTTATTGTTCAAGGATCTCAGGTTATGTAAGGCTTGCCCCACTCTAGGCCAGCCTAAAGCTGCACAGTGCACCAGTTCCTGCCCTGGACTGATTAAGATGAGCAGGAATTAACAGGATCCCTGATCTCCTGCCTAAACATTTTATAAGGAGCTTTTACCTGGCAGCTCTTCCACAGATCTCTGAGCAAACTGCACAAAGCCTCCTTGGTCTGCTTAATCCTAATGAAGCACCGTGATTTCAATTGTGGGATAAACAAATACTCCCCAAACTGGGGGAGCTTGAATAAACTGGAACATCTCCCTGGTTTGGGTGTGGAGGGCTGCACAGGCATCTATGGAGAGAGAGGAGCCAAGTGCCTAAACCACAAGAAGGTGTGAGGGAAACAAACTCCTTACACACAGAATAGACTTCAAAAATGTCCCACAGAATTAAACCAATCTGACCCACTGAGCAGCCTGACAGAGATATGTTGTGTGATGGGTGTGCATGTTCTGAAAATGCATTTTAAAGTTCTCTCTCACTGTCCCACATGAGATCCAGCACATCGTGACACATCACCAATGTCATTTTTGGATAAGGTCTGGAAAAATGTGGGATCTGCTCTTCAGTTATGCTGACTCCTGACTGCCATAATGGAACAAAGTACAAAGAAAGTGCATTTAGTTTTAAAGTTCATGCCACTCTGAGTCTACTGACCATGCTCAAGGAATGCCTTAATTACATTTTTTCCCATATATATTTTGGCTGTTTTCCTTTTTTCCCTTCCCCTTGAAGAAATTTTAATTAACATCTGAAACCTCCTTCTATTTTTCATAGTTTTAGATGACACATTCAGCAAGTCCCTTAATTTCATTCTGTTTGTAAATAATGTAAACACCTAAACATCAACCCAGCTATTTGGCTATTTAGTGTCCATTCTCACCAAAGCTTTAAGAAAGGAAAATTTTAAGACAAGAGAAGAGAGCTCATATCTCATTTCAGTTGTAAAGTGTAATAAATGACTATTTACATATCTGAACCACCAAATTGTTATTTCTGCAGAGGTGATGAACCATCAGATTCAGAAACAGGAGAATGGATCCAAACCTGGGATTTAATTTCTGTGGGAGAAGGCTTTTCCTGTTTTTCCTTTACACCTCAGCAGCATCCCTTTGAGCTGTTCCTGACTGCTCTCCCACTCTGCTTCTAATTCACATTTTCTGCTCAGCTCTGACTTCACCAGGAGTTTATATCTATAATCCCTGGAAGTGAACCTTCATTAAAAAAAAAAAAAAAAAAAAAAAAAAAAAANTAACCTAAATAAAAAAAAAAAAAAAAAAAAAAAAAAAGATTTTTTTTTTATTTTAATTAAAAAAAAAAAAAATTTTAAAAAGCATCTAATGCTTTCTCATACTTTTCTTTGAGCAAAACCTCAATAACCTAGCAGCATGAAATAACAAAACCTTCTCATGACCAGAACAACCTTCTCATGACCAGAACAACCTTCCCAGAACCCTGCTGACAAAGTGGTGGGTGCATTGCAGCATCCACTCAGCCTTTGGCCTGTGCCAAGCTGACATCTGGGCACAATTAACATCTCCACTGTCAACTCCCAGGAAAAGACCAGTGGGGAAATGAAGCTGTGGCAGCATTTCCTTTCTGATGGGCACAAAAGGGAGGCCCAGGAGGATGGAGGGGGTTCGGGTGTTTTGTGGCTTCTTTCTGCATCCCAAGGATTATTGTTCCCAATATTTCATTTCAGTGTTAAGGATGGACTGATCTGCATATGGCTTCCATTACAAAACATATGCAAGCCAGACAGCCAGGGTGGCTTGACCTCTTCCATATGTGTAGGAAAACAAGCTCTGAGCAATCTGCTGACTGGGGATGTTGTGATAAACAAACAAGAGCAAAGGATGGCAGGAGATATTTCCTCCAAAACCATACTGGACCATGATCTGCTGACTTTTAAAGATGATTAGCAATTCCTGCCTGCATGAGTCATTAGCAACCTGCTGTTGTTCCTCCCCAGTGTGCACTGGGCTACTGTTGATATGCTCTGTCTCAGAAATACCTAAATCACACCCAAATTCTTCTTTGCATTCCCAGTTACCAATCCAGGGAACTCTGCTGGCAAGGATAAAGCATCCCAAGCGTTTGCTGTACAGTTCAGTGCTCTTTATTCACCTTTCTCTGCAGTATCTAAGGGAGCTGTACATGTGTAATGCACTGTTTAATAACCACAAACCTTTATTATTCGTCACTAAAACCTTGTGATCAATTAAACTTCACTATTTATTTCATAACAGCTTTGTGTAAGAACCAACCATCCAATCCTAGAAAGCCTCATTTCCTCTTTTTTTAAGTATCTCTTAAGATGAATTATAGGGCAGAAATGTAAGATTACAGAGAAAAGGAGATTCAGTACATAACACAAAATTAGAATTTGAATCAATGGTGAATTATTCAAAGTTCAGGGGATGAATTATAAGCTGGTCTTGGAAATCGTCTGTCAACACTGACCATTTCACTTGGGTCAGACATTTAACTTAGATCCCTGCAGAAGTGGTAGCTCCACATAAAAACCACCCCAATTCTGGAGAAATGTTCCACATATTCATAACAATTCAGAGCAGCATATAGAAATTAAATTAGTAACAAGATTCGTTTGAATGGGCATTAATGAGAGTATGAAAAAAGTTCATTTATCTATTTGGATTGTGAATTTGCTGAAGGCTGCTCAAGCAACTAAGTCAACAACAGTGACATGAATATGCATGTGAATGCTCAGATATTTGCATGCAGATGAATTTATCCCTGACAATAACTGATCACAGATAATTACTCAGGAATTCAGGCAGCTCATATACACTGGTAATGTAACACAGTGGCATGAAAAATATCTTACCAGGAATTTATGAAAGAAAACGCTCCTTGCAAATTAGAAAAACAGATTGTTTGGTAGGGGAAAATGACCTTTTTTTGAACTTTCACTAAGCTACTCCCTGTGTTTCCTTGCCACAGAGATTCTCCATGGCATAGTGCTTGCTACCATGCACTGCACAGGACAGATTTCCAATCAGATTGATTCGAAAAGGGAAAAAGGGAACTCTTGCTTTCTGTAAGGGAAAGAAGTTTTTGCATGTGAAACACACAATGAATAAAGGCAACATAGTCCTTTCCAGTGGAAAGAAAGAGAAAGTCTTAGAAAAAAAAATTAAAAGCTAATTTTAAATCTTCAGAATATTGTTTATACCTAAATATCTGAAATACCATTTAAGAAATTGTGCAATTATTTTTCTTTAAAAGACTAAGAATTACCAGTGTATTTCATGTGGATTGTTAGAAACAATTTCTTTGATGGTTAAGACTTTCAGCACCTGAATAAACCAAGGAAATATCTGTATATCACTGAGTTCTTGGTTTATCTTAAAGAAATTTAAATTTTGTTAGTGTAATAACACTTTTTTTTTTTTTTTTTAAGGAGAGAAGCTTATCTCTTCCTGCATTAGTGTGTATTATTCTTCCTTTTTGTTCTAAAAATAGACTCCTCTATCCTCTATAATCTAATATTCCCCTCCTATTTAACATAATTACCTAGGACTGAATCAATATTCCATTAGCTGGATGCAGTCAATGGGCTGTCCCTCAGTGCCTGGAGCATTCCAAGGATTCAGGCACAGATCTTCATCCACTTTGCTTTAGGATCCTCTGGAAGGAGTAACAAACATTTCAGGGAGCAGTGGTGATGCCTCAGGTTTCAGCTTTTATATTTTTCAGATTCTGTACTGCTTTTAGTGTGTGGGTCTGAGCTTCACATGAGGGGATGGTGAGCTCTCTGCACAGAGCAGGGAGACAAAACAATTCCTGCTCCAGCTGGGCACCAAGGACAAATGATCCAAATCTCAGGCCCAAGAGCACAAACAACGTGGGCTGGAGAGAGAAAAACAAGCAGGGTGGGACTGCCTGGGCTAAAGCTGGAATGGGACAATGAACTCCAAGGTGCAAATGGAGCAGAACTGATCCCAGTGAGAGCCCCTGGGAGCGGCCGTGCATTTTGGGACCATTTTGGTTCATCTTGGGTGCAGCCCTGGCTGGGCTCTAGTGCTGCCCAAGGTGGATTCATGGAGGCCTCCTAATAAATCCCTACTTTATTCTTCAACTCCATCTAGCTCCTGTTCTAGGTCAGCCTTCACAAGGCAGCAGTTCCACTGAAAAGGATTCATTTTCCATGGTCTGCATCCTCTTCCTTCCCACATCCCTTTGTCCACGTGGCTCCCAGGGCACCTGCACAGCTCTGGGGCCAGGAACAGCCCCTCTGAGTGTCCCTGGCCCAGGGCTGGTGCCTCTCCCCAGGAATGAGGAGAATTTTCTCCCAGAATGTCACTCTGGGATCTTCTAAGCAGGAATCCTCGTGGACTCCCAGTTCCATCGAGTTGGGCTGGGATTAGACAAAACTCTCCAAACTTAGAGGTGCTGTGGGAATGGACTGGGCAGCACAGCCACAGGAAACCTCACCTGCCCTGAGAATGACTCCCATTGGGATGGTTCTGCCACCCAAATAAATATGGGAATTCACACAGCTTTGGTAAAGACCTTTCATAGAGCTGCCAAGTCAAGATTATCAACCTCAGCTGGCTAATGGATTTAAATTATGTATTCAAATGTTTCATGCAGGAGTGTGCAATTAAGTGGTGCTATGATGCAATAGACCCAAAGCCTCTGCTAGTTTCTGACAGAAAGCACAAAGCCCTCGGTGCTCCAAGCCATGATTCTAGAAAAGCAATATTTTCCTTTCATACACCCCACTTGAAGTCTTATTTCAGTGTTTGCAATAAAAGATCAGAGTGAAAGAGTTACCACTGGGCACCCTGGAATTTAGAATTTAAAATTACTCAGCTCAACTCCTCCACAAAAGATTGGTGTTTTAGAGGCATTTTTATAAAACCAAAGCAAACTTTGCAACATCTGTATTTTTATGCTTTACTCAGAATTTTTTGTGAGATTTGCATGTATTTGATTAAAAGAAATGTAGAAATCCAGCAAGACATTTTATCATGAGTAAGAGATGACACAGGATGCAAATATTACAAGCATCCTTCTTTCTAATTTCTTTAGTGTATAAAGTAAATGATGGAAAAGAAAATGTGAATGCTCTGCTGCACAATTTGTTCATGTGTCACTGCAAGGCTGTTCCATACACTTCACATTGAGATTCTAGAAAAGCAATATTTCATATAAATTAATTGGATATGTCAATTCTAATTGTTCCACAAAGGTTGGGTGAGCATCCTTAGGAGACCCCAGGGGATCTCCACATTGCAGTAGGCAGATCTTGGCTAGTCTGAGGTTAGGGACACAGAAGAGCTTAGACACAGCAATTTAGGTTAAAATTAAGGTTAAAACATTAAAGTTGGCATTACTGCTTTCTGCTCTCCACAGGTATTGGCAGACTGGATTATTGTGCAGGAAAGGATGCCTGTGAAACCCAGAGAAATCAAAGCAAAAGAAGCAATAGACAGTCCCTTAACACTGCACCATGCCATGCTGGGGCAGCTGGTGTCAACAGAAGCACCATGAACTGGAACAGGGTGTTGCTATAAAGGTTTTTCTTTTATCCCTGTGCAGAGAAAATGTCCATTTCTTAATCCCCAGCAGCGACTGGGATCACTACCATCAACCTTGGAGAAACCAGACACCCAGAAGGGCTGAAATTACAAACACAGTCCCTGACTTACAGCTCCAAACCTCAAGAGAAGTCAAAATTATGTCAGAAATGAGTGTTCCATTAATAGTCCCTAAACCAGGGATAGAAGAACATATGGAAATGATAATATCATACTATTATATTATCCCAACACTAGTTGAAGTGAATTTCAGCCCTATTGCCCTGCCCTACAGTGTTGGACACACATGGTTTTTAACCCCAGCTCATTACCTACCTATTCATTTGCATAAATTTTTGCTCCTGCATTGGCCTAATAAGTAGCAATACAATTTAATTTCAATTATTTTGGGGGGCTGCTGTCTGCCAATGAGTGACAGGAACTCACAGTATGAAAAGGAATGAAAGGTTCAGGATCAGCATACCACTGAGCTTACCAGACACAGAACCAACATGAAATACAGTAATGGATTATTATAAATGGATTCTTTTATAAATTTCTAAATGGAAGTAAGTACATTTCTTTCACAGAAGCATGCAGGAGCTCCTGCAGGAGCCCATTCACCAGCCAAGCCTGCCATGGATTAGGATCCTCATTCTCACTGCTACTTAAACAGATGCATTTTCAGAGGAAAATTACAAGCTTTGGAACAGGTTTAACACTTTGAATAGAACATGTTTCTCCCTATTTTGCAAAAAAGAATTATTGTGTGACAAGAGGAAATCTCTCAACTATGTCAAAAGACAGGAAAAACAGAAGTTTCTTTCCTCTTGTTTGCCTGTTAACACTGTCTTGCTCCAGAGGCAAATGATGTGCATAAATTCAAGGAATTAGCAGCAGTCAACACAGAAAATTTGTATTTTTCCTGTTTTGTTTTTTTTTTTTTTTAACATAAACACAACCATAAGTAGGAAGAATACAGAAATAGCTTGAAGTAATTTATCTGAACCTTGATAACCCACTATCATTGTTTGTGGGCAGGAATTAGATGTGGTCTCCTGCATTTCAGCAGCTCTGCATTCCCCTTTGGACTGTGTGCAGTAGCTGAAATTTGAATAAAATGCAGCCAACTTCCTTTCTCATATTTCCAATTTATGTACCTCATACTATGGCAAGGGATGAAACTCTCCCTGGAACACCTGAACAGGACCATTTCCAGTCTGTGTCTGGCTACAGGATAAACCCACATCCCATAACCAGAGGGATCTGGGCCTTCATCAGAGGTGGTGTGGCCATGGCTGCTCTGCAGGAATGATAAATTCAGAGAGGATAAAGTTCTCTACAGAGTCCAAGCCTAAGTTTCTAATGTATTTAACACAAAAACACAAATCCAAAAGTCAATTTTGTCCTAAATTCCTTTAGTAACAACCCTGTGCTTGAGTACCTCTGAAAATTTTGCTTGCTGCACTTTTATACCAGCACTGCTGGTGCTGCTGCAGTACCCAAAATATTCCTGCTGTGTGTTACTGTGGAACAACTGGTGTGGAATCAGTGGTCCTTGAAGAGAACATTGAGAAGACATCAAGAAAAATTTACCTTTACTTTGTTCTTTGCTTAGATCAACTCCCTGAGCTGCCTTTAGCGTGGTGATTTTAGAAAGGATTTCATTGTGGTTACTTGACACAAATAATGTGTAATTACATCCAGACTTGTCCAGCACACCTTAGCAAAACTATGAAATTTTTACCTCTCTCCAGTAAGACAGAAGAGTCATGCACACACCTGTAAAATCCCAGGACTTTAGGCTACTCTGAATTGCTTGTACAAATTTATTATCTTCCTTCAATGTCCTCATCCTAAGAGAAATCTGAAAAACGCCAAAATTGTCAACAGACTTTTAAAAGAAAAAAACAAACCACAAACCCAAACCCAAACAATCCTTAAAATCAGTTATTTGTCCAAGTTCCATGATTTGAAAGGCTAAGAAAGAATAAAGCTGCTAATTAGACTAATCAAAAGATGATACACATGTTCTAATATGTGCAATAATTAACCCACTCAATTCAATAGTATTAATTCAATGTTTTGGCACAGCATAATAAATAGCACTGGACTGCCAAATGCTGAACTTCTTTTCCAGTTGAAATTAATAAAATTCTCTGGATGCATACATGTTTGTGGAGACAAAAATAATGTATGTGCCAGGTTCCTCATTCCACTGAGGAGATGGAATCTCTTCATCTCTCACCAAGAGGGATGGCATTCCATTCCCAAGAAATGAGATTCATTTCCACCTACTCAAGCATCAATATGTATCGAAAATGAAGATTTTAGTCTAGAATAATTACCTTTGAATAACCCCCTGAAATATGGGTGGAAAAGAAGTATTTGATGCATAGAATGACTGGTTAAAAGTGAAACTTGTTCACAAATCAGGTAAAGTAAGAAAAAATACTTCCTAATATACTTGCAAAATTGATAAATCAAAACGTGTATTAGCAGAATGAAAAATTAAAAGGATCTCAAGAGAGATCATTGTAGGTGTGGCCATTAAAATAGTATTAATTTAGGAAAAACACAAATAATTCTAATTCAGAAGAACAATATTATCAATAGATAGAGAGGCAGCCATGATAGACTTCACCTTCACCATGGTGTGCTTCAAAACAAATCACTGCAAACTGCTTTCCACTGACCAACAAATTCCTATTGCTGTTGTAATTTTCTTAGGGAGATGCTTAATAAAGAAATATGTTAGAAAAATTATAGGGGGAAAAACATTTGTTTGGTAGCTGTGTTCCATGTATTATTTTTAAAAAACCCCAACTAAATATAAACTAAATTCCTCCAGGTGTTGTAAACATGTTGACCATGGTGACTTTATTGTGCCTTCAGGTGGAAAACCCACCCTGCCTGGATTGTGGCTTTGCAGAAACTGCAGACAAAGTTTCTAATCTTTATTTCTCCTTGAAATTTCTCCCCAGCACAAGGCCTTATTTCACAAGTTGAATGCTTGTGAATTAACAGTACTTTTAATTACTTGAGATACAATCTCTATTGGAGCATTCTTTTCATTTCCCATTCATTTTTCATCCTGTCATTATCAGTCTTTCTTCCCTGTTTATATTTTAATTCGTGCAGACTTTAACAATATACTGACTCCACTACTGTCCTAATTAAATTAAATTTACTTGCAGATTTGAACAGCAACCCACATTGACCTCAAAAATATTCCTTTTTCTTGCTTCCAGTATACTTTACTCTTTATCAAAAAGTTCTTTTCCCCAGATCCTGTTACTTCTGCAGATTCAGCCTCTCTGCAACAAGTTCTCCAATAGATATCCCAATTAATAGTTCAATTTCAATAAAGTTACAGTCCAAATCCAAGTGGCCCACGATTTTTAGTCCCTAAATGTTATTTAGGTCACTTCAAATAAATAATTGCAGAGCAGTTTCTGACCACCCTAGCAAGAAAAGACTTTGATGTTCCAGATTGGATTTTTTCCCCACAGCCATCATTCCCAATTTTCTTCATAATTAAAGCACAAAAAAAAATGTCTTTCCAGAATGGTCAAAGAACTGAAGCTGAAAGTAAAGCTCACCTGTGACTTTGCATTTCATAGCACATGAATTCACCCCTCAGCAAGCCCAAGATAGTGCCTGGACTTTCTCTCCTACAGAGAAAGTTCCTCTTACCTTTTGCACTCTGATTTTACCCTTTCATAAAGGAGGTTATTTTAACATTTGAAATTATTTAACTTTCAGGTAAAATACATACACTTCTATATCACCATGTTGCATGGGAGTATTGAATACTCTTACTCTATTCTCTTTTCACATTTATTACATTTTTTACATTCCCTCTGCATTTTCTATTCCCTTTTCACATTTATAACATTTTTTTTCTTTCTCACTGCAAGTCACCTTCCAGTGTGGAATCTTTTCTAACCAGGATTCACATATCAATTTCCTATCTGAACTCAGCTTGCTTTCAAAGAAAAGTGGATGTAAAAATCACGTCAAGGGCTGATGCACAACATAGCAAACCCTCCCTGCCTTTAATAATTTGCATTTGGAATCTGGCTAACAAGTGGTTTGGGAATGGGAATAAAAACCAGGAGTTTACTCCTTTAGTTTTAGTTTCTTCTTGAATTAGAACCTTGTTTACAGATCAGCATTTCATTCTGGGAGGGTTCTCCAGTGCTTGCATCCGTGGAACAGCAGTCGAGGCACCATTCTTGGTGTAACCCCACCAAAATCCCAGTACCCATCCCACAAAAGCAGTGGCCCTTAGACCCTCAGGAAAAGGCACATTCCAGCGTGTCCCAAGGGCTGGAGCTCAGACAGTCACATTTCCCCAGGTTTCCTGGAGCAGCAGAGCTGTTCTGCAGGTAAATCCCTGCCCAGGGTGAATTCCTGACCACCCCTGAGCTTTCCTGGGAGGTTTCTCCAGGAGAGATTTCTCCTGCTCCCAGCATTGCACAGCCCACCCTGCAGGGATGGACTGCAGATCCTGCTGAGGCTGCCTGGCAGAAATGGGTCATGAACTTGGGCACTGCCCACTGCCAACCAGAAATCAATCCAGAAATCCATGCTCAGAAAAAAACAATGTTCATTGGCATGGCCCAGGCAGGGCAAGAGCAGGGCAGGGATGTGGCAGGGACAGGAGCAGAGACCCAGATCCATCCTGGGTGCTGGGGACTGGGAACACACCAGGATGGACAGAGGGAGGAACAGAGCAAAGTGCTGATGGTGCCTCCCCTCCACAGGTGGGATTTTAAGACCAGGTTGTTGGAATTGGTGCTTCCCTGTTCGTTTTTCCTAAAAAATGTTGAAATAAAATTCAAGTATTTATATTAATGAATGTACAAAAATAGCTTGTGCTCTGCACCTTGTCCATATTTCCAACACACACCCAGGGCATTAAAGTACTGTTTCCTGGCTGCCTGGGGCTCTGTTTTACCTGCCCATAAACTATTAAATTTGCTTATAATGCAATACAGGGAATCAGGGGCAAAATTATGTGTTCCTTAAGACATTCTGATTTCAATAATTTCCTATGTGTTAACAGCTGTTTAGTGGCATAAACAAAATAGAGATACTCTATAGCCCCTTTAAAAACTACATTTAAAATAAGATATTTCCTTGGGTTTTTTGACTAGCTGTTCTACAAATCCATATCAGTGAACAATTCCAAGTCACAATTTTTTCTGGTCACTTGGCCAGCAGTCAGACATTAGTGTAACAATCTATTAATTTTTCAAGACTTAGCACAGAGTAAGAAAACAATAGTGATACTTTGGAAATGTATTTCAGCTCATAAAGGCAGCATCTGCTCTCCTCTCATTCAATTACTGCCATTATTTAAAATAATTAAAATGAGATTCTTAATAATGCTTTTCGATTACATGGATCCAAATCCTAATAAATGAGTACAGATTTAAAATAGATTTTATACTGAGTTCTGGTAAAACTTTTCTGTGATCCTGCAAGAATTGAAGAAGATGATGTACAGAGAGCCAAGGAGAAATGTCAGAGGCAGGAGAGCACCCCCAGGAGCAGAGCTGCAGGCAGCAGAAAAGCACATGGAACAGGCAGGGAGAGAAACATTTAGAAGCAGGAAAAAAAAAAAGAAAAGGCATTTTAGAGTCAGAGTGAGAAAGGAAGAGAAAGGGCAGAAAGGCAGGAGGCAAAATAAATGATACCAGGAGCTGGAAAATCCCCATCCTGCCTCAAAAGGAAAAGTGAGGTCATGAGACAGCACAGCGAGAGCTGCACCATTGACCAGCAGCAAGAGGTACATTTTCTGTGCTCAAAAAAGAAAAAAGAAAAAAAATCACAATAAAAGAGTCAGCAGGGTCCTCCTTGGGGACACACTTGACTGAAGGGAGATGTTTTCCCAGAGGGGTGTCCAGGCACAGAGGGCTCTGCTGGGGTGACACCGTGTGACACGGGGCTGTGCTGGCTCCTGGGGGGTGGGACACCAGGTGTCCAGGGGAAAGCTCCTGACTTTGGGGTCAGGTGCTCCCAAAAGGCCCTGGCTGTTGGGGTCTGCAGCACACACCTGCCCCAAAGCATTTCCCTGCTCTGACAAAATTGTTTCATTTGGAGGGGCAGATCTCAAGGCACACTGAGGGTATTTTGTCATTTGAGGTACAGGAAAGAAACTGAATAATAAGAGGTACTTAAAAATGGTTTTTTCCCCAGATCAAGTGCATTTTACCTCACTTTTTTCCTTTCTTACTTCTAAGTGCCAGTTTCCCTCTTGGAAACAATTTCTCTTTATCAAATTCCCACAGGATAACCCAGTTATTCAAAAGCAGAACTCCTGATAAAAAAAATAAAATACTATGATTGTCATGTGTCATTTACCTATGTAATTTTACTATTTTGTGTTTTAATATTTTCAATATTCTTTCACCTGTCCACCTACATGAACAGAAGTTATTTTGTCTTTAGAATTAAGTTAATACATCACATTTTATTAGCTGGTAGGAATAAAATAGCAGAGGAAAAAAGAATTTTTTGATATCAAATACTTTGTTAAGAGGTTAACCAAATTAGTAATCTAGTAATTAATAATATGAGTAATGTCCTTCCAGATGCTTGAAGGTTGGTGAAAAAACCCAAACCCAACTTTTAGTCGACACACGTGTCTGTAGTTTGGATAAAGTCAATTTTACCACTCCAGTCTCATCTTAAAGCTCATTTTAAACAATCTTCCAGTCTAATTAGCATTACCTTCTGGCTGTGTAGTACCATCCCTCTGAACGCTGGCATGGTTCAACCACTCAGGTCTACTTGGTTCAGTGCAGTGTGGCAAATGTCAGTGAAATACGAGGGCATATGGCACATAATTACAGAACCATATGGATGCCAGGAGTGATAGTCAGCAGCATTTGAATGCAGGACCAAGAAAGTCAGAGCAAAAGCAATCAAAGACCATCAGACATAATCATTAAATGGATAAATATAGTTTCTGTGCAGCTGAGAGAAGCCAGGACATGTCTGTCCTTTACTGAAGCAAAGGCTGTTTGAGCGTGTGGCCGTAGAGGAATCTCTACATTATTTTATTTTGGTTTGTAAATTTGTAAATGCAGCTGATCAAGGTGAGTGATGCAAGGAATCACTTACCAATGCACAGAGCAGATCAACTGCTTCCAGGATCAGCTCCTGGTGGCCAATGCGAGTCACCCCCAGCTCCTCCAGCTCCTGGTGCGTGATGTGCAGCAGCTGCTCCCCATTGATCTTCTCTCTCTCAAAGTTTTTGATGTATTGTTGGAGGCAATCATCGAGGCCTGGTTAGGAAAGCCAACAGCACAGATTCAGAGAGAGGAGAAAAACCCAATGAAACAGTTCTGTAGCTCAGAAATACAGAAATTTCTTGGGAATGCAGGCGTACTTCCTTGGTTGGAGCTGCCATGGAAAGTGCGCAATGAAAATTATAATTTAACTTACATAACCCAGCACATGCTGCTAAAGAGAGAATTTTATATTACTGATGTTATTTTCAATTTTCTTAAACATTTTAATAGTAATTCAAAACTTTCATGGAGACAAGGAAAGGACAAAGCAGCACAAAGAGTGACTTTATAAAAAACCTCTTTCTCGTGATGTCACAAAGACCTAAATATAAGTTTATCTTATGATTAGGAACAAATTCTTCCTGTAACTCTTCCAGGACTCTTCAAGGTCTTAGAGTTTGGCTGTCCATGATCAGGAAGAGTTTTTCAGGCTCAGTACCCACCCACACTAACTCTGCTACACCCACTTCCAATTCTCACCCCAGATTATCCAGATTTCTGAATCCAAACAACACAAAAATGGTTTTGTTGCAACACCTCCAACTAAGAATACAATTTCACCCACGCACAAGGAACTGTTCCATTTCACCCTGAAACTTGATAGGGTGAGAATAATATTATTTTGTTTCTCAGACCAGAGAAGAAACTGATTAATGACACTGAAAGATTTTTTTTTTCCTCCAAATCTGTTTCTGAACCACACATGCCTTGAATTTCCAGCCAGAACAATGAGTTGACAACAGGGATCTACTGCTGAAAGCTACATGAGGTCCCTCAGAGGTCCCTCAAGGACTGTCAGATTCAGCAGAAACCTGATGTGCACATGATTTTTCTAGAGACCTACAAAATGCACCTTCAATAAATTCATCTACCAAGGAAAGTAAAACACTGTTTCTCAGTTATTTGCCCTGCAGTGATGTAGGTAAATCCAAAATCCACAAAATTACAGAAATCCAGAAAGCACAGAATTGACCAACTTGGGCATTTATGGCAGA
This sequence comes from Urocynchramus pylzowi, assembly GCA_013397555.1. NCBI lineage: Eukaryota > Metazoa > Chordata > Aves > Passeriformes > Fringillidae > Urocynchramus > Urocynchramus pylzowi. The sequence goes on from VZRH01006244.1 coordinate 898,066, forward strand.
GCTTTGAAATGTAATTTCTGCACACAGCCATTATCAAACAGACACCGAGTTTGCAGAGCATCTGAGAAAAAGAGTTCTGACACCTTGTATGGGTGTGCTGGCTGTCCCCACTTTGCACCCCAATTACCACAGCTCAGTTGGGAGAAAAGGACTGTGATGAGAATGGGATGGAACAACCCAATGTGTTTGTCCTCACTCAGTAAATACAAGGGGATACATTGTAGTTTCATTTAATTAACTCTTCTTTCAACACGATCCAATTATGTGCTCTGTAAACTGATAGTCCTAAGTTATGTTATAGATAAAAGCTCATTTACCAAGTCAAGTGCACAGCTTTATATTCACTCACACCTATGTCCCATACAAAGCTAGTACAGCGGTAAAAATGTCATATTTTATGGTGTAATTCAAAAGTATGAGGTAGTTTGGGAGATTTTTAAAGCTCAAATCAGCAGTCTGTAACTAATACCTAAGCCTTTTCTCTATTCTAGAATGGTCTGCAAATAGGAAACAACTTCTTTGCATCTGTTCATTATTTTTAATGATCTCATGAATGATTTTACATAAGTATAGTTCAGTTCAGTTGGCTGAGTCACTGCAAATTCTCTGTTTATTATTTAACATTTTCAACTCCAAACTGTTGCACATTTCTGTTCCCTCTCGCTCAAGAGCAGTTCTTAAAACCATTTTAGAGCAAAAATTCCAAACCCCACACCTCCCAGATTTGCTTTTAATGGACATTGCCCCGAAACTCAGAAAAAAAAGTCACAAAACTGCTACTAGATATCAAATTATTTTCAACAAAAGCAAATTAATTTAAAAATTTAGGATCAGTGGCCCCAACAAGCATTTGTAGCATTAAGAGAGATTTAGGAAAACCCAAGTGAACACGCCACGCTGTGAGAAGTGTGCAGTCAGATGTATTAAACCTGCCTTTGTGCCAGGGAGAATGTATGACAGCAGAGCAAAATATCAAATTTGTATTATTTGTGCTGCTCTGTAATAGCTCCCCAGGGCACCTTTACAAGGCATTTACTTACTGGTGCAAACAGTGTGGCAGTTGACAAGAGAATATAGAAATATATCATTAAAGGGCCAGGCTGTCTCACAGAATGACAGCACTTAATAAATACACACCAAAAAAGAGAGATTTGCCCATTGCTCTCTGCTTTTCTGTCTCTCTGGGAGCCAGAAGAAATGTGAAGCATTCCACTGAAATGTGAAGCATTCCAAAGCAGGAATTCAGCATCAGGAAAATCTTCTTTATTTTCAGGGCTCCAATTGTTTTTACATGAAAATATCCCAGATGAAATTAGAAAGGGTACAGAACGAGCTCATGTTGACTCACCCAAACCAAATGAAATATTTATTTCCTCAAGCCTCTCAGGTCTCATTAGTGCTCTTTATGCATTTTCCTCCAACATCATTTCTGTTTACAGATAAGTATTAAAGCAGCTCAGATTCATAACTGAAGAAAGAAGGGGCTTTAGCTCTGCTTAGATGTAGGTAAATAAAATTAACCCACTGGTCCCAAGATACACAACATCAGTGTCAGGCAAGAAACACAGAAATTTGCAGTTTTCATGCTGCACATTCTTATTTTATTTGTGTGCATTTTGTAACTAACCAACATCTCCTTTGGAGTGCAATAAAATAATTGAAGAAAAATTGTTTAAACGTAGATGTTTTACTTTTAAGCCAAAGCTTAACACCCGTGATGAGAAAATTACGGTTGGGGGTTGGAGAATTTTTATTTCTCCAACCCAGATGGGCTCAAGGAGTTAACTCACTTTAACAGAAAATCAATGAAGGTTGAAGACATTTACTAATCTCTCAGTGTTATTTGAGAGGACAAGAAAAAGGAGTTATCCATCAGCCCAAGTGCTGACTGAGTCAGCTGGGAAGCAGCTCTAGCTGAACTTTGCATTAAAAGCTGTATAAACTCTTGTGCTCAGAAAATGGCCTTGTAGAGGGAAATCAGGGAAAACATCCCATAAACCACATCCACCTGAAAACCCTGACATTTTCCTGCTGTATGGTTGGATGCCATGATCTCAAAGGTCTTTTCCAACCTAAAAAATTCTATGATTCCATAGTCTCTCTTTCCATTTTTAAGTTAAAAAAAATCACATTGAATCCACATGGACTAGGAAAACTTTATCTCCATATTCAAAGACCAGAGGAAAAGGAGGAAACTCTGATATGTTGACTGTAAACTGTGATTTTTAAAATAGAGCATCTAAAGTCAAAGTCAAGGAAACATGAATAAAATGGAGGTAGAAAATAGAAAATTGTTAGGGAGAAAGGGCAGAAAAAGAAGAGCCAGTCAGCTTGAAAATGTTTATTTTTAGAAATGCATAATTAAGAAAAAAGGAATAACTGAAACAGAAAACAAAGCAAAGCCTTAAAAAGAACTAAATCTGATTTAGGTAGTAACTCAGAGCAAACATTACAGAAGAGATGCCACATATTGCGGGCAATAAGGTTCACTGAGACTAAAATGAATCTTCCCATCCGTGTCAACAAATGGCAGGTTTGGTTTCCATTAAAAGCACAAACATTGTTACCATATTATGTAAACATCTGTCCCTTCCCCTCCACTGTTGGACAGAAATATTGAAAATATTACCATTATTGAAAAAATGACTATAACATTATGAATGAAGGGAAAGCCCAAGTTGTTGCCTTTTGTGCAGGAATGGTGCAGCCAGGACAGCTCTCACAGAAGAACTGCAGGAGCAATAACTCTGTCAGGTGTGACCCATCCCAGAAGGAATTCCTAAGTTTAAAATCAGTTCTTTCCAATTTTTCATAGATCTCTCCATCACTCACACACGTTTATTCTCTTCTCCTTTTTCCTATATTTGAACAGATTTTTTGCAACTTACTGAAAACTACGCTGTTTTTTTAATCTCAAATTCCTCCCCAAATGATGAGCTTGTTGCTGCTCCATGAGAATTCCCAGGGGGAAATGCAGCAGCTGGCTGGAGCAGCAAACCCTGGCTGTGAAAGGAGGGGGCAGGGCAGGGCAGGGCAGGTCCTGCCAGCTCTGCCTGGCACAGACACAGCAGCTCCCACAGGGGCATCCCTGGCAGACGAGGGGATGCAAAACCAGCCCCTCTGGTAGGAAAATGCAGCGCTGGTTTTAGGTTTTAGGGTGAAAAAGTTTTTAATCAGCTCGGTGGGAATGCATTGACCACTCCTGGCTTCAGCACTGCTGCAAGAGGGGTGAGATCCTCTCTCTGACTGAGGGTCTGACAAAGTATTCAATGGTTCTCCTGATTAAAACCACATCTAGAAATTAAAAGCACACAGCCTGACTAAACTCCCATTTGCACAAAGGCCTATAAATAAATACAATATAGAATCTGAATATAATATAGAATAAATATAATAAAGAATCTGAGAAGAGTCTGTGGGACCTGGATCCAAAGGACAAGAGCTGAAAATCAATAGGATGATCTGTTTGCTCAGAAGAATTACACTTTGGCCTGCCAAGACAAATTAATAACCTATTAATGTGTCTCATTTGACTACTAAAAGCTGTAAAACAACACTATCTCTGCTCTTGCAGAATGGTGACTTGTGAAAAATCAACAGATCAAAGTGAAACAGGGACAAATGCCTATTTTCAAATGTTGTTCTGCTGTTGTTTCTGGACTTGCAAGTCTAGAAAATCAGCTCTTCACTTGTAGGAAATATAAAATCTCTCAGTACTGTGCTGGAAGTTCTCTGATTAATTGGGGAAGGCAGCATGAACTTCTGCTCCTGTCACAACCTTCAGTTTATATATGCAGATATGCTTAAATACATCCAGCATTTAACAGCATCCACAGGCTCAATCCAAGTGTAATTTTTACAGAAAGCAAAAAAAAGTTGTTTGTTTTTTTTTTTTTAAAGAACAAGGGGTATTTTCCATATAAAGCAATATTTAACAGCTAGCTCGAAAGATCTGGAAGGAATTGACTGGCTGGCTGACTGAGAGACTGGAGAGAATTCATGCCTTTTCCTAAATGCAATTTTATTGAATACACACATCAATTCAGCCATGTTCTTGATCAAAACCCCTTTGATTTATTACCCTGGGCTCAGGCACAGTGGAGTCTTTCCAATTCTTACGTAACTTGTAACAAGGAAAATCATCAGGTGGGTATTTTTTGCCAGTGACGTTCAAAAGCTTTTTAAGAATTATTCAGTCCAAATAATGAAAAGGCATAATCCTCGGGGCCATGTTCACACTAAGCTGACTCTCAAATACCAGATATTTGTTCTTAAGCTCTTCAGGAGGAAAAATCAAAACTATTTTGAGCATCAAAAGAAAAGCATCTTCATACTACCACAATTCAGAAAGAGACAGATGGAACGTGTTTGAAAACACTGTAAAACACCAAGCGTGGAATGTTTCAGGCCTCAACTTTCTTAAAATTCAGAGTATATTTGAAATCTAAGGATTGCAGTATTTTGCATCTTTAAGCCTACATGTCACAAACCTGACCTAGAGAAATATAATAGCCAGATTACACAACTTCACCAAAAAAGCACATTTAAAATTGCAAGATACAGCAGAAATTCACCAACACAGAAAAGAAAAAAAAAAAATTCCAACTGTTCTGAAAAAAAGAACGCCTCAATTCTGGCTTTATCTGACCTTTGAATGCTTGACTGTGCATGTAGAATGTGTTTAAATGTTGCTTCCCGGCTGAGTTTCCTCTGCGTCACTCCGATATTCACAGGGATACAGATGGATGTTTTAGATGCAAATACAGGCAGACTTTTGCTGCTTGAATTTACAGATCCTCATCTGCATGAACAGGAACTGGGGCGGGATGAGCACTCTGAATTAATGCTTCCCAGGCACCAACTGACACCAAAAGAGTTGGCTTCCATTCCAGGCTGCAGTGTGGGTGGAACTGCACTGGGCATAAACTCTTCCACTGGTGTCAGGCCACTGCTCCAGGCTGGGCAGTCCATGAGGTGCTTCCCTTGCTCCATTCTTCTCTCCTGAGAGTGCCAGGATCCACAGGAGCACTGGGATCTGCCCTGTCCAAGCCCTCTGCAGACACTCTCAGCTCCAGGATCCAGCTGGGCTCTCGACAGCTGGAGCAGTTCTGTATTTCTGGCCCTTCATTCCTGCTCCTCATCCTCCCCACCCTCATCCTGCAGCTGTCCCTGGCTCAAGTGAGCCAGCCACAAGAACCCTCTCCCTCTCTTAGCACAAAATTCTGGGGATTCTTCCCCTAAAAAAACCCTGTATATCTTCAACTTCCTTCATTCACTGCCAGCTCCCATTTCTCCATATCCCATTTTTTCTCTTTCCACACTGCCTCTCTTCTTTTATTTACCATGTGTGAAAAATAAGAGCTTGTCAGCTCTGCCTCCTCTGTAACCAGCAGGGAAGCAGATTTGGGAAAGCACGAGCTGGAGACTTCCAGCCTTGCTCCTCTTGTCTCCCCAGACCAGGTCAGAGCTTCACTCACAGATCCCACTCACAAAGGGACGAATTCCTCAGAGAACAGAAAAATCCACAGCAAGTTCCTAAGCGCCCTTGTTATTCCCCTTCAAAGTGTCCTCCTCCAAATCAGGACAAACATCTCTGTCCCCTCACCACAGTGCATGTCTGAGACACAGACCAGCCTCCCAAATTCTCCCCTGTAAGAAAAACCAGTGGGAAAACTACTTCACCCCTGTAATATCATTATTTTATTCTTACTATGGCTGAAGCAAGGGGCTTTCCCATAATCTCAGTGCCTGTAAGTCCAAGATCTTTCCAGCAGCAATTCTCCAATACAACTGTGTTATCAAGACAAAAGCTGAGCTCAAATTATCAATATTTTAAGAGTTCACAGCAGCTGAGAAGGTTCTGTAAGGGGATGTGTCAAGCAATATTAATAGCAAACGAACAAACTGCTGAACTAATAAAATTTGATTTAATGCTATGCCATCACCCTTAAATTGACATTCATATATTGAAGTAAATGACTTCATATAGCTCTGCCTTCATTACCTATGAATGAATAATAGGAAGTGAAGCCATTCAAACTTTGTCCTCAACATTTGACAGGTGTCATGGAGCTGTGGGATTACCACGGAAGTAATAAACAGCATTTTCAGGAAGCTTGCTGGAACCAGACCTGACCACAAAGAGGTTTCTGGAAGAGAAGTGTCATGCAGAGAGAATGGATCACATTTTCAGGCCCAAGTGTGTGCTCCTTGCTGCCACATTTCTCAACAATTTAACCTCGAGATATGTCACTGATGCTGTTACTGACAAACTTCCCATAAAAGTGACAAAACCCAGAAGCATCTTAATTAGCTCTGTGTGCTAATGAAAATCTACGTCTTTCCTTAGCCTCATTAATTTTCTCCTTGATGAAGATATAACCACAGCCCCCAGTCATTCCTGAAGCAGCATGGCTGAGGGATGACCTGGAAGTGCTCACAAGCCTCCAGGTTCAGACCTCCTGTGTAATTAATGAAATTATTCCACATTTCAGGGTGACTGTGCTGAGGACATGGGACCCTGAATTTGTTACATGTATTTTAAAAGAGAAATGCTTTGGCCCAGTGCAAAACAAGTCCTTTTATTTCCTGCACTGGAATAGGTAAACACTGCTTTATTTTTTTGAGACAGTGTTTGATGGGAGCCTGTCCTGACAGAAGTGCTGGTTCCAGAACAGACATCCTAGAATACATGTCAAAATTTAACAAAATGTTTAGAATCAAATAAAAAGACAACACAACATATTTTTGGACTTGTGAATCTATCTAGAAGAATCTTCATGATTTATTCTCAAACCAAAATGCAGAATTAGCACAATTAAATTCCTAAATCTCTTTGTGCAGTCACAAAAGGTCTCTGTGTCGGAATAATTCAGGTGATAACAAACATCTCTGGGATCAGTAAGAACACTGAGAAAAAATAACAAAAAAATAATATCCACCCTTTGTACACGAGGGATTGCATTGCCTAGAAGTGGAGAATTGATGTGTTCAGGGTTCACATTCCTCTTTGTTGAAGCAAGTGCCAAAGGTTGTGCTCTCCTCTGCCTGGGTTGGAGGGCAGGGATGGGAGACTTTTCCAGCTCTCTGCTTCCCAGAGAGTGTTTTTGCAGTAACCATTAACTTGCTGCCAAAGATGGCAGAGGGGAAAAAAATCTCTCCCTGTAACAAAACCAAACAAAAACCCCAAACCCACCAGGAAAAAGGAACAGTTCTTAGGCTGAGAGTAAAACATCAGGGAATCAGTATTTCCTTCACTAGAGCCTGAGAACATTGAGGTGAGTTTATTTCAGACAGTTTCCACTTTAGAAAGGTTAACAAGTCTAATAAGGAAGGAGCAGCATTAACCATGTCTCACCTACAAGCACTGATCTTAAAAGCAAAAGTACAAGAACAAATAAATATAACTGAAAGCTCCTTCCTCCACGCTTCTGAGGATTTATCCACCTTGTACTGCGCACAGGAAAGTCTTAATCACAGATTGACCTTCAAAAAACGACTTTGGTATCACACAAAATCCAACAAAACCCTCGCGCCGAGGAAGTTCTTGTACAAGTACGACAGGGATATGCCCCATTTGTCCCTATCTTAAATGTGAAGAAAAAAATTACTGAAGAATGAGATAACGAGCCTGTCTGAGCTAATCAATAGAAAGGAGGTAACCTGTCAGACAAAATTCATGTAATAGCAAGACAGACATTTAAAGTTCTGTGAAATGAGTCCTGCCCTAAAAGTATCTCTGATCACTTTGCAACAGGGCTGCACATTAAATTCAGTTCATCATCATATCAAACCCCATCCAGGCACAGGGTCACAAATGCCTCAGAACAGTGACTTCCCAGCCAGAATATGTCTAAGAAACTGAAATTTTCTGAGTCACATCTACAGCTGCAGAATGTTCTCAACTAACCAAACTCATGTGGGACAGGCAGAATCCCCAGGTCACAACCTCCCCCCACAAGTGCTAAGGCTTGCAAAGCTGAGGGGGATAAAGAGCTGACAGAGGAGAATAAAACAAATAGTGGTACAGATGTTTCAGTGCCAAAATACATTAATTCTTGTTTCAACTTCACTGACATATTTTACTAAAAATCCCAGATATCAAAAGAACAGCCAAATCCAGCGTAGGCGTTTGGAGTGAAAAGCCCAAACAAATCAGATTTCTGCTCAACCCAATTTCTTCAGCAGCCACGAGTCCATGACCTAATTCATGAGTCAGAGTTTAGACACCTGCAAGATGCAAATTCCCCAAGTAGAAGGTGGCCTTGGCAATTCCTTGCACAGATGAGCCAAAAATCAGATTGCTGCAAGAAGTAAAGGAAAAGGGGAGCATTTGATCTTTTCTCAGGGATATTCAGAAGCTTTGGTGATGGCTTCTGTTGGCAACTACTCAGCAAAGGCTGTGGATCAGTCGATCTGAGGTTTCACCCACATCTCTCCTGCTCCTTTTTTTCCAAGGATGCCACACACAGTTCTGCAGCTCTTGTTTATGTCATCCTGTTGACTCTGTAAATCTGAATGATCTTAAATGAGGCTCTTTCCTTCAGCACTTTGGAGGAATTAGCTCTAGCAATCAGTGGGGAGCTCAGTTAAAAGTCAGGTTGTTGGCAGGAATTGTCAATTAAGGCAATTCCCAAACTAGGAATCCATATTTTTATCAATAGGAAATGTACAAAACTAACAAAAGCAGGCAAATGAAAAGAAATCACAGAAGAAAAACCCATCAGCCTGTAAATCCTCCTGAAGAAGCTTTTCCCTTTCCTTACATTTCCCCGTTTTTATTCTATGTTTCTGTTCCATGTTGATACCAGACAAATTTATTATGGTTGTTATTGAACAAAATGAGAGCTAGAAATTTTTATTCACCAGCACTTTGCATGCAGTGCCAGATTAAGATAGATTAAGTCTCTGGCTTCAACTACATGATGAAAGATATTACTACATCTTAAATCACTATTATTTTGTGTTTTAATTCTGAATTCTAAATGTTTTGCTATTTGATCTGGACATAGTTTATCCAAGATTAAATAGTTCTGTGAAGTAACATGAAACAAGCAAGAATCTTATCATATCTAAAGAACTATATAGCTTAAAGTCCATGAATAAAATATGATTACAACTCAACATATAAGAAAAATCCATCCAGCAAAGCAATAATTCCATACAAAAAAAATGAAGTAAAAATCAAGTGATTACAAAACATTGCAAGGCCATAGGACGTCACTCATTCCTATGTTTGAAATAAGATTTTTTTAAATGCCTAAGATGATTAAATCTTTGACATGGCAGCATGCAAAAAAGGGACATAAGGCAGGCCTAGTGCTTGAATTTCAATCTCTCTGACAAGGAAGCACCAGGCTGGAAGAACTGCAGAGCACCCAACGACCATTCCTGGTTATTTTTATGCTCTGCACAGGTAAACAGTTAAAGCTTTTCTTTCAAGTCACCAGACAAGGAGTAAGAGATACCCAATAGTATCATGCCAGTGTGTGTGCTGTCCATAAACCCTCTAAACAGAGCTGCTGGTGAAAAGGTAATGCAATAACTGTAAAAATACTCTATTGAGCAGGATAAATCAATTCTGTGTCAGCAAAAGTAGCACAATATGAAATAATGTTTCTGGGGACATTCCCCATGGCTTCTTTTGCATTTCCCTCACAGCCATTACCAGTAAAGCCTCAAAAAAGGAAATTCACCTCTAGTTTATTTTTCATATGAGCCAGAGAACAGAACATGAAGGACAGGAGAGGTGAGTTGGCTCCTTAAGCTCACTGAGCAAGTGGTTTGCTCTAATAGGATCAAGCAAAGTGTAACACACAAACATTGAGTTACTGGGAAAGGTGAATGAACAAATTACAGGTTCCTGTATAAAAGAGCTGTGATGAGGAAAAAGCAGGAAAACCAAGTCTGAGGTGGTCCAAAAAGGTCAGAAGCATGACTTTCATATTTATGAAACATTTTTTCTTGAAATCATTGCATGATTAGCTTTTTCAAAGTTGCCATTTTCCTGAACTTTTAGAAATATCACACAAAACAAAGACAACCTCAACCCAAGAAATTAAGATATTATTAATTTCTCCATTAAAATTCATTGTGCCATCTATTGCTGCAATTTCTTCTTCCTGGAACACTACTTGGTAAATTAAAATGTAAATCTGGCTGCTTCAATCACTCTCAGCACATATGGAAACACTTAATGCATCCAGGATCCACGAGTTTTTCTATCCAACATTCGAATATTAGGAAAAGCGAAAATAAAATTGAAAAAACCTTGAAAAGTTCTTTTATAATGGCTATCATTTATAAAGGAAGTGTTGCCATTTGTAACCAAGGGTTCCATCCCACAGGCTGCACCCGGAGCAGCTCTGGATGAGCCGGGCTCCTCCCAAGGGTTCTCTGCATTGACCAGGGCTGGATCCCACCCAAAGAGCAGCAAAGAGCAGATGGAACTGGGGGGCTGATCCCACAGACACAGCCCAAATCCAGCTGTTCCTGATGCCTTGAGATTTTAGCTTTTATATTTTTCATGTATTTGTAATTCTGTAATTCTTTAGTGAATAACCTCCATATGCAGTGTGAGCTGCTGCTTTCCCATTTTGGGCAGACACAACAATTCCTCTCCAGGCCTGGGAATCAAGGACACCTCGCTGCCTCAGGCCCTGAGAAATGTAAAACTAAAGTGAATTGGGGGGAGCAAACTTGGAGTAAATAACTTCATTACCTGAAGCTGTAATTGGAAGATTAACCCCCAATGTGCAAATGGCCCAAACTTATAAAAGTGTGGAAACCTATGACCCGTCATCCATTTTTGAGTGTAGGCCCTGGGAGGCTTCGTCTGCCCCAAATAAACCTGAAGGCCCTTCAATAAATATAATTGCTTTTATTGCCATAATTTTGCCTGCCCTCTGTTTTTAGGTAGCCCCAAAAGGATCCCCCCAACACTGAGAGGATTTTTGGGAGCGCTGAGCCGCGGCTCATGCTCCGGCCTGGCCAGGGACACCGGGGCTGAGGGGGACGCCGGGGCTGAGGGGACACCGGGGCTGAGGGGAACGGGACACCAGGGCTGAGGGGAACGGGACACCAGGGCTGAGGGGAACGGGACACCAGGGCTGAGGGGAACACCGGGCTGAGGGGGANGAGGGGGACGGGACACCGGGGCTGAGGGGGACAGGACACCGGGGCTGAGGGGGACGGGATGCCAGGGATGAGGGGGACGCCGGGGATGAGGGGACTGGGCAGGTGCAGGTGGCACCTCCAGCCTGGCTCCAGCCCCAGGCAGGAATGGTTTCATGGCATAAGAGAATTTCATTCCTGCTACCAGTTTCTGCTGGAGTTGTGTGGGTTTCCACCGTGGCTCTGGGTGGATCAGGAGCCAAACACCCCACCCCACAAACCACCCCAAACCCAAGCCCAGCCCCAGCTCCAGGCATTCCCAACCTCAGTCCAAAATGCAAAACCAGCACAGAGAAAGAATTATGGAAATGGATTCACTCATGTGAAATCATTTCAGGTTGCATTAATCACATTGCACAGTCTTAATTGGTCTCTTTTAAAAATTAAAGGTTAAGTGCATTATTTCCCTGAAGTGAGCACAAACTATTGATTACCTTCAATCTGAAAATTAATTCAGTTATTTCATATATTTTACATATATTAAGATTCCCCTTTTAAAAGCTTTGAAGAGATCTACTTTAGATAAGACATCACTACTACTATATCCCTCCCTAGTTCACAGCCTCTGTAATTAAGAGTTTAAAGGACTTCAGAAACAAAAGGTTGTCAATTTTATCTTAAACACAGCAGCTGTTTAAGACTGAATTTGGACTTTTCCTTTGCTATCCTTTTATCAACAACAAGTTACATTCTCAAATGTAGTTTAAGTAACTTGATAATGTAGACAAATTGACAATATTATTCAGTGTTTCTTTTCCCTAAAAATATATCAGTGGGACTGGAAAAATTCAAATTATGACCTTTAACACACATCTAACCATGTTGTTTGCTCCCTGTGACCAATTTGCAGATTCTAACTTTAAAGAAAAAATAATAAGTGCTTGCAAAACTGCTAAAAGTCATTTACAAAACTTGAATGCCCTTGACTTACTTTAGCCGTTTTCAGGGACAGAATGAAAAATTAGTATTTCCTCTAGAGGGCTTCAGGATCTGTATTATTTCCCAAGTCAGAGTTATATTGCACTGAGTGGATGCACTAGTGAGGGTCACAGAGGCTCCTTGCTGCTCTGATTCCTCCTGCTTTGGGCAAAAATCCTTACAATTAGTGGAGAACAGAGGTCAGGCCCTGATGGTCCTACCGTGATTTGTGTCCTCACTTCCCAGTGCTGCTGTGAGAAGCCAGAACTGATGGTTATATGATTATTGTTACTAGAAATGCTGAAGTTAATCAATTTGCACTTTGTTTTCTCGCAATTTTGCTCCTTGTGGGAACCAGTACTTTCTTTAAAGTCTATCTTAGTGCCACACTAATATGAATTCAAAATTTAACAGATCTAAAGCAATGCACGTATGAAAAGTCATACATCAAATAAATGTTGTCAATGATGATGATATTATTATTTTAAATTTTTCTAATTTTAAATTTATTCTAAATTTTCTCTAAGACTGCATTGTGATAATCTTGCTAGCCAAGTTTCTGATGCAGAATTTATATACTAAAATAAAATTTAATTGAAATTCAGGACTTCAGACGTAATCACTTTACTGTCTCCATGTTTGCCTTCACTATCTCCATGTCTGCCACGACAAATCCTTGGCTTGAACAACCAAGATATTCTGCTCTACATTCTGTCATTTTCCTCTGTTTTTGTGCAAAACTTTGTACTTTGTATGTCTACCTTACCCCTGACCCACTGTTATTCAGCAGCTCCTACTTTTCAGGTTAAATCCTTGACAATTACAGGAAATCTTTTTGAGAGGCATCTCAAGAAGTGCTAGGACAATGCTCTCAGGCACAGGGTGGGATTTTTGGGGATGGTCCTGTGCAGGGCCAGGAGCTGATCCTGGTGGGTCCCTTCCAACTTGACATATTCTGTGATTGTTTAATTTCATAACTGAAACAGCTGCCAGCCTGTACAACTCTCCCAACCGAGCCATTTTCTTTTAAAACAGAAGTTTAATTAGATTTATCTCCCGTTTGATATTTGTCAGATAATTGGTATCTATGGAAATCATAACTGGATCTGAAGTTCCCACCCAAAGATCTCCCCTTTCCATGGAAAAGGCTACTGGACACAAAGATATCTGAAAAGTATTTTTTTATGAATTCTGGTGTGATTTGGAGGCTCCTCTCTGTGGTATCAGCCATTATTTAATACAGGAAGCACTGCAGCGATGATTTGTGAGAGCATGGCCTTGATTCAAACAAGAACTTAAGTGCCTGCCTCACTTCTCTGTAAAATGCTAATCCTCCAATTGATTTCACGGGAATATTCACGATTCAAATCAAACTTAAGTGCTCTGCTGGAGCATGGCCAGAGCACGCTGAGCAGTGCAGGGCTGAGCCCACGCTGCCCAAAGCTTTGGAGATGGTCCCATCCAATTTCACAGATCGAAATTCATGTCTCTGGAAGGACACCCCACAGAAAATTTATGCCTCACTTAGAGCCTCCTCCATTTTGAAAACTCCCCTAAAGGAATTAATGTCTCCCCTGACACTTCCTGGTACACGAGTGCCAATTTCCTCAGTAAAGATGATTTTTGGTAGTGTATTTACATCTTCCAGAACCAGTGCACCCCTCTCAATGTTTTTTCCATTCTAGGAACTTGATGTGCTGTGACTTAACACCTGATTGTAAAGAAACTACTTTCCTTGCAATTCTGGTGGGCTGCTGGTTGAAGAAAGACAAACACTAAAGAAAATTTAATATTCCATCTCATAATCTAGTCATTGTCTTCCTCTGGCCTAACCTTTGTAAAGTACTTTAAGAAATTTGTTACAAAACCCTTTAAAATTGTCCATAAATATTAGTTTACTCAGAAAAATACTGCATAACCTTTTAGGGACTCACAGCTTTTCAGTGGACTGAGGAAAAACAAATCACCAGGGGATGAAAATATGAGAACAGTGGTCACATTTCAAAGTGAAGTTACTGACCACAAAGAGATGATGAGAAAAAATTCCTCCAGACCATGACTGATGGTTGGGTCAGCTCTGGAGACCTGGAGCCAGTGAGGAGCCAAGAGAGGTGCAGGTGTCCTGCTGGGCACTTTTCAGCCCAGGGACAGGAATGTGAGACAGAGACATGAAAGAAATTCCTATTTCCATTTCTCCTGGACAAGTCTGTCTCAGCAAGGTCAGGTCGGTAAATACACCGAGTCTGAACTGAAATCAAAGAGATTTGGCTCTACATATGGAAAGACAAAGGGTCAAAACAAGTTTCTTCTTCCAGGATTGAAGGAAAAATCCTTGGAGACCTGACTGATAACAGATGGTACCTCAATGGATGTTTTTTTCATCAGTTTTATGATTAAACACCTTCAAAAGGTGCTCAGCTACCTCCATCTCCCCTTTGAGAGTCAGGAGGAGACAATTCTCTAAGTTCCACTGGCTCCAAAATTATCACCCATATTTGAACAAGCAATCCAGTGGTGGAGCTCATCAGAGGACAAGTTAAGGCATTTTCCCCTCCCTTTTTGCAGCTATAAATGCCCAATGAAACTCCAAATTTTATTGATATGGTCTTGTAAGAAATCTCTTTATGCAACTCCAGTTTTATTACACAAATATTTTTAAAAAGGGTGCTAAATAGGCTGAAAACAACCTGTAACGAGTTTATTTTGCATGTTGGGAAAATGTCACATTTCTTTGTCAAACAGGTTGTTACATCTTGCTACTACAAAGTTGGCAATTGTGCCATATTTTGGATATACTGTGAACACATTTTGATTGGGTTCTGGCAGGCTCCCAGTTAAGCTGAATTACAATGAATGCCAAGAACACATTACAATTTCTCTCAGTAAACACGAGGCACAGTTCTCAGGCAAGCAGCCATATGCCATGTTCTCACACACTTCTTTTTCAACCCAAAGAGCTGAATTTAGCTGTTGCTTACGAAAGAAAAGGGAAAAAAAGATAGTCAAAGGATCTCCTCTTATAAGTAAAAAAAAGCTGAATTTGTCTCAGTGCTCAAATTCACTGACAGAGAATCAGAGAAGATTCTGATCTGTATGGAACGGCTCCTGGAGAAAGGTGATTCCATTTCCAGGGCCTGGGGAGCAGGGATGTGATGTCCCTGTGCTGACTGGAGCAGGGGGGTTTGGCTTCCATGGCCATGCACATATTCCAAAGCTGCTGCAAATACCACCAAATCCTGCTGCAGTCTCACCAGGCCTGCCAGTCTCAGGAGGGGTTTCAGACTGAAGCGAAGCCCTTTTGAGAATATAGACATTTATTTTAGAGAGAATTTTAGAATTTTAGTTAAAAATGCACAAAGAAGAACCAGGCTGGGAAGAGGCATAGTCAAAATTCAGAGTTCAGCCCTTGGTAAGGATCTCATTTCTCACAATGAATATGGATGTTGTTAATCTTTTTAAACCTCACTGAAATGACACCTCTCTTCTTTGAAGCCTGTCCAACAGAGAAAACACAATGGGAGAGACAAAATTCACCTAAAAAAAAAAAACAAACAGGGAATATTTTTGAGACCAGAGCACCTTCCACAGCTGCAATCACCCTCCTGCTGGAAAGGGTGGTGGTGCTGCTCTCCAACTCCTGCCTGCACATTCTGATGCACTTTCTTTGTTAGCAAAGCTCAGATCTCATTATAATTCCCTATTTCACAGGTAGGAAAACTGAACCAAAGAGATGTAAAGCAATTTTCATCAAATCACACCAAAGAGCAGCAGGAGAACTAGAAATGGGCCCTGTGTCTGTTCACAGCTTTCATGTATGGGCTTAATTAACTGGGAAAAATTAGAAACTTCTCTAAGCAGAAGTGAAAGTGAACTCACACACTACCTGATCCTCCACCAAAATATTAATGACTCTGAGAGAATAAAGAGAAATTTATGACATGCACTTTGCCCTTTGCTTTTGGAAAAGAATCTTTCAATATTTTCAATAAGCACTGTTCAAGCCACATTTTCCTCTAATGCATTTTAGTTTGCAAGTGTTCATAATCAAAATAAATTCCAAGTACCGCAAATGAGACACGGAAAATTACATCCACTTGGTCTACCACATCTTTATCACATTCTTCATGCCAAAAAATTCAAATTACTCTGTATTATGTATTCACACATTCTGTCGCTTGCTCTTTAACTCCCCTTGTTTTCCCACACATCTCTTGTTCATTTTGCAAATGTTATCTTGTCTTTTTCAGTTTAATCCTCTGTACTCCCATTTCTTTATCTCTGTACCTCAGTTTGGAGAGCAACCCTTCTGTTTCTGCCATTTGCATCCTGCAACCTCAGCTCCATTCCTCCTTCCCAACCTGCAATTTGTGGTGCCATTTCCACTCAGGCTCAGCTGAGAGGCTGCTGAGAGCACAGTAATGATGCAGGCATGCTACAATTTGCAGTCCATCCCTCTGTGCAATCCACTCCATCCCCTTCTAAACAATTTTAATTCCACTCCAAGTATGTGCTGTTGCCATTTTTCTCTCCTCCCAAACAGCATCAAAATTCATCCCCTCCACAGGCTTTATTGCCAAGTTGATAAACCAAAAATACATTTTACTACATACTTCTCCAAAATTTAGATGTGCACTAGCATAAGATTTTTCCTTGTTTTTCAATTACTTCAGCCCAAAGGGTTCTCAGAACTCTCCTACAACCTTTTTTCTCCCACTGCAGTGGATCCCCAGGGCCTTGTGTCTCCACAGCCTCAATCTCTGATGGGTCCATGGAAGACTCAACTTCCACCTGCAGTAAGAAAAAAACCTGAAACACTTCAGGAAGATGTCCAACTGCAATATCTCATAAATACATGAAGCATCTCAACATTGCTTCCATAACTGAAAGCCGTCCTGGACTACACCATGAGGAATTCTAATTTCTGTCTCATTCCACAGGCAAGGTGGGGATAAGGTTCTTCTGCAGCTGCAGCAGCTCTGAACCATCCACCTGGATGGAAAACAGCTCTGATTTTCACCCCCAGCTCCAGTGCAAACCCTGCCTTTTCAGAAGCACAGGCAAGAATGTGGCTGTTGATGGGAAACACCACTCTGCTGTGTTTTAGAGCATCACACCTCAGCTGAAAGACTCCTCATTGCAGGGGCATCCTCCAGGAAAACTGCTGTGATTTCACCCTGCTCACCTCAAGGACACCAACTGCTAAAGATGTGAGCAAGGCCTGCTTGGAACTTTAAATTATTTTCTTTGTCTGCTGCTGGATTTGCTGCTACACTTTAAACTTAAAGGTAGAAACTGATTAAAATTTTCCTCAAATATAGACTTGTCTCCCAGTTCCATTTTGTGAAGCCTCACACACACACAAATTGCTTTCCTCTTTCAGTCTCACTCTCCTTGTCCTTTAATTACTCAGTCCTTTCTCATCTTAAGCAGCCTTTGCTTCCCTCTCTCTTGAAAAACATCAAGTCTCTCTGGGAATCCACCTCCAAGCTCTTTATAGCTCCTCCACCACTTCACCTTCCAAGTCTCATGACGTTATTTTCCCTTTTCCCTGCCTTTTAAAAATTGGCTTCTTTCACATTCCACCCAAACTGCTCCCTTTCATTTCCATAGCCATAGCAGGCAGGGTGTGCTCATGAAACACATTAATAAGAAACTTAAAAGACTGCAACAATGAAAAGGCTGAAATATTGTCTGAAGAGATCTGTGTGACTGAGAACTAGAGCAGTAGGAAATGAATGAAATACAGAAATACAACAGGCCGTGCCATCTGGGGACTATTAACAGATTACTGCTACTGTGAGGAGAGTCATCAGTTCAGGGAAAAAAAGATAAAGCAAAAAAAGAGGAGTGGAAAAGGGAAGAACCTGAGTACTCCAAGAGGACTCCTGACAGCACTAAGGGGGGCTGGGAGGAAGGGAAATACAAAGCTCAAGTGAATTGGGAGATAAATTTTTCATATTTTAATTTACTCATACTAAAATTAATTAAAAATCTGTGGTGATTTCCTCCTTTTCTACTATAAATCTGTCAAAGTTTCCTTAATAATCAGTTTTATTGCTGCTAAGCAAAACCATTCTGCTCAGTTTTTGTCATGTATAAATTACTTGAGGCATATCCTACACGCTGATTGTATTAATTATTTAATATTTTAAAAGTCTGGAATGCCATACTGGATTGTCTTTTAACCCAGACCTACAAGGGGACCTACCTGTCCACATGTTTTGTCCCTATTCCAGCTCTTCCTTCCCTAAAAACCACTACACCTAAAGTAGCCAAAACAGAGGGAGAAATTCATCTTCCTCTCCCACCCACTGACACAAGAATTAGCTGCAGACTCATCTTGCTTAATTAATTTTTGTAAAAGCATGCAAAATTTCAAATTAGATCTTAAAGGTCACAATCAAATCAGCAGAGCAGCCTTCTCTCAGCACCACTCAGAAAAATTAGTTCCCACTTCCAGGTGTTCTATGCAAGGCATCCTGCTCCATCAGCATTTTTCAGCCCCTCATTTCTCAGAAAAAAAAAAAAGTAAATCACAAGATTTAGATGATCATATTGAGGGTGCTCTGATTTTCTGCTCAGCTCACTGCAACTCTGATTTCAAGATTTATCACAAATCAGTGGTTTTACTCAAGGAAACTTCTTGGAAAAAAACCAAGGAGGAGGAGGAATAGTAGCAGTGATGGCAGAACCTCGAGTGTGACTGATCAACAGATCTTTCTTTATGACAGAACTATACACAAGGAAAATAATAAAGTGGAGTTGTATATAACAAGTGAGGGATCCCATAGGGACAGTTCTCTTTCCCTGCTACATCTGCTCCTACAAGCTTTCAGAAGAATTATCCTCTGCCTTGTCAGGTTTCGAGTGCCTTAGGAGATATTTAATTCACTGCCACTGAATTTAGCAGATCTGCAGCTACCAGTGTAAGTTGCCAGCATAATTTCTGGGTTAACCAGGCACTTTTTCACATCACATTATATTAATACAGTGTAAAATTGGGTATTGTCACGTTTATCAATTTATCAGATTACCAAAGTTATCACATTTTTCTAGCACGCTTGCAGAGCTTGTTATATAACACAGAACGATTTGCTATTACCTCAGACTTTATTTCACTTCCACATAAGTTTTTTCAGGCCTGTGAAACTTTATTCACAACCAGTAAGACTATAAATACCTCAAAAGCACTAACAAAGGTAGATCTGAAAGCAAAATTATTTGCACAAATGTGCAGATTTGCCATGCAATAATAAACACAGCAAGGTCTCTGAGTGTAAAGAACTGGAACTGGAATAAGCAATAATGAGAAGGAGAAGTCTCAAAAAAAAAAGGTATTTCAAAATTTGGTTTAAGTTTCTTTTTCCCAAAATCTCATTGATCCTCAGGTCTTAAACTCTAAAAAACAAGCAGTACACAAACTGTTCCCTCCAATGCACACAATTTGCAGCCACAAGGTTGCACATTAAAATTCCAAACTCACAAATACTTCAAGGAGTAAAGGTTGAACATAAGTTTTAGTGTAACTCTTAGAACTTCTCCAGCTGGGAGAAGTAAAAGATGGGAAATACAAAATTAAAATTTGAGATTCCTTTTTCAAGGGAAAGAGTCTCCTTTTGCTGTTCTCATGAATCAGGCAGGGGAAAAATAAGCCTTTATTTATGAATTCTAACAGCACTCAGCTGCAACTAAACTTGGTGTATAAAAATTAAGGGAATCTTACTGAGCTAAGGCAAGAATTGCCTATTGCAGCATACTGAGATGTGAAACACCATCAGCTGATCAAGCACTCACAACTCCCACAAAGAACTCTGATTTAGAAGGCAATGAGCCCATTTATAAAAGCCTTATTGATTCTTCCCAACATATCATATTTTTTCATGTAAATCTTAATTCTTAACAGCACTTCCTTCCAAACTTGCCCAGCAGAGCAATCAGATTTATTTCTCCACTATTCCTCAGTCACATGAGAATCCCTTTTAAAGATTTATATCCCATTTACAGTCTTCTGTCCCTCTGGTTTTGGGACTGACTTGAACAAACTATTACATATCTGTTAGCTCACATTTGAGGCTTTGTTGCACTTTGTTTGTTTTGAATTAGAACTTTTAGAATTACTTCAGTAGAACAGCTTGTACCAAACTCTTATTGCCCCCAATTTATTACATCAGCTGGCTGCTGCCACTTCCATTGGAGACAGTGATCCAGACACATTTCCTGTAAAAGCATCCTCCTGATCTCCTCCAGCAAGGAGTTATTGTTTTATATTGTATTTTCAACTCAGCAGACAAGAGACAAATGGTGTTGTGTGTAATATGGTTTAACAAAAGAACATATAATGCTCAAATTAGGCAACTATTTGCAAAACAGTTCTGAAGAATATTGTGCTTCAGGTTCTTTTCCCAATATTTTTTTCCTCTACTGTGTACAGGCTTCAGCTCCCTAATTTATGTAGATATCCAAGTATAGAAATGAATCATTAGCAGACAAATTAAACTTCTTATCAAAATGGAACTCTATTGTTAACAGATGAAAAATGAGTGGATAAATGGCTGCACAAAGAAAATCCAATGAGGGCTCATCTGCACCCCATCAGCTCCTGCCACAGCACGTAATTCACAGTAACTCACTCTCACCAATTATTTCATACCTGCATGGATTTTCCTCCCTCTAAAGTAATTCCAGGGTTCAGCTATGCAACTTAATTTCCAAATTAGTGGTTTCCAGGGAATGTGTCAGCAGAGTAACAGGCTGAGGAAAATAAAGGTGGGGGAAAGGGGAAGCTGGGAACCTTCTTGGAAAACAGTAAGAAAAATACTTGGAAAACAATAAGAACATGGAGTGATAGGGAATAAAGAGTGAACACATATACAGTGTTCACACCTGGATGCTGAGCTTGTTCTGTGTTTGTTCCAATGACAGAACAAGAGGGAGGAGGGAGGCAGAGGGAACACACGAGGTCTCCATGTGACCAACCACAGCTGTTGAATGGTTTCTAAGTTTGCTTTAAACACCAAGAGACCTGTGCAGGTCACAGCAATCCCTGGGAGGGAGCAAGTCAATCTGCAGGGAACACTGACAATAATGACTCTGCTAACAGGGTCCTGCTCTCCAACAGCCTCTTGAAATTTGAGTTTTCCAGCAAGCAAGGAGAGAATCCTGCATTTAAACAGAAATTTTGCAAAGTGTGGAGCTTTTCAGCCCTCGGAGGTTTTAGAGGAAATGTTTTGTGATGTGGAATGTAGCAGGACTTGGAAGCTGCAAGGTGAAGGCTGAAGGTGGGACACAACCACTGCAAAGAGGCTTCAGGGGTTTGGGGAGTGGCTCCTCTGTGAGTCCAGCTAACACCAGAGAGGGGAAGGTCTGAGAAAAGCCCCAAAGTCCAGCAAGTGTGGGAAGCTGCCCTCACTACAGGATCACGAGCATTAAATCTCTGTAGAGCTTTTATTGGTGAGCTCTGATGTCCCAGACAGGCTGCTCAGCTTTTCTGAGCCAGTTCTGTGAGTGCAGGGCAGGCAGAGGTTGGGTGGTGCCAGCCCAGCTCCAGATCACAGCGTGGCACAACTGCAGCAGGTGCTCAGAAAGGAGGTAAAATAAATCCTGCTCCCCCCAAAAAGATCCTTTCTTTCTTAAAGTAAACAGGGAGGTTAAACAGTGCAGGAGGCACCACAACAAAGGGGAATTTCTGAGGGAACAGTCTGCTGCTGCTGTGAACCTGGGATAAGCCTTAAAATGTTGGTTTAAAAAGAAAATGCTTTTCCAAACGGGAGAAAGTACCTCTTACTTCTTGACTGCTGCTAAAATGAATTACAGCACTCTGAAGAAAACATGGATTTGTCAGTTGTAGTCATCACTTTCCTGCTACGTTGTGATGACTTTAAATGGTTCATCTGAAATATCAGTCATTCTGTAATTCCCAGCCTTTAAACTGGAGCTGCAGGAATGCTCCAGCACCACAGCTTCTTCCTGACTCAGACCTGAACTTCAGTGGAACCTCTCCTTTTCCTGGCAAAACCAAATTAGGCAAGTGCAAATCTATGCACAATCCATCCACGCTGCCATCATTTCCTTCTTTGAAAAAAAAATATATACACAAAAAGAATTTGTGATAACGTACTAATAAACATCACTTTGTTGAACCACAGCTGATCTATAAAAGGAATTAACTGAAAAAATTGAAAGCTAATCACCACACAGTGGAAAGTAAAATATACAGGCACCAGTGGGATAATATATCCTCTGATAGCATCTGGGAGAGCCCTATAGCCAACCACACCATTATTCAAAGTTTTATTAATGTGAGTGAAATCTTCATAGGAAGATTATCCTTATCTGCCTGTAAAATCCATGGCATTCTGTGAGAAAAGCCTCACCAAAGTCTCCCATGCTCAGCTTTCCATCACAATCTCCTATTGAGAACTCCTGCAAGTCAGCCATCCAGGAGCCTGAAAAGGCTTTTGCTTGGGCTCTCTCAGATGGAAAGGGAATAGCAAAAAGAAAAAAATGACCTGTTTTTTCATGCCTGGTTCACTTCAACCCTGAATTTGTTCATTTTCATGAGAGGCAAAATACATGAGTCAAAGGCAGGGCTTGGCTCAGTAGGTGAAGGAATGAACACCTTAATGTTCAGATCTTTAAAAGGCATGTCCTTCCCTTTTACAAATATTTCAAACCAATTTCTGCCATCTGTAATATTATAAAGCATTTACATCTCCATGGTGTTTTCAATTCAGTGAATTTATTTCCATATTTTCCCAACAAGTCTCTCCCAAATCCAGGTCCTGGAGTCACTGTCTCCAAAAAAAACTGCTCAGCTGAAAACATGGCAGAGCCTGAAGGCCACCACTTCTTTGTGTATATTATTTTCATAATGTTATTTTAAGCAAAGTATTTCTTAAAATTACATTTCACAGCTTAAAAATTTACCAGCCAGTAATTGCTTTTAGCAGCAGACAGAGAAGCCATTAGGATGATTTCAGTGCTGTAATCAACACACACTCTCAGCCACACAATTCTGTCTGACTCATTCCCTGCACAGACTCTAATTAACTTCCAAAGGAAAGCCAGGGGATTCCTGGTGGAGTAATAATGCTGTGGAGGCATTATGCAAAACTTCACCTCTAGGAAAGGATCTGCTCTGGCCGTGATTGCATCCCAAAAACCTCCCAGAAAGCTCTGATTGCATCCCTTCCCCACCAAATGCATTCATTAACCAGAGCGAGGGGAGAATTTGTGGGGTTTTTGCTTTTAGAATGAAAGAATGTCTGAAAAAAAAAATCACTGCTGAGGAAAAACCATAGATAAAGCTGGATCCTATAGGTTTGGAACCCATGAAATATTTTATATGGGATTCAGTTGTCAAATTTGAGCTCAGTGACTTCACCTCTGAGGTTCTGAGACTCAGCACTGCCAACAGATCCCTCCATGGGCAGAGGGCAAAGAGCCAGGAAATCTCACATAACTCACACCACATCATGGCTGAAAAACACACCTGAAAAATCCCCCAACTTTGATTCCTGGAGAAGTTTTGGGGTTTTTATAGCTGTATTTTAAATTTATACAGAAAAATATACTGACCAGACACTGAAATTGGTCTTTAAAAAGAGGGCCTAATTTCAGTTATTTGTCCTATTTTTTTTTCTCTCTCTTAACCACATTAGAGATCTTGTAGTCTCTTCTCCTTTTCCTGTTGGAATTGGGTAGGAAATTTACAGTATTTACACCTTGTCTTCTTTTGCAACTGAGTAAAAATCCTCATTTTCACCTTGCAAGCATCCTTAACCCCATTCAATTATTTTCATGCATTATTATAGTCTTATCAATCTTTTTTTTCCATTGCTTCCTTTGAACCAAGTTTTTCTGTCTTTTCATTATTCCCATCCTTTGGCAGGTGATTCATTTTTTGACATGCAATTACCACAATTCCTTTCTGCCCCTCATTAAAAGTTTCTGCTGGTATTAAACATCAGACCACTGCAAATAAAATGGACAGATTCCAGCAAGAAAGATGTAAATGTAAATAATGATGGGGTTAGGGCAATTATACAGCACAATCTGGATTGTTTGGTGGGTTTTAACTTCTCAAAGAAGTCAATTTTTAAGTGGCCAAACCCATTTTGCACATTCAGGACTGAGGACTGTAGGGCACACTTGGAGAATGGGGAAATCAAATACTCTGGGAAAGACTTGAGATGGTCCAGTGAGTTAATCTGAGCCTCAGGAGAAAATGCCATGGAGAAAACTCAACTTGAGCTTGGATAAATATGTAAAAATGCACTGACTGAAACAGGGGAGGGGTTTTACCTCTGGATGCACCATGGGTGAAGTTGTGCTCAAATACTGCACCCAGTTTAGACTCCTGCAGTTTTAGGATGTTAAAATTAAAAAAAATCAGAAAAAATGAATAAAAGTGGCACAGGATTTAGAGGAACATCATAAGTTCATCTCCTCACTTCATTCAGCTTGTAAAAATAAGACTGGAGTGATCCAGCTCCAATTTATTTGTACCTGTTCAAAGAAAGAAAATACCAGGAACTGAAGCACTTTCGTTTCAGCAGTGAAGGACTGGCTGAAGATTAAAGCCAGGCAAAAAGATGGAAATGAGCTGCTTCAGAAAACAAACAAACAACAGAACACTGGGAACCAGTCAGCAAATGCTCCTAAACAGAAGTGGCACCTCAGAGAAGGGATGGAAATTCTGGTTCTTAATATTTTCAAATACTAAGGAAAATTCTGCTTTAGTGAAAGAGGTTTTAGGCCCAGTGCTTTGTAAATGGTGCCACAAAAACCTGATCCTCTGGGAAAACCCTCACTGGAGTTGTGGTTCCATCAGCTCCACAGTTCATGATGTACTTATCACATAATTTATTACCAATATATATAAATAAATATTTAAATACTCTGTGTAGTTGCCAGTTTTAGTTCTTCTCACTGCAGACCTGTAAGAAGATCAAGCCAACTGCTGCAAGCCTTAGGAAAAAACTTTAGAAAACCAAAAGTGGGAATAACAAAAGGAATATGGAGAATAAGTCAGGCATGTAAGAAAAGAGCCAGACAACTGCTGTGCTCCCACCAGTGCTCTACAGGTTCTGATTTTATTTTTACAAACATCACCTTGCTCTATCAAGAATCCTCTCTGTTTCTTCCCTGACTGAGATTATTTTTGGTTGATCCTGGTCTACACTTCCAGGAATGCTGTTCCATGTAAATAAAATCTTGCCTCGGGCTGCAAAGCTCTGAACTGTGCAGAACACAGATCTCAGGGGCTCGGGGATGAGCCCTGCAGGATGTGAAAATGTGGAAAAGCAGATTTCTGACCAGGAAAGGGGAACATTAGAGGGGCTGTGTTATGGAACTGCATTGATCACTATCCATTCAGACAATTTCCAAACCCCAGAATAACTATCTGGGCTCTCAGCAATGTTTCCATACATTTTAGTGTCCATGTGCTCCCATTTAGCCTCTTTTATAATTATATGGATAAAGAAGCTGAACAATCTGGCTGCTCTTCAATATCTCTGTGACTTACTTTTGAAGAAACGAATGGAGGAGGAGGAGAAGAATGGAAATATAATAACAGAATAAGACTTTAGAAATGATCATAGTGCTGAAGTGGGTGTATGTGGAGTTCAGAATCTCTCAGAATTACAATAATAATGCTCTCTGCATTGCTTTCCAATAAAGTCTGGATTTTTTCTAAGTTCCTTGGAACAGTTTTGTTCTCCTACTTCTAATCAAGAGCAAAATGATGAACAGGAGTTTCAGGAATCCAGAAGAGTAAAACAGTTTTTTGGAGTGAAGAAGTTGGCTTTGGGGTTTGTTAACCTTTTTATTTCTGGGATTTTTGTTTGTTTGTTTGTTTTTGAATCGAGAGCACAATAAATCAAATATTTGCTTAGAGTGATGCAGTTTTAGGGCCCTTTTCCTACCACATTAGGGCTGCAGCCTGATTTTTAAAGACAAACTGTGACTTGAATTTTCATTTGCTGATGCAGCAGAAAATTTTACAGAATTCAGAGTTCAGAAGAGCATGTTGGCTTTGCTGTAATTAGGGCTGCAGGAATTCTGCAGAAATCAGGCTGACAAGCAGAACCAGGCAAGGCAAGTCACATCTCTGGCAAAAGACATTCTGTGCAACTTTTTCCCCTTCATCAGCAAAAGCACTCCAAGAGGTCTCTGCCCTCCTTGCAGGATTCCTGACCCATCTGAGCACGCCTGGAACCGTGTTAAAAACAGGATTAATGGCATGATCCTGCTTAAAATTGACCCTGCAGAAAGAAAAGGAGGGGAAAGAGGAATTTTCAGCAGTGATTTTTTCACAGCCAAGCCTGCATATGGTTGTTACCACCACAGTCAGGGAGATGGGGACCTATTGAATTGGATTACGCTGAATTTAATTAATCTCACTTCAATTAGATTTATCTAAGTGTATATTAAACTGTGTGTGTTCATCGAGTGGGAAAATGATAATCTTTGCTCTTCAGCAGAGATTTCCGTGTGTATGCTGAAAATCTCTGTATTACAGTAAGTACTAAATATGACAAAAATGGAATATTGCTGCACTCTGGTCCAACAGCTAAACTTTGACTTTGAGTTATGGAACTAATTATTCAATTGAATTAAATAATACCTATTAAGTTTACTACCATGTGAAAGCAACTAACTCTTTGTATGTGAGAAAGCCATTTACTACCCAAGCTCCTTAATTAAAGCATCAATAACCATAATCTCCACCTGAAATCACCTCATCTGTAGAAGTCACTCCTATGTCACAACCAAGATGCAGAAAAGCATACAAAAACAAGCAATGCTGGCTTTATTCAGGCTGTAATAAAATAAAATTAAAACCAACCAAATCCAAATTTCATAGGCAGAGATGTTGTAGCCAAAAATAATCTGACATTTTTATAGTTTATCCAAAATATTCCTGAGTTACTTTACCCTATACTTGGTCTGATAGCTGGGAATATCAAACATACCTGAAAGCAAATGGAATAGAAAAATCCAGTAAATATTGCATGGAACTCTTGACATAACATACCTGTTTTCTTCTTTAAACATCACGAGAACCAAACTCCTGTTTGTCAGCCTGGCTGAGCATCCACAGAAAACAAAATACATTCCCCAGTGGTCCCAAACTCCCTGACACAGTTTTTATGATCATGCACATGCTGTGCTCTACTGGAATGAAACAGGGCTTTTCAAAACAGTATTACTTTAAAAAAAATATTCTGGAACTGCTTTACAAATATCCTCATCAGTACCAGAAGTAGCTTTGTGCTTAAAAGCTAAAAATCCTATAATATAAATGTTTAGGAGATGGCACTCCAAGGTCATAAAAACTCTGGTATAGGTGAGCAGCTCCAGCAACTACCAAAAGAAAACCACATTTCACATCTCCCTAAAAAGGGGCTGCCTGAATTTATAACCTCTCAAAAAAGGAAATGAGGTAGAGCCACATAATGGAGACAAAAGTCTGCACCTGAGAAAGGCCAAGCCTTCATTTCCCTGCCAGCTGAGGTTCCTCCAGCTGATCTGACAGGAGGGTTTCATCATTAGCACATCATCTTTCCTAATTAAACAGGAATTCAGAAATTATCGCCAAACTTTGGGTAGAAGTGGGTTCATCAACCTGAGAATCAGTTTCCTGTTCTGGCATCAGCAATCTCACTATTGGCACTTCCTGAATACATTTCCCTTTATCAGGGATCTAAAACTGGCTCCTGTCATCAGCTGAAATCCTTGTAGCCACATCCCTGAAGCTGACTTCAAACCAGCTTTTAAAAACACACACAACCCCCCCTGAAAGCCCCAAAATAACAGTCAATAACTCAGCAGGAAGAGGGAAGAATTTCCTGTATTAAAACCCATCAAGGCTCAGCTCCGTGGCTGTGCAAGCACAGAAAAGAGCAATAAAACATCTAATGAGGCACTTGCTGAATTGCACATCCTGCTCCTTATTTGGGAGGCAAACGTGGCATAAACATAAACATGGAATTCTCCAAAGTATCCATTTTTTACAGCTTGTGCATTAAAAATAATGTCCAGCAGAATTCTCCAGATCTGGAAGCAAATGCCAATAGGATTTGCCAAAATTGCCTGCAGATGTCTGCTGGCCAGGCAGCCCCAAAATGGTGTTGGATGCAGCCCTGAAAATCCATTCCACAGGAGCCCTCTCCTCTCTGGCTTTGAGGAGATGCCAGAGCTCCCTGTACTGTTGCTATTTTCACCCCTAAATCCCTATTAGCTTTGTAAAAAGCTGTTTCTTCCTCAATTTTTTTCATTATATCTGATTCCAATTCCCCGTGCCTACCTTCATCTGTGTGGATCCCCCAAAAGCTCTGAAATAATCAGAATCTTCTGGGTTTTGCATTCTAAGAAATTTTCCAATCCCAGAAATTTAAATGTTGACACAAATATAATAAATATTATATAAATCAATAAAACAAAATAAATATTGACATAATTTAAATATTGACAACGGGATTTTCTCCCTTTTAAAAGTAGAACCTGGGGTCAACCTCAGGGGCTTCCTGTCCACAAACCCCTTCCAAAGGGGCCCAATAAATTGTCAATTATTCTATCAGTGACTGCAAGTTGCTGCATTTATGTAGAATTAAATATAAATGCATCCATCATCTTAGGAGTTATATTTTTTAAAAGCATTCCCCTTTGCAGTTCTCATGCTTTGACTGAAACCAAAGGAATGGACTGTAAATGCCCTGCACTGCTCTGTATTAATCCATAATTAAGAAATTGAATTATTATAAATAATAAATAATTGTGTGAAAACACAGCATTGTGTCACTTACACACCCCCAAAAGATGAAACAAATTTTCATTAAATTAATCCATTATCACAACCATTTTATTCTTCTTTATGTCAAAGTAATTCCCACAAAAAATGTAAATATTTAATGTTTCTATTTTCAGATTTTCATAAAAATGTGCATAGATAAACTTTACATCCTATAATTTTTATTCTAAAATGGAGATATAGTAAATAAATATACGTGTACCTCAAAAAATGTTATTTTTACAGACTGAGAAGGTTTCTATCCCAACTTCTATAAAACTTGTAATGGTCCATAGGTTTCTCTTCCTTTATTCTGATTCCACATACTATTAAAGAACTCAAATAATAATGAAAATATATGAATCTCTCTTAACTAATAAAATCAGAAAATCTTACTCAGCAAGCAATATTTTCAGCAAGACTGATTTCTGAATTTTAACACTATAGAAGCTGCTTATAAACAGTATTAATTGCTGTTTGTTTTTCCTTCAACAACTGGCCAAGTAATTTGCTTTCCTTAATAAAACAGTAGCTTTCCACAGCTTTGCCAAAAATGGCTGGAATTAAAAAAAAATATGGAGGAATGGAACTATTCTGTTTGATACTCTGCATATCTTAGCAAAATTTTTAATTCCTATTTTATGTTCTGGATAAATCTGCCCTCAGAAAATGCTTTGAAATGAGCAAATATCTGCTCATTCCCCTTTGTAGCCTTTCAGATTGGAGCCAATCTGCAACCATTGGAAATGTGCTTTAAAACTTGCATTTTCTGGTTTGGCTTCAAGCTACGCTGAAGGTAAACTGAAAATTTAGTCAAATAAGCAGCTGAAAGTAAAAAAATAATAGGGAAAAGTTGTTTAGAATTTCTCTGTAATTATGTCAATAAAAATAGCAACAGGAACAATTGCATAACTCCTCCAAACTCTACCCTTCCCCTTGTTAGTTTAGTATGTTTAGAGAGAAAATACCACAGTCCATGAAAATAGAAGTGAAAATTTGAGTTCACTCTGATTATAGCCATTTAAAAATGAAAAAAAATATATTTAAAATGTGTATTTATTCTTGTTTAAGGTCTTGTAACAGAGCTCTGCTTCAAACCCACCTCCATTTACAGCAGTTTTGTTGTTCCAAACCCCCTTCAGAGAATACTTGTGCTGGCATCAACACAGAGGGAAAAACTGGAGCATGAATAACTCCTGGAATCACAAAGCCATTAAGGCATCACCACCACCTCCTAACTAGGAGCAAGTTTTAGAGATCTTTCAGGAATATATAGGTCAGCATCTGTCACTCAGAGCCCCCTTGACAAAGCTCAGTTTGATGTGTTTAATTCCTGGCCTCATGTAATGCTCCTTCTTTACCAGGAAGGAAAAAATTGGATGTAACTGCTTATGGTATAAAATTGGGAAGTTTTACAAAGTGCTAAACACTGAGTGCCAATCACTGGGTGAATTAAGTTCTTAATAGTAAGGGGAAAAAAAACACAAGAAAAGGAAGTTTCCAAATCTAGCTTTGACTGACTTGCTCAGTGTTCACAGAACTTCTTGAATAATTAAAATATTTTTTGATTGTTAGATATGACTGCAAAAACATAAGAGGCTAAGCAAATAAAGACAAACTTATTACAATTGTGCTGTCCAAATTAGTTTTTCAGTCCTCATGAGATACCAAATACCTTCTTTATTCACACCAGAAAGAACTGGACCAACATTGCTGCCAGGCCTCTGATCTGGAAATCTTTCTTAGGGCTGAGGTAAAAAGTTCCCAGGGAGGAGCAAAGGGAGTAACTTCCTGGTTATAAAAAGTGGAATTACTCCCCAGAGATCAATCCATAGGAAAGATGTAAAATTGATTATAGACCACTGTAAGCTAACTAAATTTCCTCTACCTCAAGTGTAGAGAATTTCATGCATAAAGCAATAAAGGGTGCATTCTTAATTCCCCGCATCTGTATGCTTATAATAGGTGTTTTTCTGGAAATGGTTGCCCTGGTATCTGCAATGGAGCCTTGAAATGAAAGCAAAAAATGAGCTTAAAAACTGTCTGGAACAAGAGAACCAATCTTCTTATCATGGGTTTGTTCACTTTGCTTGCTGTGGATTTATCTGAAAATATTTTGGATTTGAGTGCCCCATTCTGCAGTTTTCAGTACAGACACCTCCTTTATTTACACTTGACCAATTCCTTCCTGAATGCTAAAACCAACCTCAGAACATTTTAAAAATAACTAAAAAAATGACAAAAGCAATCCCTAATTCCAAGAGTGGTCTTGGAAAAACAAGATGTTCACGATCAGAAGTAGATACAGCCAACAACTCTCTAAGTGTTGATCTGGCCATGTTAGCTCTACAGTTTGTGCAGCATTTCAGTTCATTTGGAGGAGTCATTTCCCTGAGCAGCACAGGCAGAGGTTGAGCTCTGCCTTAGGTTGCAGCTGGAAGATTTTTCTGCACAGCAAAACCTGGAGATATTTTTGGAGCAGTGTTTAAATCCTGTATGACCCTCATGCAGCCCCATCACCAGGGAGGGTTTGCAGGCCAGAGCTGACCAGTTTTTTGTTATACACTTTCTCCCAACACAAATATCCCACTATAAATTCCTGCCAGGAATTTATTGTTCCACACAGGAACAGCTTCTGCACCAATGGATCCATCTTAGCCCTGAGCATGCTTTTACCCTGGAAACAATTCTGCTGCTCTGAACTCCTGAGCAGGTTCTTTTCTTGTAAGACCACTCACACTTGAGTTCTATTTCCCTTTTTCTGTAGTAGAATAGCAAAAAAAAAATTGCATCCAGATATTGTTTCCCCTATAAAAAGGAATAACTTGTAGCTCTGACCAGGATGTAAACTGGGCCAATGTGATGGCTTCCTTTGACATCCCAAGGCACACAGTCAAATAACTCTTCTTTCCCACATGAAAATAACAGCTCACCTCTCAGGCCTCCACTCTGCACATGTGGACCATTACTTGTTTGTTTAGAAGTTTAATCTTTTTACTTGTACCAAAAAAAAAGGGTATGAAATTAATATTTCAAAACTGCTCGATATGCCCCGGAAGCTCCTATTTAAACACTATATAATCAGGCTTCTGTTTGATCTCATTTCCCTTTTTTTTTCCTTCATCCCAAGACTCCTTTCAAGTGTTAGACAAATCTCCTCCAGTCTAACATCAAAACATACTGACAGGAATAAGACTGCAAGGCTGCTGGCTCCTCTCAAGCAATGCCACCCATTGATCCATGAATAAATGTTCCAGCTTCAAGGCACATCTCTGCTGCAGAGTTATTCTCTTTGGAGATTCAAAGAAGAGCTCCTTGTCTGGTGCCCGAAGATCTAAAAAACCTGCTGGAGTAACTGGGGGATTGAGGAACTTGACATTGTGGTTTGCAGCGTTTGGCAGGATTTACCAGCTCGCTCTCTCAGGAAATAGCAGCAGAATTTCAGAGGAATGCCATACAAGATTTAAACACTCTCTTTTTCACATGTATTTGCAGCATTCTGCTGCCAGTTTAGTGATTGGTTAAAATAAAAATGAGCTTGTTTTCCGATCACTGTATTTTTATATTAGATGATAAATTATGATCACGAACCTAAAGTACAAAGGTCTTGCTTTCAGTTT
Organism: Urocynchramus pylzowi; assembly: GCA_013397555.1. NCBI lineage: Eukaryota > Metazoa > Chordata > Aves > Passeriformes > Fringillidae > Urocynchramus > Urocynchramus pylzowi. The sequence goes on from VZRH01006244.1 coordinate 930,571, forward strand.
GTTAGCAAATATTTTTAGTGATATTGTACCAATATTTTACCAAAAAAATTCTCTGAGCGCCGTATTGCCCACAAAATATTGGGAATATTGAAGATGTAACTGAAGGCTTCCAGAAATTATGCATTTAGAAAATCTTTGACAAATTAAATAAATATTTTCAGGGGATGTGGCTTTGGTTTTGCTGCCACATAATGCACAGAACTGAAAATATGCAGCTTCAGTCATTTTGCCCCAAAAACCTCTGTGCAGTAGTAGCCTGGTGTCTTAGACCTTGGTTTAAACCCCACCCAGGATTAGCTCCTGGAAACCAAGTCCTTCTAAGATCAGCAGTTCAGATAGTTCTGAATCACCTTCTGGCTCTTAAATATAAAATAAACTTGTTTTCAATGTCTGTGGCATTCACAGCTTCAAACACTCACTACCACAGAAATACAGGCTGGAGAAAGCTAAACCATGGACATTTCAAGTGGAGATACACATAGATTAGATATAGATATAGATGATATAGATATAGGTATAGATAGATATAGCTATAGCTATAGCTATAGATATAGATATAGATATAGATATAGATATAGATATAGATAGATATAGATGATATAGATAGATATAACAAAACATTTGCCTGAAATTTTGTGCCACTATTTTGTTTTGGGTCAAGTTGCTCCAGTTTGTAAACAAAGCTGAATGAGATGGTCTGAAAAAAGATGGGGGGCGTAAGGAAAATAGCAAATGTAACTGGACTTCTGACTGAACCTTATCTGAAGAGCTGTGATGAATGCTGCTAAAATATATCAAATGCCAGTTAACAATAGTCTGCTGAAAAAGAGCTGGCTTTGGGAGATATTTACTCACGTCATTCTTGGCAAGAACTCAAATTATGACTCATTCCTGGAGCATTTATACTACTGGTTACAGATAAAAAGACATCCAGGTCTCTCTATTAATACCCAACTCACTTTTTAAAATTGTGTTTTTCTACACGACCCTCTCTTAAATTAGGATGTTTAAAGTATATTTAATTTCTTTTTAAGAAAAAAAAAAAGTACTGTTTTGGAAGCAAGAACCTGTTGGTAAAGCAAAAATGGCACGGAATGAACCTGACTGAAATTTATCTGAGCTAAACAGTGGGATTGAAATATTGGTTGAAACTAAGCTGCCAACCTGCAGATGGAATCAAAGAAAATGAGAAGCTTTTACTTTCTGCAGAGCTATTTATCACCAAGGCCTGACTGCACTGCATATGGATTGTAAGGGACTAGGAGAGGAGTGGAAAATAATGGACTAGTGCTTCCCTCAACAGCTTAAAAGTAATATGACTTAAACTTGAATATACCTCATCATTTTTTAGAAAATTACACACACAAAAATTGACAACAAATGAGGAATGTAAAATGTGGTTTGGCACTTTATTCCATCACATTCTCTTAGGACAGTACATAATTACAGTCATTTCTATGTGATCTATGAACAAACAGACACACATCAAACATCCTGGGGCTGAATCTAGGTATGTTTTAGCTAATAATACCCAAGGGAGGAATTGCAAGTCCTCCAGTGGGCTGTTCCTTTTGGCAGAAGGCACATAAAACTGTTGGGAAGAACATTAGAGTAGGAAATCAAGGCGTGGATGGGGTCAGAAGTGAGTGTGAGGTTTGTTTTTGTTTAACAGCCAGCTCTTACTCAATCTGTGCTCAATTTTAAAAACTAAACAGGCAAAGGAGGTGGGTGACAACTCTGCTTTTAGCAGCTCCTCGTCAATATGTGGAAAACAGCAGCAGCAGCAGCACCTCCCTCACGTGTCTTTGCACAAATCTGTGCTCAGAGCTGCTCTGTCTGCCCTGCCTGCACCCACGTGGGCCAGTGAGCTCATCCCACAGGAACACCCCTGGAATGATGGTCCTGAGCAGGCTCTGGCACCTGGAGATGGTCCAGGCAGCATCTAGACAGGTGGATGTGGACATGGACATGGACATGGACATGGATATGGACATGGACATGGCATGGATATGGATATGGATATGGATATGGATATGGATATGGATATGGATATGGACATGGACATGGACATGGATATGGACATGGCATGGACATGGACATGGCATGGATATGGATGTGGACATGGATATGGACATGGATATGGATATGGATATGGATATGGCTATGGACATGGACATGGACATGGATATGGATATGGATATGGATATGGACATGGACATGGACATGGACATGGCATGGACATGGACATGGACATGGATATGGACGTGGACATAGACATGGATATGGATATGGATATGGACACAAACATGGACACGAACATGGATATGGACAAGGACACAGACATGGGCATGGACATGGATATGAACACGGATATGGACAAGGACACAGACATGGGCATGGACATGGATATGAACATGGATATGAACAAGGACAAGGCAGGCCACGGCAGGGCCTTACAAAGGTTCTCGCATTTCCACGGCAGGGCGTGCTCGTGGCTCACAGCAGCCGTGCCTCATCCCAGCTCCAGGCTCACACCCAGCACCTCCATGCAGCCATGCATGGCACTGCTCTTCCCACTCATTTTGGGCACAGTTTGGGCCCTCACACTTGGCTGGCATTCCTTCTGCCAAGGTATCAATGGATGTGTGCATAACAGTACTCATGTATATACAGACCGGAATTTCCTGACATTTCCTGCCTTGGCCCTGCACCCAAGGATGCTTTGGGGTAGAAGGGACCTTGGAGATCATCTCATCCCACCCCTGCCATGGGCAGGAACACTTCCACTGTCCCAGGCTGCTCCAAAGCCTGTCCAGCCTGGCCTTGGGCACTTCCAGGGATCCAGGGGCAGCCACAGATGCTCTGGGCAGCCTGTGCCAGGGCCTCCCCACCCTCACAGGGAAGGATTTCTCCCTGATATTTAATCTAAACAGGAACATGAAATTAAGAAGGCAGGAATTGCCTCTGGAGAGATCCAGTTTCCAAACAGCATTATGTGTTGGAAGTGTACTTGTATTTCCAGATCCTGCACAGAATATTTTAGCACAGCAAAGTGCATGGAGCTTGTTCACATGATTAGGTTGTTTAGGAATGGAGATCTTGAGGAGAAGCATGCTGAGGCTGTGACTACTCAGATTTATATGTTTAAAGCATCTTCTCTCTACATCATCTTAATGTTGAAGGAAAATTATGTTTTAAATCCACACAAGCCCACTATCGTATACCTCACAGCCATGTAAAAATCTGCAGCAAGTTTTGCTCAAGTGATTTTGTTTATCTTGGAGACCCAGGCAATTAACTAAATGACCAAGTGTGTTATTTAATCAGTGACAAGTGCTGCAGCTCTTGTAAAAGAGCTGGAGGTGGTAATGAAAAGCCAGAGTTTTTCAGAACCGTTCCCTCACACCTTTCTCTGCGTAGTGGAGATCAAAGAGCCTCCAGAGCCTTTTTCCAAGCAGCTTTCTGGAGGCTGCAGGGAGAACTGGATCATAATCTTCAGGCTCTTTTCTGCCCTGAACTGTTTCTGTGTGCTCAGGATATTGGATGTTTAAAGCCTGAATACCTGAGCACATTGATTACATTTTCTGAGAGCAGCTCAGTGTTAGGCTGGAACCCATCATGCAACAGAATCATTAAAATATGGTTTATTGGAGCCAAGCAATTTTGGTAGTATATTTAAAATAGTGTTATTTGCACAGGGACATTTCCTTTCCAAAAGCCTGGGAGAATCAAAATAAAACTATGAGAAGAAAGCAAACACCAAATATACAAATGAACAAAAAAAAAAGTGCACAAATTATCCACATATGCATGTGAATTTGCATTTTATAGCATCCACATTATTCTCTTCATCCATTGCCTCAAAAATCAAGACAAACATGGTTGAAGCCAACAAGGTAGGAAAAGAAATAACTGACCCATTTATTTTCAGTGAAGTCAATTGTAAAAAGTCAATTTAAACAACCTGATCGTCGGGTAAATCATGAAGGTCTGGTGGTGTAAATGCATAATAATGGCAGCACAGCCTGTGGGACACTTTGCAGAGACACAGCCCTGACCAAGGCACTGCTGGGTTGCCACAACCCCACTGTGAGAGTGGCTGCTGAGCCACTGGGATGTGACAGGGCTGCTGACAGCAATTTTCGTGTGTAACCCTCTGGACTGGACTGAAATGAGCTGTGAAAGCCACTTAAACATGCACTTTATCTGTCAGCCCCAAGGATCCAGGTGCAGTTTGGTAAGTGTGTCCTCACTAAAAGCATTCCTGCAGAGCCTCTCCCATGGAAATGCCTCTGGAAAGGCAGCCTTGCATGTCTTTCCTTCTCAAGAGAAGGCAGCACAAGGAATCCTTGCTCTGCTGAGCTGGAGACTGCTCAGAATTCCCTCACTTGACTTTACCTGGGAAGCTGACAAGGACAACAGCACAGAGTCCCTCAGCTCCACCTCCTCCCTTCCTCCTGCTGTGGGTTTCCACTCCTCCCATGGATATTTTATGTGAATATTCCAGCTCTCACTTTTGTGCCAGCATTTCCAGTCATCCCCTGTCTCAGATGAATGAACCAAAAAGCCATTTCATGTACTGGGGGTCATCCTTGCCAGACTTGAAGCTGCCATCAGCAGGACTGGGTACTCCCAGTGTTAGGGTGGACACTGCAAAGCTTCTGAAGAGCCCTCAAGCCTGAAGATTCATTAGAAGAGCAAAACAAATTCCAGGATCATCTCAATGCATTAGGATCTGAGTCCAGAGTTGATGTGGAATTCAGGGTGTTTCACTGGTACATTAAGAGGCACCAACAGGTGGGTTGATCATGTTTCCATCAAGTCTCTTTATCCTCTTTCAAAGGTTATTCATCCTTCCCCCATCACACTTTAGGTAGTGGCTTTTCCTTAACTAGACTGTCAAAAAACTCCAGGTTAAACCCCTGCCATGGGTTTGACTATAGTTTAAACCCATTTATAGTGTCTAAACTGATCCAGAGAATTTTCAGAATTGATTTTCCACAGGAGCAGATCCTGAAGATATGCAGCTGCTTGTCAAAACTGTAGTCACAAAATCATTGAGGTGGGGAAAGACCTCAGAATCACTGAGTGCTCCTCAGCTGCTGAAAGCCAGCAGTATTTACATGGAATGTGGATCCCTGAGACACTAATGTGCTTTTTAACACTCTCCCTCCCATTTGAAAGGTTTCATGTCAATCAGTGTGCCTGTTGGAAATAGAATATATCCAGATCATTTTTCCTTAATGAGTCAGCTTTAGTTCTTTGGTTCATTCCTGAGAGTTTGAGTTGGGAAAGCCTCTCCTGTGAAACAGTGACTGAAGGGCTGGAAAGTTGTTCCAGTAAATTCTGTCCTGGTGGAAGTTACCAATAGATGAAGGCAGATATTGTCAGCTGCTGCTCTGCTTTTATTAAACACAGTTGTCTCTGGCTGCCCTCAGTGTCAGGTAAATCATTCTTTTCCCAGTCCAAGGCTGAGAACTTAATGCAGCAGTATAAATTTAGGCTTTCACTGCATAACCTTCTGTCGGTTCTTTTCCAGTTGCAAACATGATCCTGTTAGAATCCCCCAGGTGCACAGCCAAGATCTCACCCCCACCACCTAATCTTGCTTTTTCTGTGCTTCTCCTTCAGTATTTTATTGATTACTGAAAACATTGTGTCAATGTTTCAGATTCCCACCTTTCACAGTCATTCATTATGCATTTGCTTCTCTTTAATTATTCTAAATAGTTATTTAATATTCTCTGCTTTCTGGGCAGATGGTTCTGGCTTTACTACCTTCATTTTTCTGGAAAAATGCCAGCTACCTCTCTCCTCTGTAGAGTCTTTTTTTTCCCCTGAAAACACAGGGGCTGGATGGTTTGCCTGCTGCAGTGATCTTGATGTGAACTGATGGTCCTTCATTAAGTGCACTGACTTTTGCTTCCAGCTCCAAAGTGGAAGGTGCTCACTTCGTGTGAGGTTCAGGCCAGGGGAACCTGAGCTGAAGCTCACATTTGCTGTGAGAGCAAGACCCTAAACTCCACTAAGTTTCAGGGGACTTGTGCATCTAAAAGCCATTTACATCTAAAGATTATTTACATATTTTTTATCTACAGATGGAAACACCTGTCTGGGTTCTAGAAGTTTTAAAGAAAACTGTTGGAAGGGCTGTGAGATAAACCCTTTTTTGTCATATAATTCCAATTTATGCTGTAGCCTGACAGTACTTCCCACTGTCACTGCCACTCACGTGCAAACCCATGAGCTCCTTCTTTGCAAACACTGAATTCTTTGAATTTTGGTACAATAGCAGACCTCTTGGCAGCTGTAGACGCCTGTTATTAAGAGAGATGATTCTCTGAATATTCCTCTATAGAGGGAGAGGGCTTTGAGTGGCTGTGATTTGCATAGCATGTGCTGATGTGCAGTTTGCTGTCCCAGGGAACGATGCTCCTTTGTGTGTGGGAGAACACAGCTGACAGCAACAGCAAAGGCTGCAGCAAAGCCTGAATGGCTCCCACACCCACAGCAGGAAAAATCCCCTGCCATTTGGGATGGTGACTCAGCTTCTGGTTGGTTTGGTGTTAATCAATTTATGGGTATGTTTTCACAAAGCTCCCACGTGCCCCAGTCTGTTCTAGTCACCTGCTTTCTGTCACAGTCTTCTCAAGGTGTCTGGGCTCAGGAAAACTCCACTCATTATTTGCTTTCATTTTACAAACAGCAGTGACATTAAAAGACATTCTCTTCATGCACCTCGTTTTCAAAGATTTTCTGTGCCCTCAGAGCTTACTTTAGGATTCAATATATTTTTAGAGAGCAATACTCTCTAATACTAATACTTCCTGCCCACACAAAGTGAACTATTGCTTCATGTGCTTCCTGATTTGCTTCCTTTAGAGTAACTTGATGTCCTCCAATGATGGAATATCATCATTTGAGCCAAATTGAGCCTCCTCCCACACATAGACATTCCATAACCATAATGGAAATACTTCCATGAAAATATTTGAGATTGGTTATTTACTAAAGGAAGAAATATTCCTTCTTTATGGGTGCAATCAGAAGTTTCCAACTTTTGATACCCTCAGTGGTCATTTTGTCCATCAGAGGATCTTTCAGGAAAGACTTTAAGGAAATGCAGGCATTTTATTTATTCTGTTTTACATTTTATTTAATCCAATTCTCATAATTCTTATGATTTCAAAGTTATTCACAGAAACATGGAAATCAAAGGCAACTGGATGAGACAAATGCACTTTATTCTTCTAGAGAACACGGCACCTATGGGGATAAACTAAATGTGACCCTGAGAGCTGTCAGGACAAATTAACTGGTCAAAAACCATTTGAACAAATTCAAATTTAAACTGTGTAAAACTAAAAAGAGAGGTCTCTCCACTGTCATACTTAACATTTTGACCTACAATGTTTAAGGAGCCACATGTACCTTTAATTTTTTTTTTCCTAAAGGACAAACTTATTTTAAAAATAAACATTAATATCTGAAGCATTACTGAATTCTTGCCAGCAGCCAGAAAGAGCTTAAAAAGTCAGGGAAAAAATGACTTCTTTTGAGATGGAAATTAACTCAGTAAAAATGATCAGATCTGCCAAACTGGTAACGTGATGACTGGGAATTTCAGTGGTAAGCAAAACCAGTCTTCATTTTTCAGGCAGATAACCCAAATGTCAAAGGATTGTATGAAATCACAGGTACTTCTTTGGAGTGAAGTTCCTGTTGGTGAGAGAGGTAATTCCTCGTGCAAGAAGTCCCAGCCTATATTCTGAAAATTGGCCAAGTCATACTTATGAAACCCAATGTGAATTGTAGATGTTCCTAACTGAGCCAAATTAATTCAAGAATTAACACCCCAGTGAAGATGTTGTAGACACTCAGTGGGAGCTACTGGCCACAACAGTGCACCAGATGTGTCTGAAGTAAACAACACAGAAAAGCAAACAACTGGATTATAATTCTGCTGAAGGTTACTTCTAAATCTGGGAGATTTTCCTTCTGGAATTGAAAAATTATGTGGGAGCCTTTTCTATTTAGGAAAAGACATACCTTGAAAACCCATGGACAGAAGCACATTCTGTCATTTGTGTTTCTGAACTGACCTTCCCTGGGGTTGTCATCTGTCAAAAAGGGACACCCACAAACGTCCCAGGAACCACCAGAGAACCAGCCAGAAGCTGCCCTGCTCCTGAGAATTGTTCTGTGGGGTTGGAAATCCACTTTTTCAGCACAGACGAGTCATTTTGTGCAGCAGTGGCTCATCTGTGCCTCCCTTTGATCCCTCTGTGGCTCCTCTTTGCTGCTGGGATCCCTCTGCTGCTGGGATCGATTCCTGCCTCTCCCAGAGCTCCGTGTTCCCACTCCGTGACACTCAGCACAGCAACCCCTTCTGCAAAGTGCAGGGCCCATTTATAATTCATGCATCTGCCTCTCAGAACAACCACAGGGTTTTTTGAGGTCCTGTTCTCACTCCAGCTTCGTGCCTTGGTCATGGGAAACCCACCTTGCTGGACTTTGGTGCATTTCTGAAGACCTTCATGGACTGGTGATTCCAGGAGTTGATTCAGCTTCAGCTGAACTCTGAATTCAGCTGCTGAACTCAGGATGAGCAAGATCAGACATTTTAGGAAGAGAACATGCCCATCAGCCTGCATTTAGGGAATATTCTGAGATGGTGCTTCCTGTGTTTGAAGCACTCCCTCTTCTGAGACAAAATGTACTGAGGAACCAGCCCTTGAAACTCCGTGTAAAATAAACAAATAGTCTTCTGGAATCAAATTAGTTACCATTTTATTCCTTTTTTTTCCTCCCCCTTAATTGCTTACTTCCATTTTCTCCTGATGGAACGCTTAAAATGGAGCTGTTGGTTAGAAATTCAAAAAACTGAAGTGAAAATTGTGTAACTCAGACTGTGTTTAGTGCTCCACATTCTCACTGTGCCTTTTAATTTTGTAACAACCATTAGTGGAAGGGCTGACAAATGGTAGAAACCTGGGAAAAAAAGTGTCAGAATAATTTCTTGCTCTTCTCTTTCTTTTCCCCTACAAATGAAGACTGTGAGATTACATCAGTGGGGAAAAAATAGAATCAAGAGGGAGAGATGTGATGGAAATTCCTATAAAATCTATTCTGTGATTAGAGGTATCATGAAGTGTATGAAGAAACACAGGGGATTGCCTGGAGTTTTCTTTGAACTCAGAGGCATCAACGCATGGCAGCGCAGACAGCTGCACTCTTTGTGAAGTGGCAATCTTTTCTGATATATTTATTACAGAAAAAGGAAAAATAATATCATGTGCACTTCTTCAAGTGAAAAAAAAGACAGGCTGGGTAGTGTGTTTTGAACCAAGACACAAAACCAGTGTGTTCTGTAGATTAATGAGCTAATAAAAATCTATAATGCAGCGAGTACCAAGAGAGAAACCAGCAAATTTTACATATTCTGTTAATGTCTAACACTGAGTGGAATTCTGTGTCTCAAAGATCTGTGCAGTGCAGGACTGAAAAGAAATTGAGCACAGCATTTTTACTCTATTAAATTGCAAAACCACATATCTCTGTGTCTAGGGCTGCTTATGAAGTTCTCCTATCCATGGGAAACAGGAGAATGGGACAGTTGGCAAAGTTCTTGGCAATATCAAGCAAGAAATCATTCTGGTTTTGGACATCCCCCATGGCTTTAGTTCTGGGAGTTCCCCACTCCTGAATTAATTCCTGCAATTAAAGCCCATTCCCACCATTATTTGCACTGTCTCAGTGGTGATCAAATGTGTTGCTCACTGGAAACAGGAAAATCACCTATCCTGGCCCTGAGAACGAGGTCCCCTGGCTCTGTTTCACTCCTGAGTCCCCCCCAAAGGGCACAGAGCCCTTCCTCTCTCCCAAATTCATGTGGTCCAGGAGCTCCAGCTGCTGCTGGATCCCCAGGTGGCACCCAAGCAAGGAGTGTCAGAGTCTGTCATTAATTATCTGTGCAGGTTTCAGAATTCCAGCTTGGGATTTGTCACAGTGTCAGATTCTCAGTGTAGAAAGAGAAGTTTGACTGAGGAGATGCGCTGCTCTCCTAGAATAATGTTCTGCCTAAAATTCATTCTTTCCTTCCAAAACAGCCTATCAAAAAGGAACAGAAAAGAGTTTTGACAAAGCTGATGACAGTCAGAGCTTTTCCAGGGAGTTCTGTGGCAGAAGATTCTTGGTTTTACAGCAATTCCCCTTTGTGGTGCTTACATTTATTGGCTTAGTGTACTTGAGGAAGGGTTTTTTGGTTTGTTTTGATGTTTGTTTGATCTTTGCAACTCCAGTTTTTGAGAGTGATCCACATTCCAGGCCAGCACTTTCTGCACAGTCCCTGCAAAGACCCAGCTGTATCCTTCCCAAGGAGCTGGCTGCTCAAACACAATGTTCCAGAATTGTCCATCTGTCTGTCTGATGTCTTCCTCAGGCTGCTCCTCCTCCTCCTTTCTCATTTCCATGCTGATGTCAAGTCGTTTTTAGGGATAACATCCCAGCAGCCCGGGCACATCCAGCGCTTGTGTTATGTAAATGTGGGAGAATGCTGCTGCTGCTGCTGCTACAGAGCAGGTCCTGATTTAATGAAAAGCACCGGGATTGAGCGGGGATTGCCCAGCCCCAAGTGGGGGAATGCTAAGGAGTCCAATCCTCATCCCCATCCATGCCCTAAGGAGCCCATTCCCATCATCCCCATCATCCCCATCCATGCCCTAAGGAGCCCATTCCCATCATCCCCATCATCCCCATCCATGCCCTAAGGAGCCCATTCCCATCATCCCCATCATCCCCATCCATGCCCTAAGGAGCCCATTCCCATCATCCCCATCATCCCCATCCATGCCCTAAGGAGCCCAATCCTCATCCCCATCCATTCCCTAAGGAGGAGCCCAATCCTCATCTCCATCCATTCCCTAAAGAGTCCAATCCTCTTCCCCATCCATTCCCCAAGGAGCCCAATCCTCATCCCCATCCACTCCCTAAGGAGCCCATTCCCATCATTCCCATCATCCCCATCCATTCCCCAAGGAGCCCATTCCCATCATTCCCATCATCCCCATCCATGCCCTAAGGAGCCCATTCCCATCATCCCCATCCACTCCCTAAGGAGCCCATTCCCATCATCCCTGCAGCACTTCCCATTCTCCCTCCTTTTCCAAGCCAACCTGGATGTCAGGAACTGCGTGCTAAGGAAAACCTGACCCCAAGCTGGAATTGGTCTGGCAGCAATCAATGGCAGCTCATTATTTTTTTTAACTGAATTGGCTTTTCTCTTTTTATTTTTTTTTTTTCTTCTGTATCTGCATCTCTTTTGAGGCTGCAGCCCCTAAGATATCTAGAATGGAGGTCATTTGAAAAACTCCAGTCCTGCATTTGAAAGGAAAAACAAGTTTGTTCTTTCTAAGAGGAACATACATGTAATGTATATTTAAATAAAAAAAATATATGTCTAGTGCATAGTTTAAGAGACAAGGTTTGCTCTTGAAGCAGTGAAAATGTGAATTAATGCCATTTAAAAAGTTACTAAAACCATGAAAGCCCTATTTCAATAGGAGTTCACTGGAGTCAAGGAATTTCTGCTCCAGTCACTTTTGGGACTAGAGCCAAGCTGAGCCCATGGGTGTCTGGAGGTTCTCAGGGACAGACAAATGATCACTGCAAGAGCTCTTTGGGCTCCCAGAGCCAGGGCAGGGTTTGGCTCAGCAAGCTCACAAACTTGACTTTAACTCTTGTTCAAAAAGATCAAAAAGTGCCTTTGCCACCAGGCTCCTCAGTTCCACCAAACGCTGTTGATTTCTGGAGTTTGTTGGGTCATGGACACAAAAATACCCGGAATAATCCCATATTCTGGGAGGGGTCCCAGGATCTCAGTGGCCCATTCAGTGCAGGGGCTGCTGATGTCACCCATGGGTGAACAAAGTGGTTTGGATTATCTGATAATAATAAAAAAAAAAGTGGATTTTCCTCGACGTTTTATGAGACATTTGCTTTTGTTTCTGAATCAGTTTGGTTTTATAAACAGTTTTTGGGATCACATCCCTGTCCATCATTTTTCCTAAATAAATCCAGAATCCCAGAACGTTTTGGATGGGAAGGGACCTTAAAGCTCACCCAGTTCCACTTTCCACTATCCCAGGTCACCCCAAGCCCATCCAGCCTGGCCTTGGGCACTTCCAGGGTGGAACATCCCAACAAAAATTCCATTGTAACTCTTGGAAAGGAAAATTTTCTAACTTGTTGCATCCCTCAAAAAAAATGAAATATCAAAGCTGAGCATGCAATGCTGGAAAAAGTAGTCTAAGTAGTAAAATTTTTCACTCTGTTAAAACTTTTTCTGGTATCACATGATAGAGGAAATTAATGTTTTTGTTGAATTTATTGAGTTTTTAATGTGGCAGTGTTTCTTCAACATAAGTAAATACACTGAAGTATTTAAATGCTTTTGAATTCCAAGGGATTTGACATTCCCAAGTGTAATTTCAGCCTTTTAAAATTTATAAATATTTTATAAAAATACAGAATATATAACGGTTTAATTACTTAGGATGACTTATCCACTCTCTGAGAAGTTTTCTATAATTATTATTCACTTTTATCACAGAAAAATGTTGTTATATCAAGAAATATGATCTTTACCTCCACACTTTTATTTTATTTTACTTATTTTATTTTATTTTATTTTATTTTATTTTATTTTATTTTATTTTATTTTATTTTATTTTATTTTATTTTATTTTATTTTATATTTTGTTTTATTTGCATCTTCTTATTTTCCTCACCATCCTTCTCAGCCTCATCCTAATGCAAATCAAGGACTTAATTTGTATGCAATACTTTAATTTCATGCCCTGTAAGATGACACTTAAATATTTGCACTGTGTATTTCTGTCAGCAGATTCTTCATCAGCCACATATTTCTGCAGCAGCGAATTTCAGCTAAAGTCAGTGGGCACAGATTTCCAACTGCCACATAGAATTTCAGTTTTCTTCCTGAATGACCTGCTTAAAATAATTAGCTTTTTTCCTTATGCTGAGCTGACAGCTACCTGGGAAACAGCAGGTGCTCTCAATGTTAATAATGCTGTGCAGCCCAAGGCCCTTTCCCTTAAATTCTTAGCATAAAGAAGATTGCAGCAAAGTCATATTTGTTGAATAAATTGTGAAGATGTTTCAGCTTAACAGAATCAGAGAGGAAATCAAAATACACAAAGCAAGGAAAAGAGAATTAATATTGTATTTTCCCAGAGGCTTTGGTTCACCAAGTGCTGGGTTTATGGTGCTGAGATCTGTAAATGATTCCTGGTTAATGCTGGGCTATGAATTAGTGATGACCCAGCAGAGGGCTTGGCTGTAGACAGGAATGTTCTCCATGGCCTGGGGATAGCTCAGCACAGTCTGGTTCCCTGAGAACCCTCAGGGATGTTATGGAGATTTTTTGAAGGAATTTTGAATGAGTTGGAGACGGGACCTCTGAATTGTTTTTGATTATGCGGTTTATTTTTTTATCTTCTACATGGGCAGGAAGGGTGAGTTCGGCTCACACTGTTACAGCAAGGTTCAGAAGGTCACAAGACCTCTAGTTACAAGACCTTTTAAGGATTTATTGACCAATAAAACACTGCCAACAAGGATATTTATGGTTTTGACCCAATCCTTAAATATTTTGTCTTATGGACTCATGCTACAGTGTAAGCTTTCTCAGCTAATCATGTTGTGACACACAACCCTACAGTACTGCATTCTAAACTTCTTGTTTACCTTTGTAACTGCTTTTATTTTTTCTGTATCTTAAACTCTAAAACTCTAAACTCAAAACCCAATGCTGCATAAAACATTTTGTGAAAATGAGTTTTGAAAGCTGTTTGCTACTTTGAGCATGTCCCAAAGAAGTAAACCCAGCACCCTGACAGGCATTGCACAGTTTTAGAGAGCTGTGGGGTAGAACAGGGACAGGAAGGTTCCAGTCCAGAGGGAAGCACATGGAGCACTCCTGAAGGCCTCAATTCTATCATTAAAAAGACCTTTTTCTTGTATTTTTGTAACAATTATCTAATGATTTCCAACCCATATGCTTGTACCACTGTCTGAACCTTCACAGGCCAAATCATATTTATTCCTTCAGACAAACCACTTCATATTACTTAGTAATAATTCTCAGGATCATTATTATCATTCTCATCACTTCAAATCCAAACACAGCAAATATGATGAATAACACGCTTCAATTTCCCCCCTTGATTAATGGGCTGTGTGTGTGCACAAAAACACTTCAGTCTGGAAGATGTGATTTCCCTGCTGAAGCCATTGCTAGCCAGATCTTTCCTGGTGCACTTTCCCTGCACTGTGGAACAAATGGAATTCTGAAGTGCAAGCACCCAAAATGAAACTTTCCTGTGCTATGGATGCTAAAGGTATTAATTACCATTTCTCTGTGTCTTCCTAACATTATTAAGAGTTGTTACTCTTAAAATAGTTTTGAAATACCTGCAAAAGATTTGTGAAATACCTGTAAAACTCAGAACCTTTATTTGCATCATATTTGGTTTGCACTTCAGCCCCTAAGAACTCTTTCTGCCCATTTAGCAATCCAAAATGTCCTGAACAATGAAACACTGGAGTTTTGCTGCATTCCAGAGCCAAAAAAGAGCTACTAGTGCACAATGTAGATAAGGTTGTCATTACCCTTTGACAGTAAATATTGCTTGGTGCCAGGTTAGCTGATCTGATAAGGAGCAGAACCTCCCAGCAGCAGGATGCTGATAATGATCCTGCCTCATCTCAGCAGCTCTGAGCTCCTGCACGCCACAATGTCATCCTTTCCTGAAATGCAGCACAGACTGGAATGTGGCTGTCCATTAAAAACCAGAGTGACTGCTGCAGACAGTGAATGCAGAGCAACCCTCCCCCAGGGTCTGCAGGAGGGGACCAGGCCACAGCTTTTAACATTGTTTTTCAAAGCATTTTGACTGCTTTCCATCACCCCCGTCTGCTGAGTCTGTTTGGATCACAATGCCACACACTTTGATTGGGGTAAAAATGGAAACACCACCATGATGGCTTGGCTTCATACAGATTTAGAAAAGTTATCAGTTTCTGAGCTGTAAATCCCATATCTACCTTGACATCAGTGTGTCCATTTCCAATTGGATGTTCTGCAAACCAGAGTCAGTGCATCTGTACACAAACAGTGCTTTCACAGAATCACAGAATCCCAAAGTTATTTGGGTTGGAAGGGACTTTAAAGCTCATCCCATTCCACCCCTGCCATGGGCAGGGACACCTCCCATTATGCCAGACTGCTCCAAGCCCTGTCCAGCCTGGCCTTGGACACTCCCAGGGATCCAGGGCAGCCACAGCTTCTCTGGGTACCCTGTGCCAGGGCCTGCCCTCCCTCATGGCCAGGAATTCCTTCCCAATGTCCCATCTGAATCTCCCTTGCTTCAGCTTAAAGCCATTCCCCCATCCTGGCAGTAAATGCCCTTGTTTAATTAAAAATTTCAGTGGCATACTTGCCTCTGTGTCTTTCATCAGAAATCATTCCAGAATTTGTCCACAGTAGTCCCAGACTACCATGTCTTTTTTCAATTCCTAGGGAGGTTTTGTTCCAACTCCTGTTGGTATCTCCTCATCTATAAGCATTCATTGATTTTTAGAGCCAAACCAACAAGTAAAAACACAGGAGTGGGAAATGGGAATTGTAAAGAGGCAAAATGGAAGATAATTGAGGTTAGAAGTACAAACCCTGCTTTAACAAACCCTGCTTTACCAAATTCTGCTTTAATAAACCCTGCTTTAACAAACAGGGTTTGTTTGCTTTAAAAAACTCTGCTTTTAACAAACTCTGCTTTAGCAAGCCCTGCTTTAAAAAACTCTGCTTTAACAATCCCTGCTTTAACAAACTTTGCTTTAACAAACTTAGTTTTCACAAACTCTGCTTCTCTGCCAGTTAAAATTGGTTCTATCAAGACAACCCTTGGTAGATCACTACAATTTTTAACGTAAAAAAAAAAAAAAGAGACTACACCAGTGCACAACTGCACTGTGATCTAAAGTGTCCCTCAAGAATATTTCCTAATTAAACTGCTTGATCAGTTTTATTACCTTAATCAGTGCAGCCAGCCTGCAGGAGGGACTGACACTTCTCTAGCAAGGATCCTGCACTGCAAGAGTGGATTTATTCCCAGAGCTGCTTCTCCCTCTCAGCAGCCTGACTTTTAGGCCAGGTTTACCTGTGTGTGAGGTTCACTAAAATTAGTTTAACTTCAGACAGGTTTAGGAGAAAATTTCAAACCAAAAAATGCTCTTCTTGTTGTGTTTTATAGTGCAAGGGGTATTGACAGTCACTGGGATTGAAAACAGCACAGATCACAGTGCATCCCAACTGTAAATACCATGGAATTCCTAATTCTTCAGGAAAAATCTCAGTCAATGCCCCACTCCTACGATTATTACAGGAGATTAAGGAAGGCAAAATAAGTTATTTTCAAACATATAATTTCCTGTGCTTTTGATGAATCATGTGAATTTATCTCAGAGCATAAGTGATCATCTAGATATGCAAATCAAGATTATTTGCCAAAAAGCCTTGACTACAGGAAGTGGTAACATGTCCTTCAGACCAAAATAATATTAAATAATCTTACCTTCAAACTCCTCTGTTCTTCTTGGATGTTTTTTTGTAAACCTTGATTACTTTTAACTCTCCAAAGAATCACAGTTCCTGTTTCAAAATGTATTTGGCCAATATTTTGACATATCCACTACATGGTGCTTTTTTTTTTCTTTTGAGAAATTTGTGGGTTTTCTCTGCACCAAATCTCAATTATGCAAATTTTGTTATCATTTTGGGAATGCTTAGTCATGGAGCTTCATTACCATGTTTTTTGGGGATGGTAACTGTGGAGTAGAGAAAGACAGTGGCTCCAGAAGAATTAGTGATGGTCTGATAGTCAAATAAATAAATTATTCTGGGATATTTTGAACTGCTCTAAATGGATAATAATTATGTTATCAGGCATAGATGCCTACTAGGGTTAACCATAGGTGCAATTTATATTTTTCTGCTCTTCCACCACTGTTGGTTATTTCATGATGAGGACAAACAAAGACTGTTCCAGGATGGCTTTAACATTGTGCTACAAGGGTTCATTTTGTCCTTTTATGTGACAGCCTGCCAGTTTGGAGGCAAAAAAAAAAAAAAGAAATATTGTCTATCATTTTCCCCTGGAAAGATGGGATATTAATGAGATTTGAAAGAATAATTTGATGAGAATTTCAGCAATTCAAATCAAGTTTGACATTGGAGGGTGAAAGGAAAGCAAAGAGCACTGGGGTGAGTCCTGGCAGGCTGACAGTGCACAGAGCTGGACAGCTTTGATTCACTTGGAATTCCTGCCTGGATGTCCTGACATGGAAGCTGGAGAACTATCAAACTCATAATGGGATATTTAAACCCCTTTGATAAAATGGCAAAGGTTATGTGGAATTAACCCATTCCAAAAGCCAGGATTCCTCATCTACCAACTTCCTTTCATTGTAAAAGTTGATCATAAAAGAAAATGGAAATATAAAAAATGTTTTAAGAAGAAACTTTGCTGGTTTGATACCAGAGGGGACCTTCTTAATGAAGAAACTACATATCTACCTTCAGATAAATAAAATGTGGCAAGGGGGGACACACAAAGAGCCATCCACAGTAAATGGGGAATAGAAAACTCCTTTGCACATGCTGAGTGATATTGTTGGGTCTTGGAATGATTCACAGATTGAATTAAAACACTTTCATTGCAAGATCATTTGAGCAATTTGGTTTCACTAGCTCTTTCCCTTCCCCAGGATTTATTTCTGCAAGAACAGCATTGCTGAGCTACTGCCCTAAGTGGATCCATTTCTTCCCATGTGACATTCAACTAGTGAATATTCTAAACTCTGTCAGTTCTGAACTTCTCTTATTTTACTCTACCTGTTCCCTCCAACCACATGATACAAATGCAAATTTCAGGGTTTTTTTCTTTGCTTTGAGTGTCTTTTTCCTCTGTAAACTACAAAGTTGGGGTTTTTTAATAACTAAGGGAATTTCTCAGTGTGGCTTGGCAATGAACAATTGAAATCTCTTGACAATGGGCAATTAAAGTCTCCCTCAGTGTTCTGTAGTTGAGGGCATTTTCATGATGAGCTCATTGCTGCTGTTGAGTAACAGATGCCTGCAGAGGACTCTCCTGGATTTAGGAATGTGCAGCACATTCCTGTGTGCTGTAAAATCATGGAATCCCAGACTGGTTTGGGTGGGAAGGGACCTTAAAGCCCATTCAGTGCCACCCCTGCCATGGCAGGGACACCTTCCCCTGTCCCAGGTGGCTCCAAGCCCTGTCCAGCCTGGCCTGGGCACTTCCAGGGATGGTTCAGCCACAGCTTCTCTGGGCACCTGTGCATCCCTCTCCACTGGACAGGATTTCATTTTTGGATACCACTGCTGGACATCCCTCACATCTCCCAGGGAAGCAGCATTTCATGGTCTGAAAGAGGACTGAGGAGCATCCAGGATATTCACAGGAGATTTTAATGAAGAATCAGCAAAACAGCAACTTTTGCCTTCTTCCAGCTGTCCCTTAAAGCTCCTGGGAGCTGTGCTTGGCTTCTTGAGGCTGGTGATTTTCACCTCCCCTGGGATTTTGGATGTACTTCACTTCCAAATCACTGCAGTCCTCTCCAAGATACCCAAAGCTAGAAAATTTTGATGTCAAATGAACAAATTCCTTCACAATCTAATGCATATTGTCCATCCCATTATGAAAAAGGCAAGAAAAATGCTGCTGGAGAGAAATGTGAATAAACAGGAGAGAGGCAGAAAAGGGAATGGGGGAAGCTGGTGGGAAGAGAGAGAAGTAAAACATGCTTTAATCCAGGTGATCATTGGCATGTCTGAGCTGCCAGGCTGGCACCCCTCTCTGCCTGCACTCAGAGAGAGTTTTCCATGTAAAAGAAGCAGAGTGCCATATGAATCTTTTCTAGAGCTGTAGCAGTTTCAGCAGGCTTATACAAAACACAATTTCTGCCTTAAGAACTCCTGAAATCCCCACACTTTTTCTAGGCTTTGTTTGGTGCTTAGAATGAAAAAGATGGACATATTTGTAGGGAATAAAGCTGAATGTATTTTGTAAAATTACTGGCTGCTATGTTTTTATTTCAAACATGCCACCTACGTTGGAACTAAAAGTGCTCCACAGTCTTTTTATAATTCATCTTTGCTGGAAAACAGTTGGTGGAGAATTTGAGTAGGAAAACCCAAACATTGCATTGGCCTTGAATCCTCCTGAGCAATTCTCTGCAGAAGGTCAGCAAGGATGTTTTGGGAGCTGTTTGAGTGTTAGTTAATCATAAATAATTTCATTTTGATTCATCACTAGAGCCCTTCACAAATAAAACCCCATAATTTTTTCCTCTCTCTGAATCCTTTAAGAGTAACTCCTGAACCTTCCCTTTCCAGTTCCTGCCCTCACTGCAATGGCATCAGGGAAGAGAAAGTTATGTTTACTAAAAAAACCTAAACTGCAAAAGTAGCAATTGAAATTAGTAATGCAAAGCAGCATTCAGAAGTAATCTAGAAAATCACTCTGGGTGGAAAGGATGAATGTAGATTATGGCTCAGCAATATTTGATACTACTGTGGTTTATTCAGTCAAATGGTTCATTTAATATCAAGAGAGTCACTAATTTCAGCAGCAGAGCCACAGCCTCCATTTCTATCAGCGTGGCAGGACAGCAGCTCTCAAAGAATGGCACTAAAAGGATAAGCTCTGCCTTTTTTAGCTTTGAAATCTTTGTAGGTGCTAAAACAATTTTGCAAAAGGACAAATCTCAATTTACTTCTTGCTCTCCTTTTTTTCCTTCATTGCAAACAGAAGCACAAGACACTGAACCCACCAGAGTGAGACACAAGGAGATTTCTCAGGCAGGAACATTTCTTTACTTGAATATTTCCTTGAGAACAGGCCCAGGAAACAAGGATTTGCCTTCCCATGGGGTCTGAGACAGGATATGGAGCAGAGATTTGTCCCCCTATCTAGGCAGTGTTTTCCATGTACTGAAATGATGTTGTATTTTTCTGCACAATCCAATGTTTCTCAAACTGCTTTCCAACCTAGGCAGCCAGGAATCCTGTAGCACTGAGATGTTCTGCTCTTTTCCTAGGAAAGCCACATTTTACAAACTGGTAGCAGTGTTACACACACAGTTCTAGTGTTATGGCACATGGGCTGATGTCCATCCTGCCAAAGGAAGGAAAAATTTAAAAATTGGAAAGAGTGGGGCAGGAAAGCCTGGGAAGAAACCATGAAAGCATCTTATTGCTGAGCAGGATCCAGTGCCTTTGCAGCTTCCTGACATAGAGCACCTCATTTAATGTGCTCTGAAAGTGTCACCCACAGCAGCCAATTTATCCTGAATTTTGCTTCACAAGGTGAAGCACTGTGAAGCAATGGAGAGCTGGAGAAGGTTGAGCTCTCCTGAATTTGCATTGCCACTCTGCCCTCCCTGGATGGTCAGGACTGGGAGAAAGTTGGGGATTTTGCATAATTTTAACACATGGTAAAGGTTACAAGGCCCAGCAAGGCGTGACACATTGTCTGACTGCTGATATTAAGCTGCAAGACAATAAAGTAAATTTCTTTACATAATGACCTGAAAGATTAGTTATGCTTGATAAATGTGACTTGAGAGACTTTCATTGAGCTCAGACTTTTCTCTGGGAGCAGAATTACATTTCTTAAAAAGGTCTGAACGTATCTGCTTTATAGATAGGGAAATTTCAGAATACAGTCCTAAATAACCTGATAATAAATACAGACCATTAAATTGCTAAATGTTGCTGAAATCTTTTATGGAGATAGTGCTAATCCAGTTGGTTCTTGGAAGATATATAGACCAGTTTCTAATTGGCCCTCAAAGTGGAGTTAGTGAAAATGAGGTAATAGTGATAGGGATGCAGAAATACCTCAGCCAAAATAATTTCCATAGAGAATTAGAGACAGAATTGATTTAGGGAGGTCTTTGTACAACATTTAGCTGTGGGCCAGCTGGCAATGACCCCAAGCATGGCTGCAGTTACTGGGAGGACACAAACTGGAGCCATGGGCTCAGCAAAGGCTTTTGTGGTCCCTGCAGGCTGCCAGTGGTGCACAAACTGAATTAAAGCTGAAACAGTCAAAGCCTTGAGGGCACTGGCTCTTGGCAATCCTGCCAGTCTTCTGAGCTCTGTTTCATACTTCAACCTCTGGGGCAGGGAGGAATGTTGGGGGCCTTTTGGGAATGTTGGTGGAAGTGGAGAAGGTCTGGGTTTGCTTCTGGGGCTGCAGCTCTGACGATCACCAGCTCTGCTGCTCTCCTTGTGAAACACAGCAGGAAAACTTCCAAGCTTCAGACATGTGGGCATCATCTCCTGTGGTTATTTCGGGAAATATAAACTTTGAAATATCCAGGAGGAAGTCAGAGCTACAATCTCTTTGGGACTTTTCACATTTCAAAGATGAGGGTGATTCCCAGGCAGGACACCATCCCAAGGTCTTGCCTGAGTTGGTAGAAGCCTTGAGAAGACATTAGGTCACTCTGCTGGGGACAGACTGGGCACAGAAACACTTCCAGAGGGACACTGGAGCTCTTCTCAGTTGTATTCAAAACCTCCTACAAAGAAAATGGCCTAACCTGCCTGGACAGCTTATTCCAACACTTAACTGTGCTGAATATTGGGAACTTGTTCCTTGAAATCTGACCTTTAGCACTTACACTGCAAAGCTGCCAACTCTGAGGTGGGCCCTGCTGACCCTTTAAAAGCAAACAGTTTACAGCACTCAAAAGAGTCGTTCACAAAATTCATTACTAAGAAGCATTAAAGTCCCAAACTTGTGAAAGAAATCAGGGAGGAATTGCAGCCAATTCTGATTCAGTGACTTCCTACAGACAACTGGAACGTGGTGCCAGTGGAACACAGGAATCCAAGGGGGAGCAACAAGAGCAAATTGTTTGTTTCAGTTGTACAAGTGGTGAGAGCAGAGGAAAACAGCAAAACCTTTAGTTTAGAACAGCTTGGAAATTGAACTCTAATTCTGCATTTGTGGCTCAGGTCTCTCCCAAACCTATTTGTCTTCAGAAAGAGCTGAAAAGATGCTATAAAACCTACATTTTTCTAAATAAGGGATGCCCTGGGTTATCTACTCCAGTTTCCAATTGCAGCTGGTGGAATTGTGCTCCTGCATTATGGGATTCCGAGGTCAGGAGGGGCGCCCAGGGAAGCCAAGCATCACCCAGCCCAGCACCCACAGGGCTGCCTTTGCAGAGGATCACAGCACCCAGCTGTGCTTCCAGCACCTTCTGAGACTTGATAAATACGATGTCCTGCAGAGAGAGGAGGCTCCCAGGCTGTGACACCGCTCCAGCACAGGTAGTGATCTAACGGGAAGCAGAGGAAGAGGGAGAGGGGTTTGCCGGAGCCCGGCGTGATGTGAATGTTAACAAGTCCTCTCACGTCATCAGCTTCCCTCTCTCCCCTCCCTCCCTCCCTGCCTTTCCCTTTCATGAGCCAGCCTGAAATCAGGGAATTACATGCTAAGGAAAACCCTTCAGCTAAATATATAATTATTCTGCACAGGATCAGTGCAGCATAGTTAATCAGTTTACCAACTGAATTAATTTTTATTTTTTTTATGTCTACATCTCCTGTTGAGAGTGCAGAAATTCTAGATTTAAAGGGGAAAAAATGGCTCGCAGTTGTGAAATGAGTATCTACAGCAGACCATTTATTAGGAGAGAAACCTCCACTGCAGGCTGTTTTGGAAGACAAACCTGTCAGTCCCCAGGACTTTGAATCACAGACTCTGTGTGGAGTTATTACAGGTACTTAAGGAATAGCTGGTTTCCCATTTTAATTTTCAGCTGTTCAATAACACTGCATTCTCTGAAAGTCACAGCTGTATGTCATTGCATTGTATTTAATTTCATTTCCTTGGACTGCTTTGAAAAGTGAGTATTTATTTGGACAGAGGTGTCACTTCCCTGTAAATGAGTTCACATTTTAAATGACCTACTTGTAAACTGCTCCCCTTAGGAAGTACAACATCTCCAATGCTCTTGGTTGTAAAAGTACAGAGAATTCCCTTCAGATTTTGCCTCCAATGGAAACACAAACTCTCACCCTTTTGTTAATTTAGTAAGACATCCCAGCTCCCCTCTGCACCCCAAAACCCCAGATTCTGCACAGGACTCCCCTGGGCAGTGCATGTTAAAACAGATGGGTTTGGAGAGTTCACTGATAACCTGCAAAGTGTCCCTGAGTTTCACAGGGAGCTCCTGTGCCAAAAAGCAACAAAAAATCTCCAGGTAAAGCATTCCAGATGCACATCTTGGAGGGCAGTTTGCCACTTACTCCTATTAATATGTTCAACATAATCCAGGGAAAACTGAGCAGATAGAAACCACTCTGACCCTGAAGGCACTGGGGATCTTTATGGGTCATGTTTGTTTTCCAATGGGGAAATCTGAGCAAGGCAAAAGTTTTTCCTAAAAAAAAAAACCCCTTTCTTTTGGGTCCATAGAACACATCCCCAGGAAAACAGGTAAGTTATGTAAGAAATGGCTGTAACCAGGGAAAACACCTGAAAACCATTTGGAGATGTTTAAAATGTTGGAAAATTTGGGGGAAAAAAAAGAATACTGACTAAAAACTGTTGCTAAAAATAACCTTCCCAATTAATGTTGTCAGCTCCTTTGAAACCTTCCCTTTTAACCACAGTGCTGTATCTGCTAAACTTAACAAAACATGTTTGTACAGAGACAAAAGTATCCAGAGTTTTAACTTCTAGAACCTCTGAGAGCCTCAGGAATCAATTTCCCCAGACTTGCATGGCCTTTTCAGGTTGTCCACACCATCAGATGCAGTTCCCTAATTGAATTCCAGTTGAGTGCGTTCCCGAGAAAGGAACTGTGGATAAATACAAGATGCCAACTTGTCATTACAATGTTCCTTAAAGCCTACCAATTTTTACTTTTTTGGCAAGTAACATTTCCTAAAGGAAAAGAACAGAAGGGTGTCTCCTCTTGGGGGGGGCTCAGGCTGCAGCTGCTGCTCTCATCGGGTGCTGTAACCAGGACACATTCTGGGGACCTGGGTCTCAAACCATTAACATCATTTTTGTGGCTTCCTTCCATCTTCTCTACAGTTATTTGATGCTTCTGCTACTCACTGCTAGTTAGTTTCAAAACATGGGCTTTGCTAACAGATTTTAGGAATAAGTTCTGATGGCTTCGAGGGATATGATAAATGCAAGTCTCAAAAGCGTGTTGCTATCATTTCCCTGTGAAATACGTTATAATTTACAAACTCCACAAATAAAACTATTTGTCTACATATTTTTAAGCCCCCCCAAAGGTATATCACAGAGGCAATATTTGCTCCACTGTTTATTAATGTGTTGCTATCTACAGTCAAGATAATACTCATTCCTAAAGTGGTAATGTTTTGAAAGTGTCTTTAATTTATCTCTTAATGCTGTGAAAGAAGTGACCTTTCAGAACAGAAGAGCTACATAAAAGCCACCTTATCACTGCAAACCACTGCCTGTGCAGACCTTCGACCTCCCTGGCACATGGATTTAGCAGAGTGACTGTAGCCAGCAGAGCTGAGCTACACAACACATGGAAATTACAGGCAAACAGTGGCCACAGTTGGGCAATTTTTGCAAAGCAAGGCAGTTATAAGTAGTTTTAAACTGACTCCAGTCTGCCATTTGTGTGGGTTAGGTCTTTTCTTTGGCTGCAGCTGAACAATGCATCTGCAAAGGGATAAAAAGGAGGGTTGTGATATTAACGTGGGGAAAATGGACAAATGTGCAACTTTCCTGTTTGTGGATGTGCAGCTCATGCTACCAAGGAAAATATCAGCGTTGTGAATACTTCAGTGTTCCCTGCATTATATTTACTTATGCTTGAACACACAGCACTGACAGTGCTGCCTACTCCAGATATCCCTGTGGATGGTGCACTGTGCAGGCTGGTATGGAAATCCAACTGTCAGGCAACTCCAGACATTTAAAAACCTGCTGCTTGTGTGACCTTCCTCCCCTGCACATCATGGATTACTGCTCCCCAATATGTAATTAGTTTGCATCAGGAAGGATAAAAAAAGTAGCAGAAAGTAATTTTAAATTTAGCAACAAGTATCCTACATGCTTTGGCACTTAATTTACATTATAATTCAAGTAAGGAGTTAAAATAGCAGAGTGATCTGTCCACTTTTAAACTCTTTATGTACTGGGAATGAAGGCGTGGGTCAGAAAACTCCTCTGCAAATACATTAGGATTTGCTATCACCTAATGACATTGGAACCTGGCAATCAATTCTACATCTAAAGGTTTAGGATCCATCCCAATGACCTGCTTAAACCCTCCCAATTACCCCGAGTTCCCAAACACCTGAGAAACAAAGTGCATTCATTCCCCTAGACATTCTTTCCCCCTTTTGCTTCACAAGACTCTGTGCTTGTGGAAGAATAATTAGCTGATAATGGCAACGTGCCTGATGAGCACCAAAACAGCCCAATTTCAGCGAAGTGGGGAGATGCAGCTCAGCAAAATGAGATCAGAACCATTCCCTATTAATGAGAATACTTTGAAAGCTTTAAGGACATTCGAGTGGGCTTCCAGTTCAACCCTCCCATAAGTTCAATCATCACATTACAGCAATCATTTCCACGAGTAACCTACACCCCAAATTTATCCTTATATAACAGAGATCCCCCGTGGCAGGAATTATTTGTCTCAAAGACAGGCAGCTCATCAGAAGCACTGTATAACAACACTAATGCATCCCACTGTGGGAATACGTTCTCCCCCCACTCCGGGGAAATTTAAACCACTTATCATCAGAACAATCCCTCGCTCTCCCATCCATGCCGCTCTGTTTGCAGCACAGCCGAGCATTGTCAGGCAAAACATGTCACAGCTGACGGCTGTGTTGTGAAACTGCGAATGTGCAGGGAAATCATCATTCCTGTCAAGTTATCCCGGCGAGTTTCCCCGCGGAGCCGCGCTCAGCCCTGCGCCTTCCCACGGCTGCCGCGGACGCGGAGCCTCGGACAGGGCAGGACACGTCCCTAAAGGAGCCTGGACAGGGCAGGACACGTCCCTGGAGGAGCCTGGACAGGGCAGGACACGTCCCTGGAGGAGCAGGATGCCTCAGTCCAGCCCCCGGCTGGCGGTGCTCCTTGTGGTACCCAAAACTACGGACAAGCGCTGCACAGCCACTGCATCAGATCACCTGATATGAGCAACCAGACCTAATGAGGGCAAATTTAAAGCAGCCAAACATCCCGACGTTACCCTGTGCGAGGCATAATGGAGCCGTGAGACACAAACACTTTGTGTCTGCATTGTCCAACACACGCAGCTGATCCCTGCTCCGCTGTCGGCAGCAATTCCCACCGCGCAGCTCCAGCAGCCTCTCCTCAGCCCTGTCTCTAACAACTACTGGGCAAAGCAGCACAGCGATGAGCAGAACTGAATAAACTCTTCCCAAAACAAAGAATGCGAGAGCGCGGATGCAAATTGCCAAAGGATCCAAAGTACAGACAATACACGGCAATAAACGATCCTACCTTTCATCCAATCCACTACTTGCTTGGGCGTCCACTTGCTAATAGGTTCCATAACGAGAGCCATCATCAGATCACTTTATCATTCACACCAAAATCAGGGGAAAAAGGAGAGAAAAATTGTATCAGAGCATGGCTGGGCTACGAGAGCTGTCGGATTTTACAGTGCAGTTCAAAGAGAAGATGATGCTTTGTCCCTCCAGGTTCCTCCTGCACTGATTCAGTAATGTATAAAATTACACTGCTTGATCAGCTCTGGCACCTCCCCCACTGCACACAGCCTGCAACACCCGGAGCACCGAGCCAGGAAATGGTGCAGTACAGACTTACTTACCAAAGGCTCTGCCCGCCGAGCCACCGGCACGGATAAAACATGGATAAAGCCCAGGGAGCGAGCCGCGCCGGGGCCGCCCCGCACGCCGCGCCCGGCGGAGCCGCTGGATCCCAACCGGCCCCGGGATCTTCATCAGGGAAAATGTCACTACTGCAACTTGATGGCAGATTGTCTTGGCTTCATTGTGAATATGCTGACTGTCACTCGGCTTCAAGTGAAGATAGAAACGTCAGGATATCGCCTGGCATCTGGCAAAATGCTGAGCATCTCCATCTTTACAATGCGAAATGTTGCTGGAGTCTTGTACTGTGTAATCATGTAATTCAGAATGTCAAACACAGTATGAAAAGTCTTACCCAAGAAAAAAACTACTGGGAGAAAACTATCTTTTTTTTTTTTTTTTTTTTTTTTTTTTTTTTTTTTTTTTTTTTTTTTTAAGAAAAG
>VZRH01006244.1:958145-970542 GCA_013397555.1 Urocynchramus pylzowi
TTTCTTTTCTGGCCACATTCAGAGCCAGGATATTTCCTCCTATGAGCTGCTCATTTTGTAGGGAAAGAACGACAGCATCGAGGAGGCAATTTGTACAACTACAGCACTTTAGGATAGACAAGTACAGCAAGTATTTTGACTCTCACTACTGGGATCATTAGTCAATGTCTACCTTTTGTTATGAAGGAAAAAAAAAATGTTTTAAGTATTCCTAATCCCGAAGTTTACTACCCTTCTGACAGATGAAGGTGAAACACTCCAATGAGACGTGCCAAACAGCACTTTTTGGACCCATTTGTGGCTCTCTGCGCCTCATGCAGCACAAATTCTGCATCCTGGGGCTGAGAAGGTGCTGCAGGCTCCAACCTTTTGTCTGGGATCTGCAGCCCCACTATTTTATGTTAAGGGGAGAAGCTCAGAGACCAGAAAAAAAAGGCAGAACAAAACAGTCCCACCTTTCTCTTCAGTGATCTTTCCTCTGTGCCTTTTTCTCCTGCACTGCTCCAAGTTTCCCCAGCACATCAGGGGAAGAGGATGGTGATATTCTGCTCCCCCTGGGGCTGGGCTGGAGTCCCCCAGGCTGAGATCTGTCCTCTCTCTCCTGTGGGGGAACATGAAATAGCAATGGAATCTTTAGCACAGAATCCCAGGGTGGTTTGAGTTGGAAGGGACCTTAAAGCCCATCCCATTTCACCCCCTGCCACCATGCCAGGGACACCTTCTACTTGCTCCAAGCCCTGTCCAGCCTGGCCTTGGACACTTCCAGGGATTCAGGGACAGCCACAGCTGCTCTGGGCACCCTGTGCCAGGGCCTGCCCACCCTCCCAGGGAAGAATGCCTTCCTAAAATCCAACCTTAACCTACTCTCTGGCAGTTTATTCTCTACCCTTTCAGGGCTCTTTTTGATATAGTTAAGGATGCAGACAGGCATCTTTCCCCCCACTAAAGCATCTCCAAAGAGATGTGCCATTCTCAGCTCAGTGATGCACTCTATCCTTTTTTACTTTCCTTTAGCTTTGGGAAATAGTGTGATTAGTATTCTATGATGTATTTGGAGTGCTCAGAGCACAGATCTTGTTCACAAAAGGATTCACATCAATTCTCCTTCAAGAAGGCTGAACAGCATGTCAGCTTCCTCTCTGAGTTTTGGGAGACCACTTTCAGTAGCTTTAGTTCTGTCTAAATAGCTGTTTACAATGGACATCATAATGACAAAGCTCTCAAAGGCACAATACTTCTCTTTTTAGGCAATAGTGGGCTAGAATTGAGAATAAATATTTCTATTAGCTATTGGAAGCTGTACAAGTTGTTTGGGGGCTATTCTTTCTTCAAATACTTAATTTTTTAAAGTTCAATACCAGCATGGAAGAATTTGAGATAAGCTGTGTTGTGTACCAACTTGGTATTTTGACACATTTGCACAAAAAAAAAAAAAAAGTCTTCATTCATGATTGTTTGGACTATTTCCCTAATTCCTGTCATTTGACAGACATTCTGTCAATGCCCCTTTGTCTCACATCTCCTACCCAGGCTTGACTGGGCACTTTTTAAAATATATTTGGACATATTTTTGAAAGAGGATGAAGCCTGAATTCAAAGCTCATCAATGTCAATGGGAATAATTCCACTCATTTAAATTGTCCTTGGATGACAAAAGAGGCCTCTAACTATTATTTTGGAATCAGGACTTCTATTTTCACCATGAGAACCTTCTAAGTCTTTCACATCCTGTTACTGAGGCTCCTCCCCCCAAAGATGGTTTGCATTTTCATTTATTCTTACTCTTATTCATGGTGCTGGCTCAGGTAGGAACTATAATCTGGCTGGAAGACTCTGGCTGTTAGATAAACTCCTGTGATTTTCCTTATCATTACCAGTCACAGTTTGCCTGTATTCTGGGATTTTACAACCTTCAGGACAACCCTCTACTTTTTTTTTCTACTTCTTGAAATGAAATATTCAAAGCTGTTAAAAAAGCTCCGTTTCTCTCTTTCCTGCTGATTTATTCAGGTTCATTCTCTGTTGCAAAGATCAGTGCACATGGCCCTGGTTTGTCAGGAATCATTCCAACCCCAGGGAAATGCTCCTTCAACTACTCCCATGGGTGTGTTCAGCATGGCAGCCCGTGGATGGTTCTACCTGGGGATTTCCTCTGCTTCTTCCTGTGTTGTTTCCATAAAGATTTATTCCCCACTCCCACGGGAATGTCACAGGAACGTGGCAAGATGAGGAAAGGAGCCTGTGGCAGGCCATGGGATGCAGTGATGGATCCAACTGAGCACTAGAAAGGCCAAAAGGAGCCCAGACTATTCCTGGAAGCACGGTCCAAGTCAGTTCAGAGCCCTTTTTGGTACAGGTTGTCCACTCTGCCCGCTGAGGTAACGACTCTGGAATGAGCAATCATGGAATGCACCCCCTGCACTGAGCTGTCACCCCCACCCCTGACAGGCTCCCTCACCATTCCTGCCAGCCATGGGTCACTGCAGTGGGATCAAGTGGGTGAAGTCACTAAACAAGGACATTTTTCTTAAAAATAGTTAGACATAGTTAGACAAATAGTTAGACAAAAAATAGACATTATATTAGACATAATAAATAAAATTAAATTAGACATAAATAGACATAATAAACATTTTTAAAAATTATTTTTAAATAATATTTTTTTATTAAAATAACTATGTAATCCCTGAAGGCGTGCCATGTGTTCTTCTGCCTGTTTATTGCAGGGCTTCTGCCTAGCTCTATCCCCCACCCCACCTAGCACTGCTTCCTAATGCCAACATAAAAGCAACAATGCATTCCCATGACTGTGTTTTTTTTCCAGGCTGAATGTAGCAAATCAAGAGAAAAGAGATCAAGGAACATCTTTCTCACTATTATTCTATCTAGGTCATGTAAATGAGAAATACTTTCTGACTGAAGTCTGCATAAGCATCGGAGCAAAGGGAGGCATTTGAAAGGGAGAAAGGAAGCAGAGCTTTCACTAGGAAGCAACGTTGTTGTCAAAGGCCTATATAAAATAATCTGGTAATTCCAGCCCATAATCATCGCTGCTGCCTTTGACAGCAAAGGCCTAAGGCTGAACAGACTGGTGGAAAGGTTTGGAGTCCCTCCTCCTTCCCAGCAATAATGCTGAGAGTGCTGTAGCTTTTGAGCACTGCCTGGTATCTCTGGGATTGCTAATTAAACCATCAGTCTCTGTATTTTCATGGTCACTGTGGGAGGCAGTTAAATGTTCTTGTGTATTTCATGGCCAGTGATAACTTCCCAATTAAGGATTATGTTCAAATCTGGTACCACAGTCACTTTAACACTTAGGACAATCATGTATTTCTTGCAGTTTTCATTTGGTAACAATTATTCCCATCTTCTTTGATGAAGAAATAACTTGCATGTTGTGAAATAAGTCCTTTAGGAGAGGGTTAGTTTAATAAAGTCTTGACATGGCATTTGATGTCCATTATGGAAAAACAAGAACATGCAGCTCCAGATTAAATAAGTCATGAATGCCTTGGAAAAGTGGTATGTAATGTTATAACTTAGGACATCTATAATTCATATTATTAATGGAAAAGTAAGCAAAATCTCCAAGGAAATGACTACTGAAAACTCTTAGATATCACTAAAGCTTTTCATCATGTAACATTCATATATTATGCAGCTGTTTTTTGTGGAAAAGAACACATTCCTAAAACCAGAATGGAGCTAAGCTGTTTGTTTTGGTCAGTTCTGTTCTAGGCCAGCTTCTGCCTGATGTTGCCTCCAGCCTGAGACACTTGTTGAGAGATGGCAAGCCAAGTGCCTCAGGTGAAGTTGCATGAGAGCAATAAATGTGCTGGGAGGAACAAAACCCAGCTTAGGTTTGGGATAGGGATTGACAGATTCTCCTCTTTAGGGATAAACCTTGGCCTTACTTAACCCTGGCTTTACCACCTGGGGGTCTGGGCTCTGTTCTCTCAGGACAGCCCAGCTCAGGAGAGCTCAGGAGAGCTGGGGCAGGCTCCTGTGCTTTGGGCAGCCCCAGCAGGAGCTGTAAGGAGAGGCTCTGGATCATTCCCAGCTCCCAGAGAGGGCCACTGGGTCGGTTCCACAGGATCCATCAGTCTTCATTTCAGATCACAGGACATTGGAAGGGACAAGGATCAAGCCCAAGTCTTAAGAGAACATCCAGGGACTGAATCCACAACCCTGGTGCTCTCAGCACACGCTCCAACAAACAGAGCCAATCTCTTGGGTGGGTATTGCACTGCTGGGGCTGCCCCTGGATCCCTGGTATGCCCAAGGCCAGGCTGGACAGGGCTTGGAGCAGCCTGGGACAGTGGAAGGTGTCCCTGCCCATGGTGGGGGTGGCACTGGACGGGCTTTAAGCTCCCTCCCGACCCAAACCATCCCACGACCCTGCGACTCTCCAGCCCCCGCAGCTGAGGTTCCTCTGCCGAGGTTCTCTGAGCCAGGGCAGGCTCCAGCCCCGACTGTCCCGGGTGGGATCCTGCTGGGGCGGGTCCGGCGGAGCCCGGGATGGGGAGGAAGGTGTTCCACATTCTGGAGTGCCATCTGCTGGCTCCGCACCCGCCGGCAGCTCCGGCGCTGCCTCCCTTTTAATAAACCCCACTTCATTCATTCATTCATTCATTGCATTTCATCTTCACTGCTGTTTTACCAACCTAAAGTTTTTTTTTTTCCACAGGAACCCACTGTAGTCTTTGCTTTTCCATCACAGGTATTAATATCCCAGTTTTTACATGGAGCCTTATTAGAAATTTACATTTTTTTCACGCTCCATTAGATGATAAAACTGTTTTATTCATTTCTGTTAGTCATAATTTATGATATTTTACATTAAGTGGGTATTAAAACACCCTTAACAAATGCTTTGGAAATCAGGGCTAACATTACAAAAATGCAATAAATAAACCAGTACTTGGTTTCTCAGGAATGTAGAGAAATTATTTCATTATCACTTGCTAAATAACATGTCTTGACATGGCCGAGATGGTTTTGTGCACTGCTTTTTTCTCGGTGTATTTCAGTGTTCACAAAAGCTCCTCCTCTGACCTCTCTTGGGACTGAAATCCTCTATTTAGCCACAGAACATGAACATCATGAACAGAGGCACTGCAAACTTCCTCCTGTCTTGCATCACTTTCATCATAACATCACCTTTTTTTTCAGGAGCTGCCCTTTAGCTGTTGCTACACTTCCTTGACATCAAGATTAGCTTTTCTATAAAACAGGTTCTCTAGATTACACATCTTGTGGAAAAATTATCACTTTTTGCAGCCCTATCCAGAGTTTTAAATGCAACTGAAGTGTATTAATGTCAAAGATATAGTGTAGAAAATTTTAACCAAAAAAATATAATTCTTCTCCAATTCTTCTCTGATTTCAGTGAAGACACTATGAAGTTACAACATGGGTAATTTTTTCTCAGAGAAGATGAACTTTGTGTTCTTTGACTCAGACTACAAACGAGCAGAGAACACTGAAATATTTTAATTTTAAGGGAAACAGGATCCTCTGTTTTCAGCCTGTTTGTTGATATCACCAACATGTTTAGAGTCTCCCAAAGAGCCCCAAACAAGAGGGAATGTTCCCATCTGGGAATCCCCGTGACAATCTTCAAAGCAGAGATACAAATGATGCCTTGTGAAGGCTGACCTAAAGAGTTAAAGAATAAAGTAGGGATTTATTAAAAGGATCTCCTCCATGGATCCACCTTGGGCAGCACCAGAGCCCAGCCAGGGCTGCACCCAAGAGGAACCAAAATGGTCCCAAAATGCACGGCCGCTCCCGGGGGCTCTCACTGGGATCAGCTCTGCTCCATTTGCATCTTGGAGGTTAATTGTACAGTTCCAGCCCAGGCAGTCCCATCCTGCTTGCTTTTCTCTCTTCATTCCATGTTGTTTGTGCTCCTGGGCCTGAGGTTTGGATCATTTGTCCTTGGTCCCCAGCTGGAGCAGGAATTGTTTTGTCTCCCTGCTCTGTGAGGAAAGCTCACCATCCCCTGATATGAAGCTCAGACCCACACACTAAAGCAGCACAGAATCTGAAAAATATAAAAGCTAAATCCTGAGGCATCACACAAAAACCTGAGGCATCACACAAAGAAAGTCCCTTGAAGCAGTGCCAGTGGAAGAGGCTTCCACCTTGCCAAGGAAGTTTCCATTTGGGGACTTGTGCCACCACCACGAGTCCCAGCTTCCTCCCCAAATAAACTTCATGAGGACACAGATATTTGGGTGAGTCTTAACTTTGAGCTGCTGGGAAACACAGAGAACAGGGGCCTCATCTGCTTCACTGATCTTTTCAGTCTGCCACCACCACTTTGGCAAGCAGGGGAAAACTGCAGACAGATCCTTTGTTATCATTTTCCTGCACAGAATTCCTCCAGGAACAGCTATAAAGTTCTGCTCAGTTCAGAACTGACTACAGTAACTAAATTAAGGAAAAACAGGGAAATATCTTGCAGCAAGTCTCTCTGAGTCTCTCATGCAGCTTCAGAGGGATCCTGTAGCACTGTGCAGGCAATTCTATGTTCAGAATGGATTCACTCTCTTAATTCAGTTTTCCATGACATGGAGCTTACAGTACTGGCAGTCACGGGGTCAGCAAGAGAATTTCTGAGGGCAAAACTGGGCAATCTCCACCAAAATAAGTTCCAGCTTGACAGAAATCATCTGTGTGATGCCAAATTTATTACACATGGCTCAGTGGTCTATATTTTGTAGGGATTATGGAGATCAGACTAAATTTTCAGAACTCTCCTTTTTGACCCTAAAATCATAGGAATTTTAGAATTTGAGTGCTGCTAACTCCAGCTCTTTTTCTTTGAAGAAAATAAAATGTCAGAATATTTATTACTACAGTATGTTCAATTTCCTGTCAATATATCCATATTCATTTATATACACTATTATTGGTATTTGCCTTTCCCCTTCCTCTAGTAAATAAATGGAAAATATTTATTTGATAAAAATGGAATAAATGTTCAATGTACTTCCTCTGCAAAAATCACATAACAACTTTTAAGCAATAAACCATCTGCTTCTCACTACATTAGGTAAACGATGTTACTTTGGAAAAAAAAACCAGTAATAATGGAAAACTTGACAACAGTAATAAAACTTCCAAACTATTGATACCAGATTCCCTTGCAATTCATTATTTGCTGGCTGGAAAGCTGGAAGTTGGATTTGAAGCACAAGTGCCTGTTGGTTTTCCTAAAGCACTCAGGGAACCAACTCAGAATACTCAGTGATTCTGTGAAACTTGGGCTGTGTATTCTGTGTGGCATTTATGGTGTGAAGAAAATATGCAGCAATGTTGGAAATGGACTTGTTTTGCCATTGAGAGACCCTCAGTGTGGTGGGAGAGGAGGGACAAACTCATGTTCAAGTGTCCAGGAGAGCCTGGATGCACCCTGGGCAATGATGTGGAGAACCATTCCACTGAGAAAAACCACTTTATTCTTTGGTGTTCTATCATTATCTCCTTCTGCACCATCCCATGGCAAAATGTGCCTCACAGAAATGTCTGAGCATGGGCTTCAATATTCAAAGAGTCATTCTGCCTTGCAGAGATATCTGATGGGTGACCCAGGATGTGCTGGCACGGGGAATGTCAGATTCATTAAATTGTGACAATTATTATCATCCCATCTTCATTTTCCCCTGTGATCTTCGGTCCAAGCTTGTCTTTCATGTTGCCAAGTGACTGGTGACAGCAAAAGCTTTTCTTCAAGGCATTCTCAAGATGGCTTTTTCTTTATCTTAGCATCTCTGCAAAGCCCTGCTATTATTAGGTCTTTCTAATGCCTTGGTTAAAACCTCAGAGATTATGTTCCTGCTTTATACTCCAGTAGCCTCTTCATTCTCCATGTTTAGTTAGACTCAATATTTGCTTGGAGGACTGCTGTGACTACAGAGATATTCCCAGCGTGTGACTGGAGCCAGGTTTTGTGTTGCCTTAATATTGTGAGCAGAAATTGAGATACAAGAATGTGAAAGCTAGAAAAAGAAAATTTGTGTGAGCCATGAATACCTGCCAGACTGACCTGCCATGATCCACATCCCTGCAGCCTTCACCAGGGGCACTTCAGAGAATTTAGTACGTGAGGCTTCCTGTCCTGCCCTTGATACATCTGTGAATGAGGAAACCTCAGCTCTAAGTGCAGAGCTGGACATTTTTCATCCTTTCTGTAACCACACAGAGTTAAACACTGATCTGAAAGAAGGATGCAGAATAAAAAGGTCTCTTCCCTTCAGCCTGTCTCTCCAAATTAACTTGATTTGCTGTTTAGAGACCGAGGAGATGATGGTGATGTGTCCTGTCGTGTTTTCCTCTGCATCCCAGCAGCATGCCCTTTGCTCTTCACCAGGAGCTTTGCATCAGCAACCAGCTTTCCTCCCGTAATTAATTTCTCAGGGCTCTTCCCCTGATCTTTCCATTCCAAACAGCTCTGCTCTCTCTTACATGCGACGGTAGCTTTATTTTGAAAGAGCCTGGCAAGCAAACAACATGATGTTTTCCTTTTGGACAACCTGAAGCCATGTTAGATGGTGACAGGACGTGCTCTGATCAAGCCGAGGAAGGCATAAACTAATTGCCAAGAGCTGGGAAGCTCTGTAGCTGTGCTTCAGAGCCAGCTTTCATTTCTCTCTCACTCTCTTGTAGTCACAAATTGCACCAGCTCAGCTCCAAAATAAAGGCCTGCCATCCAGAAACCTTGTTTATAGGAAGGGCTGTCAGAACCCTCAGCCATCTGCAGCTCCTGCTCCCCTTCCTGCTCCCAGCGCTCCTTCCTTCCTTCCTTCCTTCCACATCCCGGCAGCTCTCGGTCCTTCTGTCCCCTGGGAGGGAAGGACAGGATGTTCTGCAGCCACCAAACACCAACCACAGCCCTGCCATAAAAAATTCAGGGATAGATCCCTTGCTTTAGGGGTTTTCAACAGCTACTGCAACAGCAGTGCTTTAAATACTCTCTGATTTCTGATATATCCGACCCACTGAGCATTTCATCAGGATCTGTGTCCTTCAAGACTTCCAGCAGCTACTTTCTCCTTCAGGTCTCCATGAGGAGTCTGTCTTCTCTTTTTCAGCTTCTTCAGAATGAGGAAAACCTGCATTTTTATCTCTTCCCTTAGTTGGGCTTGTTTTTCCTGTGAGTATGATTAGAAAGGCACATATCAAAATACCTCATCCTAAAACAAGGAGCCAAGGCTTTTAGCACAGACACGACCATGACCAAGCCTTGTCCCTGGAGTCTCCTGCACGTCCACCAGCAATTCCCCCGGTCACTGAGTTTCACCAGCTTTGCTCCTCAAGCTTCTGTTCTTTCCCCAGTTGAATCCAGTCCACCAGCTCCAGGACTCAGCCTTTTTCCCAAGGAAAACCTCTCCTGCAGTTTGAGCTGTTGTGGGTTTATTTTCCCGTTCAGTGCAAGAACAGCAGCAGCAATTTTGGTGTTACTGCTGTGTTACTGCTGTGAGCCAGGGCTGGGAAAAGATGAGACAGGTGAGAAACCTGCTAAGGATTTGCCCCTTATTTCCTGGTCCCTGCAGACAAGGCCCTGTGTCTTCTGCTGGGAAGAGCTCAAGGATTTTAGTGACTATTTCAAGTTATAATGTTTAAATAAAAATCAAAGTCATATATTCCAATATTATCTCCCTCTTCCCCATAATTCCTCCAAGGCTCATCTCGGGATAATAACTTTCCATCATGTGAGCTACCCATTTAACATTTTCTTAACTCTTTGGGGAAGGGGAGGAACTGTGCAGCCGTCTTAAATTAATTTGAAAGAGTTAGAAAAAAAAAATTGGTTCCATTAATCTATCTAAAACTATCCATATTATCTCCATCTATTATTTATAAATTCATTTTGCATTCTAAACTAAATCCCACACCGTCACTTATGTTTAATGCTGCCTGCCCATTTTCCTGATGAAGTGCCACATTTGCTGCATTTCTGCATCACATCTTTTTAACAAATGCCTAATTTCTGCAATCATGTATCTTGCTAAGAAAGTTCTTACTCCTTTTGTATAGCTCACCAGTTTTGCTGTATTGCTGCTTTCTCCCAGTACATCATCGTGAAACTTAGCAGGACATTTCTCATGTTAATTGAACGTTCTGCCCAAATATACAGATATTTATAATCTCCTGGGGGAAAAACTGTTTTAGTGGCTTTTCACAGCACAATTCATTTTCTTATTTCTACTTATTCACAGAAAATGTCAGGATTAAAAATAGCTTAGGCTGAAAATTTTGTTGAAAGCTTTTTCCACTAAAATTATAAGTGACATGTTTTCACACTTAAGCAAAAATATGTATAATTAGCTGTGAAAAAAGTGACATAAAAATAGATTATTTTTTAAATATATTAATTTATTGCAAAAAACTTCATACAACGTTTGTTAATAAATCTCTGATGAACTTTTCTGGTAGAACATCATCCTGGTCGGAATTCCAATATTCAGACTAGAATACAAAAGTTAATTATTTTGCTGTAAAATTGCCACCAGAATCAAAACTTTTCAGGAATTACAACTCACATTTTCCTGTCTTTCCAGTTCTGGGAGGCTACTTGCAGATTGTGATCCTGTATATTGAAAGAGCATTTTCAAATTCTACTATTTATCACAAATGTATGTCTTGGACACTAAAATCTCCCCCAGGCAAATAAATTTTTTATGCTGAATATAAGCATTCCCCTTTGTACGATTTCAGCTGTAGCAAGTTAATAGTTCTAAAATATGACTTGATTTGAATCTCTACTTCCAAACACTGCTTTGCCAGTGCAGCACCTAGAAAGTGATACAAAATCAAGGTGAGCTTTCACAGGGATG
This sequence comes from Urocynchramus pylzowi, assembly GCA_013397555.1. NCBI lineage: Eukaryota > Metazoa > Chordata > Aves > Passeriformes > Fringillidae > Urocynchramus > Urocynchramus pylzowi. The sequence goes on from VZRH01006244.1 coordinate 968,990, forward strand.
TGACAGGGAGAGGATTGACATTAGAAAGCAATACAGAATTAAATTCCCTTTTCCTGGAACTCAGTTCATCACCCTTTGTGGGCCTGTTTGGTCACACCTGAAATTAAAAGCCAATCATGATTATTTGAATATTCCTTTTGAGTCATTTGTGTCCCTTCTGTGTCCCAGAAATTTCAGCTGGATCACATTTCTTAGTTGGCTCAGGAAAATAGTATAATTCTGTACTAAAAATTATTATAGCAAAGTTACATTGATGACCATGAAGAATCTTGTTGCCTGGAATAAAAAACCCTTTGGACTCAGAACTTTCCCTTCTCTTCCTACAGAAACAAACGCGGGGCTGTGGCAATCAGAAAGAATTTGTGTATTAAACCACTTAAGCACAGCATAAGGGCCTGCTCTGACTTGGAAAGTGGTTATGTTAATTACCTTAAATTTGCAAGAATTCGACTAAATAGGAACAACTTGACATTTAGTCTGAAAGGTCTAAATGTTGCTGTGGAGTTCAGACACCAGTACTGCTGGTAAGGTATTCCTTTTTTATTCTTTCCTTTCCCAAATGAAGCCGCGAATACAAAAAGTTCATTTGCAAATGTTTACCTAAGATAAATGCCTTACAGGGGGCCTATCAAGGCTGCTGACACAGATCCCGATTAAGTGGAATCCCTGGCAATAGACTCTGCCATGAAGTTGGGCTATTTGCTTTTCTTCAATCCTCCCTGGCTTTAGATGCTTTCAAATCTTTCCTAATCCTCGCTGAAGGGCATAGCTAATTAACCTGGGAAGGGGCCCTGCTGCCCTTGCAGCCTCCCCACACACCTGCACCACACCCAGGTGCCTGCAGATGCTGCAAGCAGCAGGGAGACATCCAGGTGTGGGGAATGGAGACATCCAGGTGTGGGGAATGGAGACTTCCAGGTCTGGGGAATGGAGACATCCAGGTTTGGGAATGGAGACATCCAGGTTTGGACAATGGAGACATCCAGGTCTGGAGAATGGAGACATCCAGGTCTGGGGAATGGCACAAGGGCACCTTTCTCTTCCCTTTTTGAAGCCCTACAAAGGACAGAGATCCTTTTCTGCTGCTCACCAGGCTGCACCTCCCACATCCCACTGAGAATTATACATTTATTTCTTCCCATGCATCACACACCCAAAGCACACCCTGGACATTCATTGCCCTGTTTCACTGCCCTTTTTTCCCTCAGCAAACCAAGTGATATCTGGCATCTCCTGTGTCCCCCAATTTTCCTGCAGCTGTTGAAATGCTGCTTTGAGCACCGCTCCTCTGAAACTGTACAAGTGACCACAGCTTCGCTCCCCGTTTTTTTAATTCCCAGAGTCAGAAATTGATTAGTTAATGGAGCTTAAGCTCTGTGGCTTGCAGCACCCTGCACCCTTTCATTAGCTGGGAATCCGAGATAAACACAGTGATTTAGGGCTGCTGAGCAAATCCATCAGCTCTGCAGCATGACAGCTCGCTGCTGCTTTTGCTCTAGGAGCTTTACTGAAACACACTGCTAACAGCTATTCCCCCCCCCCCCCTATATTTT
>VZRH01006244.1:977301-1021792 GCA_013397555.1 Urocynchramus pylzowi
CGGGGCCGTTCTGCGCGTGCGCGCCGGGCCCGGCAGTGGCCCCTCAGCCGCGGGTGCCTCATACACAGGAACAGCAGTGTGGCAGAAACATTGTCATTGTCACAGAAACATCGCGGTCACAGAGCCTGGGAAGCACCCCGGCATGCCCAGCACAGCCTGTCACCGATCTCCGCCCCGGCCGCTGAACCACGGCACTCAGTGCCACGTCCAGCCTTGCCTGAAACGCTTCAGGGACAGGGACTCTGCCACCTCCCTGGGCAAACCCTTCCGATGTCCGACCGCTCTTTCTGTGGAGAAATTGTTTATAATGTCGATCCTAAACCTCCCCTGGCACAGGTCCTGTCATCGCTAATTTCCTCATTCTGCGGTGTCTCAATCACAGAATCCCAGAATCACTGAGGTTGGGAAAGAGCTCTGGATCACCGAGTCCAACCTGTGCCCACCCAGCCCAGAGCACTGAGTGCCACCTCCATCCTTCCTTGGACCCCAGGCATGGGGACTCCAAACCTCCCTGGGCAGCCCCTGCCAATGTCTTAGCACACGTTCCATGAAGAGTTTCTTCCTAATGTCCACCCTAAACCTACCTTGGCAAAACTTAAGACTGTGTCCTCTTGTGTCACAGGCTGCCTCAGTCCTTAGTGCCCCGGTGTCCCCAGGGGCTCAGTGTGCCTGTGTTGGCAGGGGAGTGGAAGAAGATGAAGTTTAAGGTCCCTTCTAACCCAAGCCCTTCTGTGATTCCTTGGTATGGGCCTGCTGTGGTGCCAGGCACGGCCAGTCATGGTGGTTGGACAGGGACATGTGCTGCCATGCTTTTGTCCCTCAGGTGTTTGAGGATGAGGAAGAGGAGGATGTGTCCTTGGCTGTGCTGTTCTGGAGGTCTCACCCCTGGAAGTGCTTGTGTGGCATTCACCTGCCCGAGCAGTCCCCAGCCCTGTCCCCTGCCCTTTTAGCCTGGCTTTTCTTATTCTGTGGATAACACCACACATGTCTCACCTAGAGTAGTGCTGTGTCCTCCCAGCTGGAATCTCGAAGCAGCTCACATGTTCAGAGCAACTCTGCATTTTAACGTTTCTTCCCTTTTTTCTGACATAGGTGTTACAAAACACGTACATGCATTATTTAAAACACGTGGCTAATCCAGCTGCAGTCAGGAGTCTCATTTGCATCAACAAAGCAGGATGGGATGCAGAAACCTGCAGTGTTGTGGTCATGGGTTATTATGTTATTAAGTTACTGAGGGCTGTCTAATTTGTCCCTAATAAAGGGCTGCATTTTATAGGTAGGGCTGTAATACAATCCTACAAACGCTGTACTTAGTGGAGAGGGAAGCAATTATGCTGCGAGTCACGGATATTTAAAAGTAGTTTTACAAGCTGGTGTGTACATTACACTCACCCAAGCATCGGCCTCATCTCCTGCACTTGGAGTGAGTGGTTGTAACTGGTTTGGCCTGTGCAGGAAAGAGGCACCAACCTACAAATTCAGATTATTAAAGGTTGTTGTTCGATGTGCATCCAGTATCTCCACATAGTGTGTAAGTTGGGGGGTTGGTTTGTTGATTGTTTTCTTCCCATTTGGTATGTGCAGAAAATGGTGAGTTTTTGGCAGCCGTGGAAAGTGAATGAGATGGTTTCAGTTCAAGTTTCTAAAGCTGGAGAAATAGTGTCACTACTGCAGTCTTGTTTTATTTATGTCTATAGTAGTTTTCTTACCATAGTTCCAGTTTTGTCTCAGATTTATATTGGCACTAAGACTTGTTATTTTTTGCCACTGGAGATCTGTGGAGGGAACAAAAAAAACATCAATTGGGAGTGTGCCGATTTTCTTGTACCTCTTACAGATGGAGAGACTAAAACAGAAATAGTCTTTGTAAGGTGACTTTTTTCCTAGGAAAATGCCTTTTTGGAGCTGAAGTTAAAAAAGAAAACTCTCAGAAACTGATTGTTCCCTTTTACCACTCTGTGTTAATCCCTGACAGTTTTAGAATGTGTTATACCATAAATATTTTTATACTTGGTTACTTCCTGGTGGCTGATACTCTTGAGTTAATTGATTTATTTATTATTTATTTGACACCCAGATTAGTTTCTATTGTTGTTTGAAGTGAGTATAATTATGGGTTTGTTTCCTATTTTTCAAATTAATTAGTATTAGCATAAAGATTTACCTTGTAAATGTTTACTTGATTCAGCAATCCAAACATTTTAAGACTTTTGGAGACTAAGACCATACTGCTGTACATTGTAGGCAGAAATTATTTTTCCTTCTTATGCTGCTCCTTTATTTTTTCTTTATTTTTCCCCAGGATCTCTCAAGTAATTGCAGAACTGCTCAGTAACCCCTGAATTATTTGATTACATTATTTTTCCCCATTTCCTTCTAGTTGTTCTTTCTTTTGTAGCACTCCTTGACATGAGGTTGTTTCCATTAGTTGCTAAAAAGGAATGGCCTGGCTTCACCAGGTCTCCCTGGAGAGACTCCTGATTTTGGAATGTTGGATGAAGTAAGGGGGGTGGAAGGGCTGGATCTGCAGCAGACCCTGGGGCTGTGCACTGAGTAGCTGTTCCATGAGGCAGACCACAGCTCCAGGAGCCAGCTCTGCTGGAGCTCTGCGTGCTCTCCCCTCATTCTCGCTCTTCCCAGAGTAGGGATGGAAGGGAAATACTGGGCAGAAGTTACTCAAACCACTAAAGAAGCCTGAAAAAGTTCAGCTGTAAGAACAACCCCAATGTCATCTGCTGAGGAGCTGGTGACGGTCGCAGGGTGTCCATGGAATTGTCCTTGGGACAAACTGAAGGCCATGGAGTTCCCATCTGTGTCCTTTTCAGGATCTCCCAGTGTCCCCAGTGCCTGACAGCACTCGGGCTCCATTTACACCTCCCAAACCGTGACACAGCAGAGGGATCTTACAATGAGCAGATTTTTAAATTAGTGTTCAAGAAAGGCAGTGAGAAAACATCTTTATCTTGTTGGGTTCACAGCAGGCTGAGAGGTGGGGGACCACAGGAGTGCAGAGTTACCAGTGTTGGCTGGCCTGGGACAAGTGGCAGGGGCGAGGGAAACCTTGGAAAACCTGCTTTTTCAGCTGTCATGGGTTATTCTCTGCACTGCCAGAGACACCAACACACCTGGCCAAGGCTGCTTTATTTTATTAGAGCAGGCAGATGTTGAATCCTTCAATACAGCTTTGCCACCTGTGTCTTTTATTAAAGTGAAAATTCAACTTACATTCATGGAATTTGTCTGCTTAATGGTTTACCTGATTTTTATTTAATTTCACAGAGTTCTTTCCTGTAACAAACTCTCTTTTCAGTGCCAATGTGTTGCCAACCAGCTGGACACCTGGCTTCCCCAAAGCTCACATGCTTGTTTGCTAAGCTTGGCAAGTCAAGATCAAAATGAAATTGTGATAAAAATCCATGTGGATTTCTAACTTGGAGTCTGAGGTTCAAGACAAAGGTGAGAAATCCTGAAGAGACTGGAGTGCTCTGTAGGTGCACAGATTGGGAAAAGGAGTTTATTTCCTTGGAAGTTACTGAGGTTGTTTTGAATAATAGTCTGTGATGAAGGTGTGTGACCTGCTGATTCCCTTCACACTGATGTGGCTGCCTCAATGTCCAGTAATTTTTAGCACTTTGGAAGTTACTTCCTGTATTAAAGAAAATGTAAGAGCTCATGTCTCGTTCTAATTATGAAAACTGATGCTGAACATGTAATACTTCCCCAAGAAATAATCAGCATAGTCCTTTGATGAACATATCCTGTATTAATTTGTCTCAGAGACAGTAACATTATGTTCTCCCAGCTGTGTGAATGCTCAGTGTAGGTAAATTCCCAGGTGTGACAGGCACGGGAAGTGAGCAGAACTTGTTGCCTGTGCAGCTGGGATATGCAGAGGCAGCTCTTCCTGGATTAATGGCATGGCTCTGGACTCTGTGGTTTTCCAGGGGAGCTCCCAAACATCTATCAGTTGGTTTATTCAACACAGGGTGCTGCTTTACATATTCAGAGTCAGCACTTAACAACTGCTGATAGCAAACTGATTTCCATCTGCACTTTAGAGGTGACATAATATTAATCAGAGAGCTTTGAACCTGCCAGAGACAGAATATTGCCAGATGTCCTTCACACTGGTGTGAAATCAGTGGAAGATGGTACAGAGCTGTTTGTTGACTGAGTATTTGGTATATCCATGACACAAAAAGCTTCAATAAATCTCACATGCTTATTGGAAGGTTTAGATGTTGGAATGTAAACTGCAGTTGTGACTCAGTTCATAACTGTGGCTGGAGGATCCTGTAATCTGTTTAAATCAGTTTCATTGTCTCTGCAGGGATCCTTTGAGCTCTGCTTTACTGGATTCAAGGCAGAGGCTACCATGGAATCTTACCAGGACTTTGGTTAGCAGGTGTAGTTCATGAGTGATTAAAATCCACTGTAAAAATGAGTTATTAAAGCAGAGCATGACCTCTCCTGAGCTTAGCTGGGCCAGGCCTGTCATGCAATGCTCAAGGGTTTATCTGAAGTTCAAGTGATTTAATCAAAATGCTCCACCCTGTCTTTATCTAAATTACAGATGTCAAATGCAACAATGAAAGTATTTTAACACAGAAGTGACCTTGGATACAGAAATCCACATAATTTAAAAACTTGTCAAGGACCTGACACAGGTCTTCCATCGCAGGTCATCAGGTCTGGCTTTAAAAATTTATCTTGCCATTGGAAGAGTCTTCACTGCAGTTGGTGACCTGTTTGGAGAGCATGGTGTGATGGGCCTGTGTATGGAAATGCTCTGGGGTGACTTCAGCAGGATCTGGAAAGATGGAAGTTTCAGAACTGTTTCTGATGAGGTCATTTGTGGGAACTGGGCTCCACTAAATAAAACAGGAGCACTGGTACTGAAAGAGGAGTAGACAGGAGTGGGAGCTGGGCCTGCCAGTTGTGCAGGAGGAAAAAGAATCACAAAATTAACTCTTCTATGTTCTTTCAAAGTGATGTAAATCATTCGGTGGCCTCATCATTGTGTATCCACATGGGAGAGCTGAAGGCAGTTCTCAACATGAGAAAGTAGATTATTGTGAACTTTATTGATTTGTTAATGGACTAATAATTGTCTCCTCTGTTGCTTGCTATAAATTTCTTTAAGGAGTAGATTATTCAGAGCAAGAGTCACCTTTGCCCAGCTCTGGCTGTGACTGAATAAGTGTTTGGGGGAGGCAGAACTTGGGCAAACCTGACTTGTAATGCAGCTGCATTTAATAATGCACTGGATTGAGAGGGGCAATAGAGTTGAGAACAGAGGTAAAAAATGTGATTAAAAATCATCTTCTATTTTATCTGTTATTTCAAAGAAACAGTAATTTTTACAAATTGGTAATTGCTAATTTTTTTATTGCCTGTTGACTTAAAGAGGAAAGTAAACTCTGAAGTCAAAGCTCTGGCCTACAAGCATTTTACTGAAATTCTAGATATCAATCTCCTTCTTTATACAGGCCTGTTGAACTCTTAACATCCATTACCATTACATAGTATAATCATCTTGGAGAATAAAGTGAAAGCAGTTGGATGTCTGCTTATGCTTTTGAGCCCCTAATAATTTTATTTGCTTTATATTAGAAGCAGATCTTGTGCAAAGATTAGGTAGATCTCCCCTCTTCCTCCTTTCCATTCAGAATTTTCAAAAATGCTTGGCTACAAAGGGTTCCCTCATCCCCTTTATTTTCCTACTGGATGTTGGCAGGTTTCTTCTCATTTGGTTCACTCTGTATTCTTGTGATTCATGTACTGCATTAAAATACCTTGTGGCTGGTGATGTTTTTGCTTCCCAAGGCACCACGTTGGGTGCAGGCTGTGCCTGGCTGGCACTTGCATTGTCTCAGCTGGTGGCCTCCTGTCTGGGACAAAATAAGGCCCTGCCTTGGAAATCTGTGATGATGAGGCTCTTCTGTTCTGGTATCTACCCAGAGGATTGCATTCTTTGCCTGTGTAGATTGTGTAACAAGAGCACCAAGCTCCAGTTTGCTGTTAGGACTCTGTTGTACGCTTGGTAATATTGATAATATCAGCAATAATGTTTGCCTTTCCCAAGCCAGGGCATGAATTTTCACACATAACAAAGCAATGTCTGGTTTAATGTGTTCATCAAAGTGCTGCAGCTCAGGGGGGCCCAGTGCTGGGAACTGACCTGAGGAGTCCTGCTGGCCCAGGAGGAACCTGGGCCTCTTATCCTGGTTGACTTCCTGAGCCCTGTTGCATAGAGGTAAAACCTTATAAAAGAAAGGTACTGTAAAATCAGCCCTTGCTATTTCAGCTGAATTAACAGCTAGCCTGTTAAGTTCCCATGAGAAAGAATCATAAGAATGGGAATCATTTTGCATAACAACCTATTCTTGCAAGAAGGCAGTTTGAATCTGTGAAAAATAAGAAGTCTATCGCATGAGAATCCACAAAGAAAAAGTGTAAATACCTGTGTAAAGAGAGAGCCTTAGCACATACACACACAAGCACCTTCTAACCAATGAATTGAGTGGCAAGAAAGTTCCTAACCAATTGAAATTGAACACAATAACTTGGAAAACTGCATAAAAATAGGCTGTAACATTAAAGTGGGGCTTTTGCTGCTGGAATTTTGAAGTGTTCTGCCCATTGTTATTCACTGCTGTTGTTACAGAGCACCACTTTGGATAAAGCCAAGGAGCAGGAACACATCCCAAGGTCCTGAAGCCAGCATTGGTTATATCCCAGGAAAACAACCCTTACATGTTCTTCAAAATCCAGATTTCCAGCCTTCAGGGGGTGTCACAGCAGCAGAACCTTTCTCAACCTGGGACTTGGGTGTCCCTCCTCTGTTAAACTGGAGTGTTTGTTAAACTGGGTGGGCAGCACCAGGGCTGCCCAAAGCCCTTCCTTGGGGGTTTTCTCCCAAATAGGTCTTTGGTCCTTGATCCTTGTGACTTTGCAGCTGGAAGTGCCAGCACTGACACAGCAGAAGGACTGGCTCTTGTGAAGTGCAGGAATTGCTGAAGTTGGAGACAGTGGAAACTTTACTTGTGTCAAACAGTCACCTTGATTTTATACCAGATTGCATCTGGTTTTTGTTAGGGATGGGAAACAGACCTGCCGATATTGGAGCTGCTGATGTTTCTCTGTTTTGCCTAATGCCTTTGTTTCATTTATATTTTTAAGGGAGAAACTTTTTCTTTCAAACTTGAGCATCATGGCTTAGCTCAAGCTCAATGGCTTAGCTCAATATCATGTAATATTTATTTATTTGTGAAAAGCAGTCACTGTTGTTCCAAACATCCAGTTCACCTGTTCAGCTTGAGTCTGTCACAACGCTGATTGCAAGAGGCTTTCTTGGAAAGTCAGAAAGAGCGTTGGCAAAAGGTTCTGTAGAGAAAACATGTCAGTCCTCAGCATCATCACAGGCACAAATGAGAGCCTGTGCCTCCTGCACAGTTACAGTTTCCACCCCAGCTTTCAGAGTGTCTCCTTTTCCTTTCAGATGAATCTGCGTTCTGTATTTACTGTAGAACAACAAAGGATATTACAGCGTTACTATGAAAATGGAATGACAAATCAAAGTAAAAATTGCTTTCAGCTCATATTACAGTGTGCACAAGAAACTAAATTGGATTTCAGCGTGGTCAGGGTAAGTACTGAGGCCTTCCCAATTTGTTAAGCATGCACGTTCATTGCTTTACAAAAAATATAGAGAGGTCTGGACTCTCTAACTTTATCCTTGTCTTAAATCAGACTTCAGTGTGTGTGTGTGACATTCATTTTTACCCAGCGAGCCTATTTAGAGTTTGTTTTCACTGAAATATCTTCACATGACTGTTGAATTTAGCGGGGGCCTGGGTTGCACAAGGAGTGATTTTTATTGTCTTTTGTTAGGATTTTTAAAGCTATCATTTATTAAATTATGGGGTAACTTGCCCTATAGAAACTTTGTATGATGTATTATATGAGAGCCAGGTCATGTTATTAAGAAACTATTTTTAAGCTAAATAAGTTTCTATAAATTAATATATTTGGGGGAAACAATTGTGGAACTATTTCTTTTGATGCACTCTGTCACAGTTGTATTCCACATCACAATCATAAATATTGTGGTCCTTTGTGGTTATTCACAGTGAGGACATTCTTTTCCTATAAAAAAAGAATGTCCCAGTGCTAGCAGGAGCTCTTCCAGAGTCTATGAATTCCACGGAAAGGGAAATAATAATCCCTTTGTGAAACACTAGACAACAAAATGGCTGTTGTCCGAGAGCAGAAATAGAAATCCTGAGGCCTTAGATGGAAAAATAACAAAGGGTAGTGGAGCTCCCAGGAGCTGCTGTGACACTGGACACTGAGGGGGAGCAAGTGGGACCAGTCTCGGTTGGTTTTTAATTGGTTTAACAGTGGCACATTGACAATAACAACCCTGCTCCCAAATTCTTACCTGGATTCCCCTCCCTCAGAACACTCTGGAAACATTAAAAGTTACTTTCTCAGCTGGAGGTGGTAGAAGCTGTGAAAGTCAGCCAGGGATTCAGGCTCCTAGGGCAGGCAGGCAGTTGTAACAGGAATCTGGATGCTGATGGTGCAGCCAGGGCTGGTTTGCTATTTTTGTGCTGACTGAGTGTCCTAGAGGAGGCAGCCCAGCTCCCCTCTCCTTGCAGTTCTCTCCATCTTCATGTTTCCTTTCCCTCTCCATTTCCCTTCCTGCCATCAAGTATCATTCCTTCTGTTTTCTTCCCTTTTCTGAACCCTAATTTGCAGCCCTTAAACCTTGTCTTACTTAGGAAGTACAGTGGAAACAGATCCAGTGTCTGTCCGGCATTTGTCATATTTCAGCGTGATCTTACCTTTCTCTTCTTTACACCCATCATTTCTGCTTCTCCTAATGCCCCCTTTTTCTCTTTTTTTCTTTTTATCCTATAAAACTCTTGGTCAGTGATTTGTTCCTTGCAAAATGATACTTGAGTTGCAGCTGGCACTTGCAGATAGGGTTATAATAGGCACATGAATTCTCTAAATACAGTTGGTCAGGAGAATGGGACTCTCAGCAGAAGCAAAGCTGACCAGTAACTGACATTTTACTGCTTGTTACAAATTGTGCCTCAAATTAGACATTTGTAAAATTTGACAAAAAATTAGTAGAGTAGAATAGTGTATGTCAGGGATGTTTTCTCCCTGCATATGCAATTAGTCACGGTGGTGTCAATGAAATAAATCTTGAGGGTAACTTCAAGAGAGGAGGCACAAGAGTCTCAGGATTGAGAAGCTGGGGCTTTGGAATTGAAGCCAAGGTTGTCCTGTGTATGAGCTGTGGATCCCAAAGAGGAGAGGCCTGGATCTCTACCCTGAATTGTTCAGGCCTGTATTTCCACCCCATCATGTTCACTGCATAATCAGTACATGATTTACATATTTGTAAACTTACATCTCAGCTCGAACACTTAACGTCTCATCAGACCTGCTTAAAAATGGAATTGCTAATTTTTTTCTGCCTCTTTGACACCTCGTTTTGTGTTTGTTGTCGTTGCCGTCTTGTTTGCAGACGTGGGTTGGCAACAAGCGGCGGAAGATGAGCAGCAAGATCGCCGTGGAATCTGGGGGCACCCCCCCAGGGACTGCCCCTGCCACTCCCTCCGTGCCCCCGGAAGCAGCAGTGAGAAACGTGGTAAATATTGCTCGATCCCAAAGCCAGCAATCCTCTTGGACCTCTTCTAACAATGACGTGATAGTGACTGGTATCTACAGCCCTGCCAGCTCCTCGGGCCGGCCGGGAGCCGCCAAGCACACGAACGCCTCCGTGGCAGAGCTGCACAAAACCTCCATCCCGCGGCTCCCGGGCAAGAGCGACGCAGACTTCCAGCAGCAGCACATCCCTCTGGGACGGCAGGTACCCCACTGTAAAAACGCTTCCCTCTTGGTGGGGGAAAAGACCATTATTCTGTCCAGGCAAACGAGCGTGCTCAATTCTGCAAACTCCATCTACAGTCACACGAAGAAAAGCTACGGCAGCTCCTCGGTGCAGACGGCGGAGCTGGTGTTACCTCAGAAACCCATGATTTGCCACAGGCCCTGCAGGGCCGAGCCCTTGGCGTGCCAGCGCTTGCACAAACCCGAGCCCGCGGCCCTGGCGTCGCACGTGTCCCCCGGGCCGAGGGCTCACCCCAGGGACCCCGCCTGCGGCACCCAGAACCTGGAGATCCGCGAGGTGTTCTCGCTGGCCGTCACGGACCAGCCGCAGCGGCTGGTGCCGGGCAGCGCGGCGCAGAAGCAGCCCTCGCTGGAGGGCAGCTGCCTGTCCATCGCCATGGAGACAGGCGACGTGGACGACGAGTACGCCCGCGAGGAGGAGCTGGCCTCCATGGGAGCGCAGATCCAGAGCTACTCCAGATACTGTGAGGGCAGCGGCTCCGGCCGCGGCGACAACCAAAGCGCGGCCGCGGGCGGGCCGGGCCGCGGCGGAGGCTGTGGGGCACAGCTGGGCACTGCCAGGGATGGGCCTGACAATCTCCTCTACCACAGCAGAGAGTTCCACCTGCCTGCACGGACCTCATTGCACACCACATCCAGCACGATTTATAGCCCTGCCAACGCAGCCAGAAGTACCTTTTCTCCTCATTTTACATCTTCAAGTCAACTGAGGCTGTCACAAAACCAAAATAATTACCAGGTAATCCATCAGTTTATCTCTGTCTTCAACCTCAGAGCCGAGGTTGTAGATAAATGCTGTTTCCTTTCGAAGTTGGTAGCTGTTAAGCAGTAGGTTCACATTTCTGCGGTCTGTCCTCCTTTTATGCCTTTTAGTGGAGATAATTCCTTCTCAAACCCAGTGCAGGCAGCACTGCAGTGTGGTAGCACTCTGCCTGGCCAGCTGAGCGCCTGGTAGCCATATATTGAAGATCACTGAGGATTTCATGGATTCCAGGGCTAAGCTTGGCTGCAGGAGGGTCATACCCACAAGCTGGTGGTTGCTCAAGCCTTTGTTGTCCTGCCCTGGCTTTCCAGCACATGCCATGGCCATTCCCTGGATGTTCCCCTGTGGACACACATCACACGTGGCACAAGACATGGTTTCATAATGGCATTTGTGCATTTGCTCACCCCATTGATGTCAGCTTGGAATCCTGTACCCCCTGTGCAGGTGGCAGTCTCTGTGTTCTGTCAGGGATTAGGATCCCCTGTGATGGAGTTAACTCAGCTTCCTTTCCTACAGCATCTAATTCAAATAATCAGTTTTGCATTCAATCCCTTTATTCCTTTTCCTGTACTAAAATCCCTTTAGTGATACTGAGGGGAAATTAAATGCAGATCATTGAAGAACTAAAAGATGTTTAGGAGAAACTGCAACACTTGACACATTTTTTGTGTTTGGTATTACAAGGGGAGAGATACTTGTGCAGGAAACATCCAAATTGGTATTTTTCATGGATTTTTACACCATCTGGCATGACATAGCCTGGAGACACTGAGGTAAAAGTCTTTTAAGGCTGACAGAATGTGATTCTGTGTGTGTCACCTGCGTGCATTTGCTGTTATTGCCTTTTTATTTTCTCCTGAAAATAAACCATGTCGACAGCATATCAGCTTTTCCTGTGCTTTGCTCACCAGGGCAGAGAACGAGACTTTGTGAATCATGTTTTTTTAGATTTTTTTAAATTTTTCTTTTCTTTTTTTCCTGACTTGCTCCTTTCTCATGTGACCATTTGAAGGAAAACTATTGAGTCCAAGTCAGTGCCACTTTTCACCTGAATTATTACTTTTCAGGGTAAACCAGAGGTTTGATGAACAGAAATAAATTGTGGGGAGTAGAGGGCACATCAGATGAGCTGTTCTTTCCTTTACTCTCACACAATCTCTCAGTGTTTGCTGGTACTTTTCTTACTTGGTTATAGAATTCCTGAAATGCTGTTTACTTTTGTCATCCCAGTTTCACAGGAGAAGAAAAGCTGTAAATGTGCAGATCAGTCCAGTAAAGGGTTGGTAAAAGTTCTTACGATTGGGTTAAGGATGTTTTATAAAGTTTCATGAAGGGAAATCCATTACTGATGCCTCCATCAGCTGTGTGCTCGTGGTGCTTTATTTCACTCTTGAAAAAGCATCAGAGAGATTGATTTCTTCTATTTTAATTTTTTTTTAAATGAAGAATAACTTTGTTTGGGGGTTTTATGGGGTAGGAACTGAGTTTTTCTAAAGAGCCAGAACAGTTCATGGTAGATGATACTTCATCTGCTCGTGTGGTGTTTTATGGATCAGAATAAGATCTCTGGAATTTTGTTTTGGGCTTTTTTTTTACTTCCCCCTGTTGTTAACACACCTGATTTTTTGATAAGTAAGGAATTCATCCGTACCCCAGCTGACCTCCATGCCTGTCTCAGACACCCTGCTCTTTGGATTTGGAGTGTGGATGGAGGGAGCTTCTGTTTCCTGTCATATCCCTTGTCATTCCAGAGTTTTAAACCTTGGAAAAGCTGAGCAGGAAGCTGTTAATACCTTATTGCTGTGAGCATGCATCCTGTGAACCCCTGAGGTGACACTTCTGGGTATTAGAGACTTTCTAAGGTGCTGTCTTGAATCCTTTTAGGTTTGTACAGGATGACATTTCATTTTTTTTGTAGTCAGTTTATGTTAATTTTATTGCCCATGTTTAGCTAATTTATCCATCAGCACAGAGATGAAAATCCTTAAACTTGGGGAAATCTTCTTGAATGTAAAAATAGATTAAACCTGAGCTAAATGATTATTGGAGTAGTTGAACATCCAAGCAGATGCTTCTTCAAAGTCAGGGCTGTGTGATTCATGTTTTGATGAAGCAATTACTGTCATATATTGGTAGGGTATTTAATTAGCAATTAGTTATAGCTTCCTTACCGGTTCAATTAATCAAATTCATGTTAGTGTAACTTAAGACTAAATTTAATTAAGTGATCAATTTTAATGCCTGAGCAGTTTCAGTAAACAAATTCTTCAGCCTGCTTGCTAGTCTTAGTTTGACTTTGAGTGTGTTGAAGTGAAGAGGTTACCTGTGCTGTCCTCCAGGCTGAGCTGGGATTTAGTCTTGGTTTCTCCCCCCAGCCCTAAGGGACAAGAACACTGTTGAGATTTGTGTATTTTTATTTACTTTGTTCCCAAGCCCAGCCCTTGTGCCTGTTTGACAAGGGCAGCTCAGAGCAGTGCCATGCACGTTGTCTTCCAGGGAGTTCCCTTGAGATGAACTTGGCTGGTTTTGGCCCTATCCCTGTCAGAACTGTGTGCATTTGTCTTCCCAGCAGTCCTTAATGCTCTGCCATGTAGATGTTGCTTTATTCCCATATAAAAACACTCCTTTTTTTGTAGCCCCCTTTAAAGGAGTGAAGAGGAGCCACCTGGGTGGTTCCTCAGGTGCTTTTGCAGTGGCTTCTGTGCTGTGAAGCTGTTGTGTGGGATGTAGGGTTGGAACAGACATAGCTTTACAGAATTTCTAAAATGTGTGTGTGCAGTGCAGAAATTAATATTTCAGGCTCAAAGCCTGATGCAGGCTGGCCCTTGGGAGGGGAGGGTGCTCCTTTCCATCCCCCTCAACCCTCTTTGTGCTGTAATGAGAAAGTGTCTGACCATGGGTGACCTCCAAGTGCTTCCAGCTAAAAGCTTGAAGAATCAGAGTGTTTTACCTGCTTGTACAGCAGCCACCTGTCCCAGGCTGCTGTGCTGGGTGTGCTCATGCTGCAAGAGCCATCAGTGAAGCACTTTGCAAATACAGAAACTCAGAGCAGTTTGGGTCAGTCAGCAGAAGTGCACAGGTTTTTTCCTCACAGGTGATTGATCTCTCCAGAGCTGTGTTTGGTCTCTCAAGCATTGCTTGTCTGCAGCAGAAGATGAGTATGGAATCTTAAATAAGCCTAAAATATTCCAGGCTATGACACACCTCAGATGGTCAGAGAAAACACTCTGAGATTTTTATTTAATGAAGTCTGACCTCTGGGAATGATGGAGAAGCAATAGGAATGGAAGCAGCTTGCCTTTGCCTTCACACCCCTTCTCCTTCCTTCTCTATCCTGATGTCCCTATAATTTCTGCTGGTACTCAAATCTTTAACATCAGACATTGAACAGCTCAGTGACAAACATGAGAGCAGTTTTTCTGGAAGTTGAAGGGATGTAATTGGAAAAGATGCTAGGGCAGCTCAGTCCTCAGCCCTTGTCTGACTCCAGTCTGCTCATCCTGCCAGTTTGGGACAGATGGAAAGGGAAACTGCTGTTGTGAAATACAAGTTTTGGGGTACCAAAAGTACAAAAACACCCAAGTTGTCACTGTGTTATCTTGCACTCACCCAAAGAAACAATGTTTTATTCTTGGCAATAAAGGTGAGTGTGACTTTGGTTTTAAGTCTTAACCTGTTTACAGACATTGGTGTCAGAATTGAATGCACAGTGCTGAAGTCTCAGTATTGGCTCTCACAGAAACCTAAGCTGCTCTTGTTTTCTGTTCTGTTTCCTCCTTCCCCTCTGCAGATTTCAGGAAACCTTACTGTGCCTTGGATTACAGGTTGTTCCAGAAAAAGAGCAGTAAGTACATTTCCATTTAAGTATCTAATGCATCAAGTGAAGCAATGAAAAGTTGATAAAAATGCATTTTTGAAAATGTCAGTTCTATTTACCTTGGGTGGATTTTTTCCCTTCTTCCTTTGATACAAACATTATCTGCAGGTGCAGTGATTCAGTTGAGGTGAAGTTGATGTCTATTTTTAAAAGCAGGTCATGGTCATAATCCAGTGTGAGGTGATGCCCAGGTAGGAATCATGCTCTTAGCTCAAACACAACGTCTGAATTGATCAGGACTGAGAGTTTGGAGCTCAGAATATGTTTTTTATATTGAAAGTTCAGTGGTTGTTAATTGAGGCAACTGAATGCTTAAGAGAGTAACTCCCTCTGCAGCTTCTGTGCACATGCACAGAATTAGTCAGTGCTGGCTGTAGGAACTTGATCAAGTCTAATTTTATCCACATAAATGTCATTTCACAGTAGCAGAATCAGCCAGTTTGGTGTCCTCAATTCACAGACAACTCCAAACCATAACACAAGGTATGAAACAGCTTTTGTCAGGGAAAAAAATCCCTGCCCAACTCTTTTGTTTAGTTAGTGCTCAGCATTTCCAGCTTGTCTTTGAAGAGGTGTCAGTTCTGCCTCCTTACCAGCAAATCCAGCCTCAGGTGGGATGGTACAGCCAGGCTCTCCAGGGGCTGCTCTATCACTCCAGCTCTGTCAAAGCAGCAGCTGGGGAAGTGTCTTGTCATGGTAACCAAACTCCCTGGTCTATGGAGCTGGCAGTGTCCTGGCAGTGTCCTGGCAGTGTCCTGGCAGTGCCCTGGCAGTGTCATGGCAATGTCCTGGCAGTGTCCTGGCTGTGGCTGTTCTGTTGCAATGAGGTCTAGGCAGTGGAAGAGCCTTTCCTTGCTTTCTCCTGCTGTAACCAGAACTTTTCCCTTTATTATTTTCAGTTCTTTAGTCTTCAGAAAGTGTGAGTGGGGCAGTGTTTCCTGTAGAAGTAGGAATCTAAGGACCATCACATTAATGGTGTTTTCTCTCAGACTTTTTCTAGGTCTCAGCTGAAGCACTCCAATTTCTGCAGAGTTTGGTACAATGACTTACTTCTTTTTGTACAGAGAGCACTTTATAAGAGCATCTCCCAGAGGAACTGGTACTTTTGTACAAATCCTGTTGTGCTCAATCCATCTTCTTTCTTTCATAAGTGCTAATTCTCTTGAGGAGGCTTTTTAAAATGCAGCTCTTTTCTGGAAGGCTCATCCCCTCTATCACTTAATGACCTTTTAGAGCATCTCACCAAGGAGCTGGGGAGTGTCCTGGGTAGAGTTTCACAGCTAAATGGGGAGGTTTTCCCCCTCCCTCCCAGTACCCTGCAACCCCATCCATAGCCAGTATCCAGCTGTAAGGTAATCCAGGTTGGGTGTGTGACCTGGCAGGTACAATTTCTGCTGCTGAGGTTGTTTTTAGAGTTCAGTGCTGTTCTGGGGGTCAGCTGTGTGCCAGAGCCAGCTCAGATTTGGCAGTGGGAGCACAGGGCTGGGAGTGGGGTGATGTTGGCCCCTGCCTGCAGCACTGGGGGGTTGTTGGGCATTGTGGTCATGCTGGATACCTGACCCCAGCTGTAGAAGGCAGCTCTGGAGTAAATTTTAAACTTTCAAGGATATGGAGGTGCCTGTTCATTAATCATAGAGTCCTTGAGGCTTGAAAATACCTTTAAGATCATTGAGTAAGCCCAGCATCATCATGGTCACCACTAAACCATGCCCCCAAGGGCCACATCCACATGTTTTATGAACACTTCCAGGGATGGTGATTCCACTCCTGCCCTGGGCAACCTGTTCCAATGCTTTACAACCCTTTTAGTGATGAAATATTTCCTGATATCCAATATTTCCTAATATCCTGATTTCCACTATTTCCTGACATCCTGATTTCCTGAGCCTCCCCTGGCCCAGCCTGAGGCTGTTCCCTCTCCTCCTGTCCCTGTTCCCTGGAGCAGAGCCTCCCCCAGCTGTCCCCTCCTGCCAGGGAGTTGTGCAGAGCCACAAGGTCCCCCTGAGCCTCCTTTTTTCCAGGTTGAGCCCCTTTCCAGCTCCCTCAGCTGCTCCTGGGGCTCCAGACCCTGGCCAAGCTCAATTCCCTTCTTTGTCTCCAGCCTCTCAGTGTCTTTCCTGCAGTGAGAGACCATTAAGGATGGTAATTAGAGAATTATTTTTCCTTAGACCTTTACTCATTTCTCTTTTGAATCAATAAAATGCATAAACCCCGTTGGTTAATACAATCTGTTTGACAACATCTGTGTCCAGATTTGTGGATGCACTTTCCCAGTCTGAGTGCAGAATCAGCCTCCTTCAGGGGGCAAGTTGAGGACTTGGCCCTCTGGAACTGCTGTGTACACACAGGGGTAAGACAAGCAAAGGAGAAAAAGCTCCTACTTCCTAGAAACTTTGATTTCAACTGTGAAATTCTTTTGAATAAAGAGTGTGAGGGAACAGAAATAGAATGGATAGAGTTGTAGAAGTGCCATTATGGCAATTACTGCCATTCAAACAGGAAAAAGGCTAATCTGTATTTTGGTTAAAATGGAGAAGATTGTCTTTTAGATGCTCTGAATTTTTAATCTTCTGCCTTGATGTTTTGTTTCCCTTGCCCTGTCCTTCAACTGTATCAGGAGAGAAATAAAAGCTGTGCAGTTCTGCAGAAACTCTTTCTTGTCTGCTCAGCTCTGCTGTAGGATGATGTAATCCTGATTGTTAATGAATATTAGTCTAGAAATACCACCCTCTCAGTAACTCATGAGAGTGTCTTTGGAAATGACAGAGTTCTGTGTTCTGTCCTGGTGCATGTGCAGTGGCCTTTATGAATGCATTGATTTTTGGTTTTTCACAGGGTGGTGGAAGGATAACAAGGATTCAAAAATAGCAGTGAAGGTACTAGTTAAGGAGAATTAAAAGGGAGAAAATACCTTCACTTCTGTTCTTAGGTCTTGAGTGTACTGACTGTGCTTCAGTTCTGTGTCATCTGAGGTCTGAGCAGAGTGGGTTGTGTTTGTGGTAGATTTAAAGGTACTGCTGTGCTCTGGAGAACATTTGTCACACAGGTGGTGGCTCTGGGTAAGCAGTGACTTAGTTGAGAAGTTCCATTTTGGGGGAGAGGGGGGGCTTGTCTGCCCTGAGCTTCACTTTGGGATGTCTGGGCTCTTACACTGTTGTATTTGGGGACAGGAAAATACTGAAATGGGTGGAGAGTGCTAGGTTTTGATTTTTGTATCACTGTTTGCACATTGTCTGTTTGAATAAAACTCCATCTCAGGAGTGCAGGCACACTTTGGGCAGGTGGAGGGGCTGAGGTGTGACACTTCCCCCCAGCTGTTTAGGGCATGGGAGCACAGCTGGATTTTGTGGGGGAGACACATCAGTACAACCCTAAAGAAAGCTCCTCCTTGGCCTGGGCTGTTCAAGGCTCAGGAGAACTGACGTGAGCTGAGAGCAAACACCTCAGAGCAGCTTCACAAAGAACCCTGGCAGGGATTAAAGCTCCTGCAGTCAGAGGGCACCTCAGCTCTGCCTTTTGTTTTAAAACTATTCCAGGAGGAACTTGGGGAGTTCACTTTCTCTGCTCTCCCAGGAGGGGAGAAAACTGGTTTAGTGAGTCAGTGGGAGCGTGTCTGAGGGAGCCAGCCAGGGTCTGCAGTGAGAGGTGAGCCCAGCTGGAGGTCTCTGCATGGGAACACTGGGCTTGTTCCTGCTTGGTGCCATTTGGAATACTGACTGAAGTGTTTCCTCCTTCTGGGAGATACTTTCCTTGTGTCTCAAGGTATTTCTGCTTTGGTAAACCATCCATGGCCTGGCATGGCCTTCTGGCAGGGAGCAGCACCTCCTTGTCCCACAGCAGTGCTGAAGGAATGCAAAGGGGGACAGGTCTGGTCGTTTTTTATTACGTGATAAATGTGACACCTCAGTGCCACAAATCACCCTGGCTTATTGTCTGCTGTGAAGGCAAGGAATGCATCCTGTCTGAACAGGAACTGCAAAACTTTCTGGTCCAATGTGAGAAAAACATGAATAGATCAAGTAAGAATCATAATTAAAAATCTAAAAATCGGTTTACTTTGAGGCTGAACGTTCACTATTACACAGATCAACTCAAAATCTCCAGAAGGGTGAATTGTCAGTTTGTGTGGTTTGAGAGTTGGTTTGGAAATTAAAGTGAGATGACTGGGGCTCAGAGTATAACTTCTTTGCAAGACTGTTCATTGCATTGATATCTCTTTTTTTTTTTTTCCCCATCTTTTTAGTTGTGTTTGATGTAGAAACAGATATTAACAGAATATCTGTGATTTTGGCTGCATGCTGAAGCAGTTACAGCTCTTCTCACAATGGGGTGCTGTGAAATATTTATCAGTTCTGCTTCCATCAGAGCAAACTTCACGCTTACCCAGCCAGTGGGAAAAGGTGCAAAAAGTCTCTTGTGCAGAAACCTACCAGTGGTGAGCAGGAGGAGTGGAAGGGTGCCTTCAGCACCTTTGTGCCTGAGTTTGTGCAGCTCTGTGTGAGCAGCAGTGTCCAGCCTAAGCTCAGGATGGCTGTCACTGACAGGGGGCAGCTTTGTGGCACTGGAGAAACCTGAAGCTGAAAGCTCAGGCTGAAAGAATGTGTAATTTGGAACAGCTTTAATGAGGTTAAATATCTTGGTGTGTTAAGGGAAAATGCAGATCTTCAGAATTTGTATGTGGGAAATCAAGAAATAATAAACTGAAAAGCAAAAATGATTTTAAATGGTGCAGATGGGAAGGGAGAAGCATAGTGGAATAATTCAGAAATCACTGTTAATACATACAAATAAGATCCTGAGGTGGGAATTGATAATCCTCTGGAGAGAACAGATATTAATTAGTGTCGGGGTTCAGAGAGCTCCATACTGGTGTCTCTGGGAAAGGTGAATAAGGCAAAATGACACTGTGCTTGTACAGAAGAATCTGGGATTTGTTCATACCTTGAATACTTTGAGTGCTTCTGATCTTTCCATTCCTCCCAAAATATAGCAGAGAAGCAGTGACAGGGATCAAAGGCATGGAAAATTTGTTTGTGAGAGGTTTGTTTGCTAAAAATAACCATTACCTCAGCCCATTTCATCACCAAGTATCAGAACTGAATGTTGATTTAATATGATTTCACTGCAATTGAAATGAACACCACACACAGTGCTCAGCTGCAGCATAAATGCAAGTTATGTATAAAACCTCAAGTTCTTCCATTTTTTAGCATGTCTTTGATTAATAATCTGAAATTTGTGTATAGCTTTTGTGCATGTGGCCTGAAACATTTTCAAGTGCTGCATAAAAGCCGATGTAAAAACGCAGGCTCTGAGAAAAGGCAGGATGAGGACACTCCACTCCATGCAATTATTCATCCCAATTATAGACTCCGGATTTGCACCACAGAAATTGCTGCACGGTGGGGGGGAAGAGGGGCTGGCAAAGAGCCAGGAATGTCTCTGATAAACTGGGTCATCTCTTCCAAGGGTGGTGTTGCTACACTTGGGAGGTCGGGGATAAGCCGGGTTTAACCCTGCGCGCGGCTCAACTGCTGAATCAATTTGCTTTTCCTTGGGAATGGATAGGCTGGATTGTGCTGGACAAAGCCTCTGCTGCTTTTTAAACTCAGGCCAACAGAAGTGAGAAATGTAAAGGATTCAGCCAACAGCCAGCACTGTCAAAACCAAGCCTTGAATCAGCAAAGCTGTCTGAAGAGAGGAAATGAGAATTGCATTCAGAGCTGAGTTAATGACGTAAAAAATAAGAACTGAATTACTGGCTTGCCTTCACCTATAAGTATTGTCATGAATATGAAGCTTTCCAATATTACCTTTTGATATTTTTTCCTATAATGATAAATATTATGATATTTGTAGGGCTCTGAGGTTTTCCTCTTGGTCCCTCATTTCCTCTGATGATATTAAGCATGAGAAGGTTATTAACTAAATTGATGGAAGCTTAGTTACATGTACAATGTAGAAATTCTATCCTTTATTTTCTGACAAAAGTCATTATGTAATTTTTAAGCAGTTTATAATGCAGAAGTCAGACTTGGGTATGATCCATGTCAAGGGGATGATCCTGTAATTGAAGGTAGTTTGTGATTTCCCTAAGTGCTGATAAGGCCCATGGCACAGCATGTTACCCAAAGGCAGTTAATCTGGAGCTGAGATTTGGACATGCTCAAGTGTCATTTACATCTACTGAGCTTAAGGGGTGACACTGATCCCATGATGCTGGTGCAGCTATTGAGAGCAGGGTGAGTAAATGATGATCCTTCAGAATCTCTATGATTCCACAGAGCTGCTCACTTGGCAGAGCACAGAGGTTCCTTAGTGCTGGTCTTAGCAAAACAAAATGGCTAAAATGAGACAGAGACTCCAAAGCAGAAAATATAAATTATATTAACATAATTATACAGCAGTTGTGAGGTGAAAACCATTGAATAGTGATGTATCTAATAAGATTTTTATTGAAACATTTGCAGTAGGTCATCAGAATTAACATCTGTCCACTAAAACGGAAAAGATCTGACTCTGCTTTTTAAGGAAAATTTTTGAAAGCCAGGTGGTTTTGCTAAATTCTGCTTTTTCCATGTAAAGTCCTTGTTTTGAGTAAGTAAAAGCTGAGCAGGCTCTGCACCTTCCTGAGCAGCATGTCTCGGGGAAGGCTCTGGGTGTCTTGAGTCCAAGGCAGGATCCTCTTGCAGATCACTTTTCCTGCTACCCAGGCCTTGCCCTGGGTTCCTTGAGGAGGGGAAGCATTTCTGAATAACTGGAAAACCATATGGCAAGAAGAAACCTGAGATTCCTGCAGCAGCAGCTGGACTTTCTTTGGGTTTTGTTCTAATTTGGCCTATGCAACCACCAGGGTGGGAGAAGACAACCTGAGCAAGGCTTCCCCCTTACCTGTGCTGTAACACCTGGCACATTTCCTGGTGCTCCACGGAATTCCACAGACTGATCTGAGCTGGAAGGGACCCACAGGGATGGCTGAGTGCAGCACTCAAGTGAATGGGCTGAAATGAGAGAGTTGCACCTGGGAGGGCAAATTTGGGTGTTCCAGGGGGGTTGAGGCTGTGGATGTTAAATGTGAGGGATTGCTGTGTGTTGCACTGATCACAGGGAGCTCTGTGAGTTCACTGCAGGGGTTTGCAGCAGTGTGGACTCTGCAGAACCAGCAGGCAGTGTTAGTTATTTGTTAGGCAGAACTAACAGCAGTGTTAGTTATTTGTGTTTAAAAAACACCCAGTGTCCTTTAGGAGGTGAGGTGGCCCTGAGCAGTCAGGAATTTGGGTAGGCCAGGGGGCCTGGTGCAGTCTGAGCGTCGCTGTCACTCCTCTCTGCCTTCCCTCTCCTCAGTGCTGGGCTGCAGAGCAGAGCTCTTCCCAAGTGCCACTCTCTTTTGCCAGCAGCTATAAAAGGAGTTCTTGCTGCAGTGATCCAGGCTGTACTTTTGTTCCTTGAGCATGGCTTGGCTCAGGAGGAGCTCAGGTCAGGCGTGCAGCGAGAGCGGCAGCTCCGGGCGCTCGGGCCCCGGGGATTTGGCTCTGCCCGGGTCTGGAGCTGCACTTGGCTCAGCCTGGAGCAGCCCTCAGTGAGCCAAGAGCATTCCTGGTGGGTGAATGGGGAATTCTGCCCAGGAGCATTCCTGTGCTGGCTGCCCGGGGCTGTGCAGCGGCTCAGGGGTGTCCGGGGTGCTCCCCACCAGCCCCATTCTGACCCAGCACCATCAGCTGGGGCATGGGCAGGATGGAACAGCCCCTCTCATCCCAGACTGGGGTGGTGGAACAGGCAGGAAAAGCTCTGAATGCCTGGTAGGCACCCAACTCATAGTGCTCAATTCATCGTGCATTCATCAAAGTTGGAAAACACCACTAAGGTCAGCAAGTGCCACCGGACCATATTTGAATTTATCTGGTGCATCTTTTTACTGAGATTACTTTAGGAAGACAAAGGTTTGATGACTCTATTTTGTGTTCCTACATTGAGGAGACTCAGGTGCTTCTAAGATTTTGAGAAATAGTAATTTTTAAGAGAAGAAAATTGCAACAATTACAATATTCTGAAGATTAACAAAAGCTGGAACTGGGGACTATACAAGATTGTCAAATAGTCCTAGTTCTGTAAAATTACTTTTTATTCCACTTAAAATTATTTCTTTCTAACTTTTAACAGTTGTTAAATGAGCAAACACAGAATTCAGTATTGAAATCATTAACACAATTCAGCTACCGAAATGATGACACATGTGGCACATGGGCTAGAAGTTACCACTGCAGACTTTGTGGTTGATTTTCTGTCCTCTGAATAGCAGGAAAAGTGAAAAACATGGGTTGGTGTAATGAAACTGTAGATTTTAAATAAAATTCTGTACGAAAAGCTGTCGTTAAAGCTTGGAAGCTCTACTAGAGAAATACTTTCTGTGCTCACACCAGTTCAAACAGTGGTAAGATGTGTAGGAATTCTTTTTCAGTTACTCCTTTTATCACTGATCCACTATCACATGTTTTGATAAATGTAGACAAAGAGTTTGGGAACTCGCAGATAAACAGTGGAACCAATTTAAACTCAAGCTCACCACATAAACATTAAAGTATTCCCTTTAGGAAGCCAGAATCCTTTGAATTATGCATATGTTGTAGTTTGCAGTAAGATAAAAGAACTTTAAGGGGGGAGGGTGAGAAACTTGAAAAGCCTTTAAGGAGTAATTTGCATAAATTGGGTGGAGAGAGTAAACAGCACAAGGGGGAAAAAAAGTTATTTTCAGTAAGGCCTTATAGAATGAGATAAAACAAATTACCAAAGAAATCAGGTGGAGTTGAAACAAAGCTGAAGTCCCTTAAACTTGTGTTAATGCTGCCACTGCCTTTACAGCAAATCCCAGGGAACTCTGAAGTGCCCTGGATAAAAAAAAAGAAACCAAAAAAAACCCCAAATTCTTAAGGGAGACTTAAAAGAGAAGAAGAGCCATGGAGACAGTAGAACGTGTGTGTTACTGTGTGAGAGACCTCTGGACATGAATGCTCAGGATAAGCAGATTTTTTTTCAATCTAACAGTATTTTTTTTATCTTGCAGTTACAGGACCGCACACAATTTAGTGACCGAGACTTAGCTACCCTAAAGAAATACTGGGACAATGGCATGACCAGCCTGGGCTCAGTCTGCAGAGAGAAAATTGAAGCTGTGGCTGCAGAATTAAATGTTGACTGTGAAATAGTTCGGGTAAGAAATCCAGAGTCTTCCCTTATCTTGTCGCAGGAGCAAAAATAGGACAGATGAAAGGCTTTAAAAATTTCATGAGGAAGCTTGAAATAGATTTCACGTATTACATAATGAATGACCATGTTGGGAAGTGCTCTCCTGCTCTTTCTGGAGTCTATATTTAGTAAAAGCCCTCAGGTCAGGGTCTTATTGATCAGCAGCAAAAGCAGCACAAGGAGCTGTTTTACATTCTCTTGAGTAAGATTTTAAGTAAAAGTGTTACATTTTTGAGGGAGATCCTAGAAGACTGAAAGGTACTATTTATATTGCTAATAAGATACCAAAAAAGGACTTTTATGAAGATACAGGGAAAATACTTCTCATTCATGCTTATAGGGAAAATTGTATGAAAGAAAATGCTCCAAAATAGGAAAAAAAAAATATTTTTCAAGACTGTCTTGAGGGCAGGTTGAGGTGTGATAGAGGAATTCTTGGTCAGTTCAGTTTGATGGTTGCTGTAGGTGGCTGAGGGAGGCACAGGTGTGTTGGAGATGACCTGGCTCCCAAGAACCTCTGCACATCATCTCCTCCAGAGGCTGGCATGCTGTGTCACTGTGTCCTGGATGAGCAGACACCCAGCAGCACCTCTGGGGTCTCTTTGCCCATCCCAGCCTCAGGAAATGGCCTCACTGTTTGCAGTCAGACAAGGACAGGAGCCTTCCTTTCCCTCGTGACAGGTGTGACAATTGGGATTATTCCTTTCAGGCTTCATCCTTTTTTGCACCTGTTTCCTAAATTCCTGACAGTGCTGCAGAAGCAGGGCTGAGAGCCCTCAGTGAAGCTCTCCTGCTGTGGAGACCTCTGGACTGGTGCATCCAAATGGTCCCAAAGCGGCTTTCAGGGATGAACACCAATCTGGTTATTTGTTTTTGTGGGCACACAGGAATTCTAAAAATCCCAGTTGTACTTTTGGAGGCTGAAGAGAATCACTCTTCTCTCTGTAGAGAGCAAAGCTGCTCCTTGCTTTCCAAGGACTTCCCTTTGCCCTCTGAAAGGTGAAGCTGTTCCCCCTGACAGCACCTCCTGGACAGCACAGTGACACCCAGGCTCTCTTGTTTTGTTCCCTTGGGGACATCCCCATTGGCACACAAGGGGTGACACTGTGGAGTTCTGTGCAAACCTTCCCACCTGCTGGAACGTTTCTGTCCTCAGGGCAGAGACCAGGACACCCCAGGAGACTCTGCCATCACCTGCACCAGAGCAGATCACAAATGATCCCATGCACTCACAGACCTTGCTGGAAGTGTTTAAGGAGAATGTATTTTAGGGATAGAACTCTCAAGCTGATTTCCCACATGGTGATTCCAGTCTGCTCTTGCCCTCACAGTTTTGCTGTTCCAGAATGTTCTCTGTTCAGCACAGCACACAGGATGTGGAACCTTCTCTTCCCCATTTAATTTGAGACACTATCAAAACATGTTCATTTTCTCTGACATTCTCAGTATGTTGAATGAAAGATTTTCTGCTTTGAAAAGTCTGTGAAAAGATCTGCCTTTCCCAAGTGTCTTCTTTACTAAAAAAGAGATAGATTCAATTTTTAGTTAGCACTGTTTGTTAAAATCACAAGATGATGGAAAAATTTAAAGAATGGCAATACACTGCTTGGAAAAAAGAGGCCCAGATCTCAAAGGGCTGCTTGTGTGAGGGTTTTCTTTAATTTTTTTTCCCTGAAACTGTAGCTAATGGAAAAAAAAGATCCAGGTAGTTCTCTGCATACCTGTTGTGCATTCTTCAGAAAGGAAAATCAGCAAGCTGGGAAAGCAAATACCAGCCAACAAAAAAGATTTGCTAAAAATAGTGTTCAGCAGGTTATCTTTTAGCTTGTTAGAGATGCAGATTTAAAAGAGTTTTTTTTCCAAGGCTGGCACAGCATGAAACCCTGTTTAGTAGCTGGGACTGCTGTTAATATTCCTTAATTTTTTCTCTTTGGTAATCAAGGTATTATAAGCAAAAAGTTTTTTCCTCAATTTTTTCAAAGCCCTAGGAAGAGGAACAGGGCAGGTATTTCTGAAATAAGGCCTCAGTGATGTTTAGTGTGTCTTTAAAGAAAATCCTAAAATATTTTAATGTCTTGGGATACTCATTTGGAACAGAGGCCTCATGGAAAGGATGTGCATTTTGCCATGGCCTGATCATGTTTTCAAACCCAGGAGCTGCTGCTCCTATTTCTGGGGGTGTGGGTGGTGTGGAAGGGGGACGAGAGCCAGCCCGAGAAGAGTGGGAGTAGCAGTTGGTAAAGAAGTGGATTCCTGGCTCTGGGAAGGATTTTTGGTTGCCAGTGGAGAACTGATTTGATGGAATGAAGGGTCTGGGGTACAGGGGCTGTGGAGCAGAGTTGAGATGAGGTGAGGAGTGACACAAGGGACGGGGAGAGCCTTAGGAGTTGTAGACAATTCTTGTTACATCATGTTGAACTCTGAATCTTTAATAATTTTTGGTGTAGATGTTTCTTCATCAGAGAAGGCAAATTAATGACCAGGTGTACAGAGCCACTTGGAGAATTTAGAATGTGGGTCTTTTTTTTTTTTTTTTTTTTCTCCTTTGAAATTTAATTTTTGTTGATGTCAGATGAACTTAAAGCATTCATTTCCATCCCACCATGGCAGGGTTTCCAGGTTCCCTGGGCTGGTTTCATCTCCCAGACTGTTCCCAGTGTGCTCCTCTGCACTCACTGCAAACAGCTTTTCCTAAAGCTCTGTTTTACAGACAAAGGAGACTGAAGGATGAGCTGCTCTGAGCTTTATTCTTCCAAGTTCTTTTCTGTCCTCCAAGGGTAGTGCTGCAGATCTGTCACTTGGCCAGTTCCCTCTGTGCTGTAGGAAATCCTAGAACAGGGGAGATGTTTTGTCATGTGCTTCAGTCCCCTTATGGAAGTTGCAGAGTAGGAGAACCTGGATTAAAGATCTTATGTTAAATATGTTGTATAATTTAGGGGGGCAGAGACCTTACAAAGTCACCTAGTCCTGCTCTTTATCTGGAGCAGGATTTACTTTGAAATCAAGTCAGGTTTCTCAGGATGTTGTCCAGTAAAATGTTGAGTACCTCCAAGGCTGAGCTACCAAGACTTCTATGGACAAACTGTCCCTCTGCCTCACTGTAAAGCATTATTTTTTCTTTTATATTCTCAATTCCAATCAGAATTTCCTTTGCTGCCACTTGTGCCTATTGCTTGTTTTCCTTTTCCTGTGCACCTTCCTGTTTCCCTTGGAAAGCTGAACCTGGACCCAGGATTTCGGGAAGCAGCCTCAGGAGGGTGAAATACTGGGGAATACTCAGCTCCCTGAGCTGCTGGCTGCACCCTTGCTCCTGTAGGCCAGATGTGCTGATGTCACTTGGTTGGGGGCCTGTTGCTTTTGTTATAGTTTCTGATATCATTCATGTTTATTTCTCTTACAAGACTTGGATTGGGAATCGAAGACGGAAATATCGTTTAATGGGGATTGAGGTCCCACCCCCTAGAGGAGGTCCTGCTGATTTCTCTGATCAATCTGAATTTGTTTCTAAATCAGCACTTAATCCAGGAGAGGAAACTGCTACTGAAGTGGGGGATGATAATGATAGGAATGATGAAGTATCAATCTGCTTATCTGAAGGAAGCTCACAAGGTATTTGGAATGCAGTTACTACTGTGCCTATATTTTCAATTTTGTGCAGTGTGCATGCTTTGGATTCTGTTGTGCACATTCAAAAACGTCTGACAGAGTTACAAGTGCTCCACCCCGCCTGGGCTGAAGGTACTGTTTGGTCTCTTTCTTCTCCCTCTGTGTCTCTGAGTTTTGTTGGGTTTGTTGTACAAAGGTTGGAGAAACCTTTGATCATAAGAGCCCCATTTCTGCCAGATTCATCTGAAATGAAGTCAAGAGTTCACATTCTGCTGGTGCAAGTGAGAGCTGGGCAGCCAGTACAGGTGGGGCAGCCTCACTTCCCAAGGAAGCTGGATTTCAAAAATGCTCCCTGCCAACTGCTCAGTTCTTCCCAGCCAGCTGGAATGGCCATTCCATTTGACACCCATCCCTGGAGGTGACCAAGACCAGGTTGGATGGGGCCTGGAGCAGCCTGGGACAGTGGAAGGTGTCCCTGCCTTGGCAGGGGGTGGCACTGGATGGGCTTTAAGGTCCCTCCCACCCCAACCCATGCTGTGATTCCATGGTTGCATCCCTGTGATCCTGAACCAGCCCAGGCACTGGTGGGGCTGGAGCTGCTGCTGGGACTGAGCAGAGCTGCTGGGACTGTGCATTCCCATTTCTCCTGTCAGGGAACCCCTCAGCTCAGGCTGGAACAAGGAGCTGCCCAGGCCTCCTGCTGCTCTGTCTGACAGCAAACACAACCAGCAGATCAAAGCCAGGAGCAGGGCACAGCCCAGGAGCCTTGGAAGTGCACACCCAGGGGGTGTCCTCAGTAAACTGCAGGATCTGGAGTGAGAACTGAATTCCCTTTTCCCTCCCAGGAGCACATGGGATCGATGTCTCCCTGCCCCTCCTGTCCATGAGCCCGGCACATCCCCCACTCACTAATTGCTCCCAGTGCTTCTGCTTGGAGGAGATCAATGGAGCCTTTGCTCTCCAAGCTAAAAGAGAGTCTGACCTCGGGCCTGCAGCTCTGCAGCTCAGTGTGCCAGGCTTGATCCTGTCATTCCCTCAGAACAGTTTCAAGGGAAGAGCCAGGGGAACAGAGGCGGCTGGGAATGAGTTTGGGAGAGCTTTGTCATGCTCCACTGTAGAGGGAATAAGATGGTAAAGAAATGGGTCAAGTGATTGAAAGCCAAGTGAGATGAGGAATCTCAGAGTCCTTGATTTGCCTGAGGTGTGGAAGGAGCTGATTTAAGTCAGATCTGCTTGAGAGAAAATGGTGACAGGGAAGAGTGAAGTGTGTGCAGTTCAGGTGAGGAGTTACTCCGTGTTGGTTGAGCCAGGCTCATCAGGCAAGGTGGGGCTGAACACTTGGGTGAATTATTAGTGTCAAAGCCTAAGGAAGTGCAAGGAAACAACAAGATTTCCACAGCATCCAGGAATCCCACCTTCATTCCTTTGTTCTCCCACTACAATTATTTTTGTTCATTTCTCCTTTTAAAGGAGGAGGTTTCACTGCTGCAGCTCAGCTGGTTTTGAACTTGCTGGAAAATATTTCCCCCAATATTCATGGGTTATATTCAGTCACAGATAGAGAATTGTTCCAGTGTTTGAGAACTGTAATTTTTGGTCCTAATTTATTAAAAAACCAAAACCACAACAGCAAAAAACACTCTGAAAGACAGACAAAAGCAATTTTTGGTCACCTAATTAGAGTGATTCAAGTTGATGGCTTCTGCTTTTAAAATGTAGTGCATAAATATAAAAAAATAAGCTGTGCTGTGATGCAAAATGGATCATTAAAGCTCTCATATTGCCTCACCTTTTTTAATTGTGTGTTAATTGAATCCACAGTGTGTAGGTGGAGGCCATTAGGTGGAGGCTGTGCCGATTCTGTGAGCTGAGGATGAATATTTAAGGAGTTGGGAATGCTGTAGGGAGCTGCTTCCTTCAGCTGTTGAATCCAAGGGGTGACTGCCAGGGTTACAGAGTTCCTGGTGCCCTGGAATGTCCCTGAGGAGTGACCTCACCCAGTGACCTCCACCCTCCCTTGCTCCCTTTGATCCCATGTGCTCCTGGCACAAACTGTCCTATGGAGCTGTGACCATGGCACACTGAGTTCATTTGAAATAATTCCCAATCAAATTTGCTCAGTTTACAGATTTTTAACTTAAAAGTTGTTTAAAAGCATTAACTGGCTCTCTATGGTCTGGCCTAAACATTACCCTGTCTTTGGTAATCCCAGGGAAATCCTGTTATCCCTGTGTTTGTGTGGAGGTGACATTCCCTGCAATCACCTGAACCTTGCTGCCCCTTCCCCATTTTCCTCTTTATATTTAATATGTATCACAGATTTATGTTTTAATATGCAGAAGTCAAGTAAATATGAGAAACAAACTTCAATTTTAGGGGTAAATAGATTTACCTTTCTTTGGGTTTTGTGTTCTCCTTGGCCCTTAAGGTCAGTGGAATTATCTCATGCTTTGTGGTTGAAACACCAGGGTAAAATCTGCTCTGTTTTCAAGTGTTTATACATAAACAAGCACTTTAGGTTTACTGGGGATAAGCCTTTGTCATAATCTGATCAGTTTTTGGTTCAAAACCCGTCAGTGTCTGCAAGGGGGAAGTGGGATTTAGACACTGTACCCCAGAATTTCAGGGAATGCAGGATTTTTCATGTAGGAATTCATTTTCATTCATGAAATTAATCATCTTTGAATATTCCAACCTGAATTTGAATATTGAATATTCCTCTTCATCACCTTTGAATATTCCACCCTGAACCTAAAAATGGGAAGGTTTTGGTGCAGAGAATAACTGAGAGCTTTGTTGTTATTTCAGGTGGCAGTTGGTTTGATGTTGGCCTGAAATGCTTGTGACAAGATGTCTTTTTAATAAGGCAGATATTCTGTTTATGATTAGACATTGATACCATGACTTTGCTGTTGGATTTAGCAGCTGTGACATTTAGTGGTAAACACCATTAATGGTCCTTCAGCATAAAATTGGAATGAAATCTGACAAAACCAATTTATTTCTGCAGAAGAGACAAATGAAGCTCTTCAAAATGAAGAAATTGGCCACAAAGACGATGACCAGAATCCAGTTTCCACTGATAATGTGGTAGGTTTACCTTTCCTTTTCCACCAATTCATAACTCCTTAATTAATGTTGAGGTTGTTGTCCAGCACTTGTGCTTTTCACTAGGTGACAACTTTGGTTGTGTGTGTTAAAAGTCCTTCCTATTTGAGCTTTAGAACTGTACTAAAAATTCTAAAACACAGCAGGAAAAAACCCTCAAACCTTCAATAGAAATGGTTTGGAGAGCTGGTGCCCAAGAGACTCAGCTCCCCCACCTGCCTGAATTTTGTCATTTGATACAGCAATGGAACAAAACCAAGGAAGAGTTTCTTCATACTTTGTTCTGAAACACTGTAACAAAACTTCTTAAAAATGCACTTAAAATTGGACTAAAATACATTGTATTTGCATAAGAGGTTTTCCTATTTGAAATTCTAATCAGTTCCTTCCCCTCCTATCTTAAAAAGTGTGTCTAAGAAGGGGAATATCAATGTTTGGCAGTTATTTAGAAACTCTTTCCTCAAGCTGAGTCTAAAACCAAAAATATTTGAGTCCCAGTGTTCCTGAGGGTCTGATGGAGCAGCAGAACTCGGGGACAGGAAAGCTCTGAGCTGTTGTCACTTCAGCTGGGCTGGCAGACACTGGAGCACACAAAGTGTGCTTTATCCTCCCTGCCTTCAGCACAGCCTTGGCAGCTTGGTGGGTCCTGCCAGGGAGAGCTGGGAATGTCCCTGGAGGGATTTCTCCTTGCTGATTTCAGGGAAATTCCTGGTGTGCAGGCAGGAGGGACCACATGCTGCAGGAAAAACCTGAATTAACAACACAGGAATGACCCATGGACATGGACTGGGTCAGTGGGGGCCCTCCTCTACACTGGGTTAACCCCCATCCTAAAAAATAGGAAAACTGCTTTAACTTATTTATGGTTCATAAATGTTCACAATTGTCAAAACAATTAAAAACAATAGAAAAACTTGGGATGTATTTCTGAGTCTTAGTCAGTGTTAAGCTTGGCCTTAATACTCTGCTTTAGGTATCTTTAGAAACCCAGCATAAAAAGCTCCCCAAATTTATGTCAGTTAGGTGAAAATGTTCATATTTATGCATTTGAAAGTGTCCTTTGGATCAGCATCCCCTACAGCTGAGGGGATGTGTTCAGGGATGGTCAGAGGAGAATTCCTGGATTTCTTTAGGCCAGGAGTAGCTCAGGACTTGCTGTGATGGCTGGTTTATCCAGAGGGATGAATGTCCTGACCCTCCTTTGCAACAACAGAGCAGAGCAGGGGCTGTGAGGGGATAAATGTGCAGCTTAAAGTCAAAAAGCTGGGCCAGGGAGCTCCTCCTCTGTAAACAGCCCGAGTCTCCATGGCAGCAGCTCCCACTGGATTCCTGCTGGATCTCCTGGCTGAGGTGCATGATTGCCATCTAATGGGGCTGCACGGCTCAGAACTGCTCAGGAGGCAGCACAGAGCCCTCCTTCCTTCCCTCTTCACCCTTCATCCTTCCCCCTTCATCCTTCATCCCTCATCCTTCCTGCCCCTTGGGATGTGGATCCCCATTTGTTTGTCTCCTCTGTGCATTGGAATGAACTGTTTGCTTCTGTTTCAGAAAATAGAAATTTTAGATGATGAGGAGAGTGATCTGATCAGCAATTCTGAAGTGGATCAGATGAGTTCTCTTTTGGACTACAAGGTGAGTGACTGGGCCATGTCAGGGGCAGTGGGATGATCCCCAGGGAGTTCAGGGGGTGGATCTGTCAGGAATTCTGCAAAAGCCTGTGGGATCCTGAGCTCCTCTGCTGTTTTCCCAGTGTGCACATCATGCCCTCATCCCACCTCCAGCCACTTTATCCATGTTTCAACCCAAATGGAGGCAGGAAAATCCCATTTCTACAGAGCTGCAGCTCCCTCCATGTGTCCCAACAAAGGGATTTATGGAGCCACCCCAGCAGAATTATCCTTGGAATGCTGCGATGCTTTTCCTGCAGCATGGTGCTGCCAGCTCTGGAAGGACTGAAGAGCTGGAAGGAATCCTCTGCTGGAGTGGGGGGATCTGAGGAGAAGTCCTTCCCCAGGACATGCTTGGAAGTGGCTGTGGGAGGGAGGAGAAGCATCCTGCCAGCTCCTGCCTCCTGCCCAAGGCTGAGGGTGGTGTCTGTGCTGCTCTCCCAGGAGTCGCCACAATTCCACCTTTCCTTGAGCTTTTACCTCCATGGCTGATTTTTTTCCCTAAGAAACCAGGTCTGTTCTCCTGATAATAATCAATTACCAAAATAATAAACAGATCATCTCTTCAGAACAGAAATTCCTCCTTCCAGCAGTGTTTTCCTGGGAAGGGCAGTGGAGAATGAATCAGGAGAGGGAATGACCTTTTCTTAATGTCACCTGTCAGTGCAGTGAGAGGCTTGTTGTGACAGTGCCCTGCAGAGCCAGGGCTTTGTTTGACAGCACTGATTACTGCCTGAGTTTTCTGCCTAAATCTGAATTCTTCCTGGGCTGGGCAAAATCCAGAGCTAAACATGCAACTGCTGAGTATCCATAGGGAAGAACTCAGCTGATTTTTTATGGAAGCTTCAGAATTACAGCCCAGATATTCCTCTCTCATTGCCAGAGCTGTTATCACTGGAAGAGTGTGGTGAGCAGTGCTTTCACTGAAAAAATGTGAATTTTCTGAGAAAAAAACAACAAAAATACAACCTTTTTTAAAGGTTTGTTGCAAACCTTTAGAGCATTGTGTAGTCACAGCTTTTCATGTCAACTAAAGCTGAATTCCAGCCAGTGTGAGCATGAATATCATATTTTTTTCATTATTCTCTCATGAGTTGGTGCTATTAAGCAGAGCCCTTCTGCAAAAATGAGCAATGCCTTTGATCTTGTAACCTAAATAAACAGTTTGATTTTCATGATCTTTGCAAAAGTGAGTAACCAGAGAAAGTGAATTTTAGCTCTGCACTGATCAACAGGTTTAGCATTTTGATCCAGTAGGTTTGAGAGAGAAGAGATACTTGGAATAAGTGGAAATACTTACCAAATCTGAATTTTTAATTAAGAGATTTGCAAGTATAGATTGGGAAAATGCCTTTTTAACCAAAGCACACAAATTATTGCTATTTCCTCACTTTGTAATATATTACATCCAGTTCCAGCCCCATAAACAACTCTGTGGAGGATGGAACTGAATTGTCTTTAAGGTCCCTTCCAAACTGTTCTGTCACTCTGTGATATTTCTGTTTATTCTGTAACCCAAGGGATCCTGAGGAGCTTGGTGAGCTGACACTTGATCCACATCAAACCCAGCTGCACTGGAGGATGTTATCTTTTAATTCATGGTGCCTTTGAGGAATTTTCAAGTCATTTTCCCTGTTTTTTGTGTCAAGCCTTCTGCTGCAATAATGGAATTTATTCGCTGTCTCTTTTTGCAGCCCCCTGATTACTTCTAGGAAGAAATCTGGGCTTTGGTTGTCATTGTCACTAAAAATAGTTTAGTTTTAACCCAGGGGTGTTTAGGTGTGGTTATTCCAATGCTTTGTCCTGTCCCCATCCCTGTAGGGATTTAACAGACACGTGGATGTGGCACTTGGGGACGTGGTCAGTGGTGGCCTTAGCAGTGCTGGGGAATGGTTGGGCTCAGTCTTAGAGGGCTTTTCCAGCCTAAAGGATCCATGGTTCTGAGATCATTCCCAGAACTCTCTGGTTTCCCACAGAATGAAGAAGTCAGGTTCATCGAGAGTCAGCTGGAGAGCCACAAACAGAAATACTTTGAGCTGCAGACGTTTACCCGGAGTTTGATACTTGCAATTAAATCAGATGATAAGGAACAGCAGCAGGTAAATCCTGGAGCAGGTTTCATATCTGTGTTTAATATCAGAAGATGTTTGTCCTTTTGTGTTGTGTCCCTCCCTCGGGTTTATTCCAGAGGCTCAAATTAGGATTGAAAAACTCAATTTTCTTACTCTTTATTTAAATCACTGCTGACATTAAAAGCACACCTAATAGTGTATATACCATATATTGGATGTATTTTTCCCTTGTAGGCTCTGCTTTCAGACTTACCTCCTGAACTTGAAGAGATGGATTTCAACCACACGTCCCCGGAGCCCGACGATACCTCATTCAGCCTCTCGTCGCTGTCGGAGAAGAACGCCTCAGACAGTTTGTGACCCCTCCTTCCTGCAAGAGACAGCAGAAACCCACTGCAGGGAGGTGCAGAAACCCACTGCAGGGAGGTGCAGGGCTCAGGAGAGAGAGAGAGAGAGAGAGGTTTTTGCTCTGCAGTGTTCTCAGCCTGTGCTAGAGGGCAGCTCTGGCTCCTCACAGCCTTGCACTGCCCAGGAATTGGCAATGCTGGGTTTGGAAAATCCAAGAACTGGGTGAGGGAAGGGTTCACTGGGAGCAGCTTGGCCTTGGGTAGGATTAACTTTGACTCTCCAGAACACCTCTGACTCTGTAGCAAAGTCTTTTTGAGCAGGGATGCAAGAGTGGGAAACACTTGCAGTGAGTTCTCCAGCTCCACGTGCTCCCCAGGCCTGTTTATTATATTTTTCCCCATTTTTACTCAGGTAGGTGGACTAAAAATTGGGGATCCAAATAGAATAACGGGCTTTCTCTGAGTTGTGCTTGAAAACCTGAAATTAAACTGAGGTGTTTTTCGTTTTCTGATTTGAGATTGTTAAATCTTCCATTTTTCTGACCAAAATAGCTGAAAAACCTTGAAAGGCTAACTGAAAAAATTGAACTATCATGAATAAATTATTAATGCAAAGAAGTAGTGATAAGTATTGGAAGAA
This sequence comes from Urocynchramus pylzowi, assembly GCA_013397555.1. NCBI lineage: Eukaryota > Metazoa > Chordata > Aves > Passeriformes > Fringillidae > Urocynchramus > Urocynchramus pylzowi. Next base: position 1,012,561 of record VZRH01006244.1, read on the forward strand.
ATGAAGTGGAAACGGGAACCCTGATAGCTGCAGGACACAACTTCCTAATACAGTAGCAATGGGATTGGATGTTTACACTCTTTAGAGTTTAATGATTGTAGTCACAGTTTTTATTTGTCAGAGCCTGAATGCTAAAGTACTGCTTATTATTTTAATTCTTGGGTATATATTTTTCCACAAACTTTGCCCCAGTTTACCAAGCCAGTCAGAATTCCACAGCTGTCATTGCATCCTGAGAGGTTTTCCAGTGTTGGAAGTGAGCTTTGCAGATCTGGTTTGAAGCCCTGCCTGGTGCATTTTTTGGCAAATGCCATTTCTGAACTGTGATCTGGATTGCAGGCAGGGGCTGAACTGAATTTCTTCTTTCCCAGTGCTGTTGGCACTGAATCCCTTCACTCTTGTGGTGGAATGGCTGTGCAGAGATGCTCAGGTGGATTCAGTGGGGTGTGTTGGTGTCCAGGGAATGCCTGGCCAAGGCAGTGGTGCTGTGCTTGAGCTGACAGGGTGGTGAGCAGTCCAAGGCAGGTCTCAGTCCTGGAGCTCTTCTCCTCCAGGATGGTTCTGTGGGATGCTCCAGGTGCCTGCCCATGGCATTGATGCTCCAATTCCAACCTGGAAAATCCCTCAGCAAGCATTTTTCACAGAGATCCTTCAGTCTGATAAAAAAACCTGATCTTCCCATTTTATGCCAAATAATAATTGACTCTGGGGAATCCTTGTTCATGCAGTGAGTAACCCCCTTAATTTCAGTGGGAGGTCCAAGGTGTAGCTCAGAAAATGCAGAGTGTTGGGGAAATAACACCTTTTTTTCCTTTAATACTGGGATTAGACTCAGGTTTTAGGGTTTTCTCAGTCTGAGCAGTTCCTAATCACTTGTACAGCTCTTTTTGTTTAGTATCATTATGGAGCTCTGTTCTTTCAGGTTTTTAGTCTCTCCTCTCCTTGGGCACAAGGAGCTTTTAGCAATACTGTTAAATACCAGCTGCAGAAAGGGCAGGAACGGTTCTAAAAGGTCTTCTGAAAAACCAAAAGTCTCACAGTTCTGCCCCCTGTACAATTCTGTAAGTTCCCAGCAGAGCTACCCTTCCACAGGGAAAGGCCAGAGTTCCAGGCTGCTGGGCCTGTGTGTGAGCTGAGGCATTAAAACTCCAAGTGGAAATGAGGTTTGTGAGCAGAGCTCACAGTGCTGTCCTTCACAGGGAGGATAGAGCTGAGCTGGAATTCTGTGAAAAACTCATTTAGCAAGGGTTTTCTGTGCCAGGCCAACAATGGTTTCTATTGCTGTTCTCTTTAGACAGGAAATTTGTGCCACTGACAATGAAACCTCTTGTTTTCTGTGAAATTTAAAAAAAATAGTGCTGAGATTTGCCACTATTTGGACCCTGTTTTCCTGCTTCTTCCACTTGAATTCCCATGACAGAAAGCAGGATACTCCTAACAGGAGTTCTCAATTTCATGGTCAATTAAATCATTTGCCTTCCTGCAAGAAAAACTTCCATTGATGATTCCTATTTTGCTGTCTTGCTGCTATTTCATATCCAAACAAATGGAAGGAATGAATTTGGAATGCAGTGTTTGCTAGATACAAGCAATGATGTCAGCCCCTGTTCTCCAGGAAGCTGGAATCCTCTTGGATGTGCAGCTGAGATGAGCTGCAGTCAAGGCCCACCCCATCCCTGGGGATGTTCTGGGGTCCTTTCTCCTGTGGGGAGACAAAGCACAGCCTGGCACTCTTGTCAACACTACAGGATAGTCAGGAAAAAAGAGTATAAATTCTATCCCTGAATAACAAAATCTGGGGAGGAAGATGCTCCACAGCTCCTTGGCTGGTTTTTTCAGTAGCAGTATTTCCAACAAAAATTGAATGACTGCCACCATTGGTGGTGGTTAAATGTTGGTGCAGAGCAGTGGGGGTGGCTCTGGGGTGGGTTTGGGATCAGGGTGTTTCCTCTGTCTGTAGGATGGTAACAAACACCTGCAGTTCATCAGTCCATACCCTTCCATAGGAGATGAAGCTCATGCTGTGCTTTTCAGGGTGACAGAAATCAGAAATCACCCCTTTCTGTCCCAGTGAGAGACTGTAATGTGAATTATCACTGCAGCAGAGGGCCTCGTGTTTTATCACCTTTCTGTGGCCATGCATCAATGTTTGACCATCCTGCAGAGCCTCTCATTTACTTTGTCCATGAACAATGACTTCCCTGGCACTGTTCATTCCTAAAGCATCCATGGGAACACCAGTGCCCTCTTTCTGAAGAAACCCAGGTGGGAAGGTAGCCCAGAACAGACACTTTCCCCAGAGGCAGGACAGGCTCTCCCTGGGGAGCTGGTTTTCATGCTGGAAGGTTAAAACCCTATTTCCTGCAGCTCTGCCTGCTTTCCTCTCCCTGCAGGTGATGCTTCAGTCACATCCATAGGTCTGACAGGAGTAACAGTAGCAGGAAATACTCCAATAAAACAATAAATACTCCACTAGGTGAATTTGGGGCAGGTTTAAAGGTACCTGAGCAGGTGAACCATACGAGGTTTCTGGAGTGCCCAGCCCTGGAGGCAGCTCTGCACTTTAATCTCTCCAAGTATTTCTTTTCACTAAGGCAATAAAAAGTGTGAAATGAGGAGTTTGGGGCAGTGCAGCCCTGTGAGTGAGGAAAAGAATGTCCTGCTTCTGTCCTCACTTGAGCTGGGCAGCAGCTTTAGAGAGTCTGCTCTCCAGGGGAGAGGCTGTGTCTGCTGCTGGGCTCAGACAGGTGAGGGGCTGGAACAAACCAGCAGCATCCTGGACATCCTGCTTGGGAATGGGAATTCCCAGTGGATCTTCAGATGGATCTGCCCTCCCCTGTGGGATCTCCTGCACTGCAGAGTCCCTGACTCTGAGCACAAACTCCTGCACAGCTCTGACCTTCCTGCTGGCCTCTGCTCCTGGACTGTGAGAAGGGACAGGAATGTGCACGAAGGGAATAGCCCAGAATTCCTGGCACAGGAGCAATTTATGACCTGTTCCAGCCCAAAGCTTGATGTCCAGCCCCCAGCCCCTGCCCAGCTCCCCCAGAGCAGGGGCTGAAGGGCTGGAACCTGGCCAGACTCTGCCTTTTGTGCCCCAAATCCTCCCAGCTCGGGCTGGGAGGGGCCTGAGCAAAGTTAGGGGTGGTGAGTGAGGAAACTCCACCTGGATTGTGGTGGGTGATTCCTTTAATCAAGAACATTTTACCACATTGACCAAATGTGAAACCTGAAAAGTTTTTGGGGAGAAAAAAATAGTCAAAGCAGCACTGCAAAATGGGTGTTTTCCATGGAAGAACAGGAGTTCAGAGTATGAGTATTTATTGCTCTGAAAACCAGCAGCTGCTTTGGTCAGAAGGCAGCAGAAATGGGGCAGAGCCTTGGGCTTGTGGGGGTTCTTCTCCCACAAAGGAGCAAATCCTCTTGGCTGAAGGAGGTGTTCAAGGATGTTCCTGGGAGGAAAACAGTTCAGGTCAGTGCTTTGGCTCTGGGACAGTTTCCCATGTTACTGAACTAAGTCACTAACTCTTTTCCAGCTCTGTTTTACATTTTACACAACGCTACCTCTGAAACGTGACACCCCTTAAACCCACACAGAAAATGTGAACTTAGGAATTTTTTTTAACCTTTTATAGGCAATAAATTATTCCCAACATGCATCATTCAGTTTGTGTTTGGTTTTTGCTGAGTGTGAGCCTTTGCTTTTATTTTAATGCTATTTTTCTGTATTTGTGTTCATTGCAATCCGTGGAGAAGGAAAAAATGGAATATTAGGGAGAAAAGCTTAGCATATGTTAATGGGAGAAAATATTTCTGTTAAAGCTGAAGGATGGTGGGGTGCCTGTGCTGGTTTTGGTGCAGTTACTGTGAGAAATTGGTGTTATCCTTAATTCTGGTATTAATGATTGTTGGAACGTTGCTCAGTGCATCAGATGACTTAATCTGAGAGAGCAGTCAGTGATCTCAGCACTGTAAGGAAAAGGGTTTTACACTTTCTGAGACATCACAGTTCATAAATACCTCTGCAGATTGCTGTTTCACTTGTTTCCTTTTTTTGCCCTAACTTTATAGAGACCTTGTAGAAAGAATTTTCAAGTGTTAAATGAAAATGGGTCAGTAACAAACTGAGGTCAAATGTAGATTTAGACCACGTTTGTATTCAAGTTTCATCTGAAAAGACTTCCTTGAGTTTCCCCCATCACATTTCTCTCCCTGGAGCACAGGGAAGGGTGGCAGGAGGCACAAGGGGGGTGGAGGGGATGAGGCACAAGGAGGCAGAAATGAAGGTTCTGGGTTTTAGTCAAGAAAATTTCAATAAACTCAAAGGTTTCTGTGCTGTGGAAAGCAGGAGTTTCTGCTCTATTTGCAGATTTGTGAAATACAGTTCAAAAAGTCATTGGCAAATCCACTGAGTTGTGCTGGGGGAAAATTGTCTTCTCCAGTAGGAATTTTATCATTTCTGGGGTTATTTCTGGAATTACTGAGTGTGTGTGAACACACAGATGCAGATTTACAATGTGCACAGATACACTGAACTTGATCTCAGTAGCTCTACAAAGGTATTTTAACTTGAAATGTTAGTGGAATTCTTCTCAAATATATTTCATTTGCTCTTATTTTTGTGTCTTGCTGCATATCAATTGCATAGTTCTGAAAATTAGTCATATACATCCATACAAATATGGTTTATTGTTTATGTCCTTGCAACTGGTAACTTTTAGGCTTGGAAATTTATGAAAATGCCCATAATAATGATATTTCTAAGTGATCTTGGCAAATAAACCAACTGCTGTATTTATGAAGAGATAATGAATCTTCTGCCGTGATAATTTCTGCTTTATTTTCACTGTAGGAATCAGTTTCATTTAAAAAAAAATATTCTGAAAATTTAAATATTATTGTATAACTTGGATGTTTTCCTTCGCCTGCAAAACAGGATAATTGATGATTTTAAATCTTTTATCATTTCCTTTTGGGCCAATTCCTTAAGCTGTGTAACCTGAGCGTATTTCTAAGTTTCTGTGTGAAAATCACTATTTATATTTCATTTTTATGATTTGTATCAGTATGTGTAGCAAAGAAACTACTACAAACCTTCAACTGAAGTACCTCCACTATGGTCCAGGACACCTGATCTGGGCATTTGGAGTGCCAGATGCCCAGAGAAACGGTCCAGACGTTTGTATTGAGTTGGTTTTCTGTGTATATAAAGGGTATTTATAATCTTGTATTAACAGAGTCATCATTGGAAATGCTGATTTCCTGCTTTAGAAGCCTGCTCAGCTATTTTTATATAAAACGTTGGTCTTCGCCTTAATTTTTTTTTTTTGGTGAAAAGTTGTGCCATAGATATTTTAACTTATCCACAGATCCTTTACAGAGTTTGCTTTGACTTCTCTTAATTAATTATTTTTTTCCTGAAATTGTCCTAATTTGTTTTCTCCTCCAAATGCATCTCAAGGTTGGTTTGCTTTCTTACTTTTTTTTTTTTTTTTGAAGTTTTGGAAGATCCCTTCATCTGCATGCTTTGGTAGCTCAAGTTTTTCCTCTGTAGTTTATTGTTTATAGTTTAGAAGAACCTTTTATTGAAACCCCCTGAAGTAATGCTTGTACAAATGTATTTAGGGTGGCCCAGATGGTCAGAGAAAAGGGCTATTTAGCATTGGTAAATTTGTCTACTGACTCAAGGATATTTTTCTACGTCTGTCAAGTTTGGGACTATGGAGAAATGAAATAAAGGTGAACTAACTCCTTTTCCTATATGAACTTCTCTGTTTCTGTCTTTATTAATGGCCTTGTAAATGTTCAGTTCTGTTCAGAGCAACGAGAATGAAATCCACGGCAGGGCTCAGCCTTAATTCTTCAGTTCCCACCGTATAAATTAATTTGTTACTTACTTTTCAGTAAATAACAAATTAATTTATACGGTGGGAACTTTAGGAAGGAGTGGCTTTTCAGAACTGGAATTTTATAGAGAGGAGCAGTGAAATGTCCCTTCCCAGAGGGGCTTTGTGTCCCCGGGAGGCGCTGCGCACCCAGCCCTGCCCGGCTCGGTTCGCCGCGGGGGGTTGAGCTGCGGCGCTTTTTAAAGCTGTTTTAAAGCTGAACCTGAGCTCTTCGTGCTCTTTTCATCCCATCCCTTGGCATTCCCCGAGATAAAAATCTCCGGAGCTGAATCCCGTGACCTCTGACCTCCGCCCCAATCCAAGCTCCTGGAGCCGGTGCTGGCTTTGGAGCGAGTGTGGGGCTGGAAGGAGCCGCCGGCTGTGCCGGGGATGGAAACGGAGCCTGACCCAGGAGCGCGGGAAAGAGCCGGAAGGGACCGCAGGGAAAAGGCTTTGGAGCGGGCAGGGATACGGGAGCGAGGTGCAGCCGCATCCCGCAGCTCCCGCATCCCGCAATTCCCACATCCCGCAGCTCCCGCAGCTCTCGGATCCCACAAGTCCCGCATCCTGCAGCTCTCGGACCCCGCAATTCCCGCATCCCGCAGCTCCCGGGTCCCGCATCCCGCAGCTCCCAGATCCCGCAATTCTCAGATCCCGCAGCTCTCGGATCCCGCAATTCCAGCATCCCGCCATTCCTCCAATTCCAAGGTCCCGCAGCTCCCGGATCCCGCAATTCCCAGATCCCGCAGTTCCCAGATCCCGCAATTCCCGTGTCCCGCATCCCCCGTGTCCCGCAATTCCCGTGTCCCGCATCCCCCGTGTCCCGCAATTCCCGTGTCCCTCATCCCCCGTGTCCCGCAATTCCCGTGTCCCGCATCCCCCGTGTCCCCCAATTCCCGTGTCCCTCATCCCCCGTGTCCCGCAATTCCCGTGTCCCGCATCCCCCGTGTCCCCCAATTCCCGTGTCCCTCATCCCCCGTGTCCCGCAATTNGTCCCGTATCCCCCGTGTCCCGCAATTCCCGTGTCCCGCAATTCCCATGTCCCGCATCCCCCGGCCGCCTGCGGTGGCGCGGGCGGGCGGGCGGCGGTGCGGCCGCGTCCTGCGGGTCCCGTGGGCACCTCTGGCCCCTCCTGCGCTGCAGAGCTGCTCAATCCTGATTAATGGAATCAATCCTGATTAATTAAACTCCCGGCGCTCCAAAGTCACCCCAACCCCGAGCTCAGCCCGGTCCAGCTTTGGAATTACGGCCGCAGAGAGGGAGGGTGAAACAGAGAGAACGTGGGTGGAGAGGAGTTAAATCTGTCTGACCCTAAAGATTTATTAACAAACGTTCCTGGGACCCTGAACTCGGGTGTTTTGGGAAAAAAACCAAGTCGGGTTTTTGGGAAAAAGCCGAGTCGGGTGGTGCTGCAGCTCCATTGCCACCTGGTGGCAAAACCCCCAGGAACTGGAGAAAAATGCCTTGAACTGTCCCCATACTTCATACTGGAGAATGAGCAACTATTTTTGTCTCAATGAAAAATCAAATATTAAAATAAATCTGGCATTTGGTAAAGAGGAGACTGAGCTCAGACTGAAGGTGCAGCCATAAACCAGGAGCATATTCCAATTTAATTTCCCCACATGGATTCAGGTTTGGGGGCACCAAAGCTGCTCCATGGGATGAGGTGATGTGTGACCAACAGGGACAGCTGGGGTGGCCACTCCAGCTCCATGTTCCTGCTGCAAGGAGTGAGGGAAAGGTCCATGGGAGGAGAAAGAAACTGGGGGGAAAAAATAAAATATAAAAAAAAGGTGTTTTCTGGTTATTTACTGGCAGTTGTAATTTTAGTGGGGAATGAAGGAGGAGGAAAGGGCAAGAAATGTGAAATTATTCAGATTTTACCTACTATTTGATCTTGCTTTTTGGTTATACCTTCCTGGAAATCTGGAATAATCTTGGACTGTGTAGAATTTTTTCACTAGAAAAAGCTCATTTGACTTTTTTTGAAGGAAAAATTCTCCCCAGCCTCAATCTTCCCTGGCAGTCTCCTCTTTTCTGTTAAATGTGAAATTTTCAATTAAAAGCCCTTTACCTCTTTCTTCCCAAGGTTTTGGGCTCAGTCAGAATTCAGGGGAATTTGAAGTGAATTTGAAGGAGCCACCCAGCAGGTCCCACCCCCTCAAGGATGGACAGAGCAGGAGAGCAGCAACCACACCAGGAGAGCCCATTTTGGGAAGGCCTTGGAGTGGCACCTGGGAACAGACACCCCATCAGGTCAATGACCATGGGTTAATTAACCTGAATTTAATGTTCTGTTAATCATTTCACAGTTGCAAACCCATTGCAACCAAACCCCCCCAGGCCTTCGTTCCCATAATAGTAATAAATGGCTCACTGTGATCTGAACTATAAACAGATTTCATGAATTCTGCCAGAAATTGAATATTGAATTATTTCTCTATGCCCACATGTCTTTCCTGGTTTGCTTAATTCTGCCAAATATTTAGCTCAGCCTTCTCTTCTCTCAGCAGNATAAAATAAATGGTTTTCCCTTAATATAAGGTTTCCCCCTTTAGTTCAGCTGAAGAAGCTGAGCAAAGACATGAAACCATGGAGTGCCCTGAAGTGCCCTGTCCCGGGGGAGCAGGAGCAGCTGNCCACACTCTCCTGGCTACATCATCCCATTTTTGGACCATTATTTAAAATTTCAGGCTTTTTACAGAGCCTGGCCAAGGAATCAGAGCTGATCAGGGAGGAATGAAGCAGCTGAAGGAGTTCAGCTCCTGGCTGGGCTCTGGTGGGGGCTCCTCACGAGACACCTGCACAGCCCAGCAGCAGGGTCTGGCCCCAGCCCAGCAACGCTGGCACAGCCTCCCTGGTTTAGTCCTTTTTGGGAAAAATCCCCCTGGGATGTGTCTTTTGCCAAATCTGGGCCATAAGAATGGGATGGACACATTTTTGCAAGTTCTACAACCACACTTCATAAACAGATGATTTTCTGAGACTCTGTTCTTTAAAATAGTAATTAATCTATTTTTTTTTTCATACAAAACCCAGGAGTGTGTGGCTGAAAATGCCATTTCTTGCTGCCATGGGAGGCTGTGAGCTGGCTCCATGCTGCTCTGATCTGTGTCCTCAGGAAGAAGCAGAACTCACAGTTTTCAGAGTGCTGCTGATGGCCTGAAGACAGGTAGAAAATATTGACAAAATAACATCAGCAATCAGCAGTAAAACCCCCTTAATTTGTGCAAACATTCCCAAATAAAGACTCCTATCACCTTTACAGATTATTTTCAATTTAAAAAAAATTGAATAAAATATTTTATTTTATAAAATATTATAAAATAAATGGTTTTCCCTTA
>VZRH01006244.1:1023912-1034384 GCA_013397555.1 Urocynchramus pylzowi
TTTTTTTTGTTTGCTTCAAGCCTCACTATGAGCTGCATATTGTGGACTTTTCATGGAATGTTTTAGGAGTGGAATACATGCAAGGGAAGGAAAATCCGTGCACAAAATAATGATTTGTATTAAAAGCAGTGTAGTAATAACCAAAAATTAAAATGTAATCCATTAGAATATCCCCTGTTTAAGAGGTTTTAAAAGCTCTTTTTACCCTTATCTACTAATAATGTTGAGTTACTCTTTTTTTTTTTTCATATCCTAAAGGTTTTACAATGACAAGTATTTTTGCTGGAAGCATTTCTTAGTTCAGTGTATGAGAGCTTGAACAGATCCCACTCATGCTCTGGATAAACTGAGTCATTCCAGCTTTCTCATGCCAAGATCTGACCTTTGATAACTTTAATTTATGCTTTTTGGGTGACTCCTTGAGCTGCTTCAAGGTGTACTGTCATGTACAATATAACCATTGAGGATTATAAATGTGTTTAGGGCTGATCAGCCTGCTGGTCACTGAGGGGTTAAGGACACCTGTAAAAGTTCAGACCATGATTTCCAGCTCAGAAACATCCTGAGGGAGGAGGGAATCGAGCCCTTGGGAGGTGTCAGTGGGACACAGAATGGGTTGGGGTGGGAGGGACCTTGAAGCCCATGCAGTGCCACGGGCAGGGACACCTTCTGTCGGGCTCTTCTGTCGGGCTCTTCTGTTGGGCTCTTCTGTCGGGCTCTTCTNGGGCTGGTGCTGTCTTTTATACCATGAACCACGTATTGGATATTTACAATTGTGTGCCAATCCCTAACACCTCTGTTAGACAGTGTCTTTCTACTCTGAACCAATCTAAAAATGCCAGCATCACCTAAAAGATGGATGCTAGGAAGAAGAAGGAAGAAGGACAGGGCACGCCCCAATCCCTCCATCTTAGGGTTTTAAACCCCCCTGTACCAAATCCCAAATTTTTTCCTTTCACCCTCTAACTACTGCTACGGTGTTGTCTAAACTTTTGTGACTTGTGACTCCTCATATAAGGTTGGTAATTTGTCCCATGGGCTGAAATCAAAGCCCCAAGTGTTTTTGGGTTCCTGCCAGGGCTGCCCAGAGCCCTGTCCGGGGTTTGGGGCATGGAGAGGAATGTCTTGGACTCCGACAACCTCCCACTGTCCCAGGCTGCTCCAAGCCCCATCCAGCCTGGCCTGGGACACTTCCAGGGGTGGGGTGGCCACAGCTTCTCTGTGCCAGGGCCTCACCCCGCTCAGAGGGAAGAATTTTTTGCTGATATCCCATCTAACCCTGCTCTCTGGCAGTTTGAAGCCATTCCCCCACCCTGGCACTCCAAGCCCTTGGAAATAGCCTCTCTCCATCTTCCCTGTGGGCTCCCTCAGGCACTGGGAGGCCACAAGGAGATCTCTTCTCCAGCCTGAACAGCCCCAGCTCTCCCAGGCTTTGCTTGCAGCCCAGCTGCTCCGTCCCCCTGATCATCCTGGTGCCTCCTCTGGACTGTTTCAGTCCTGTGGAGCAGCAGTGCCATGGCTGTTGTTCTGGCAGGTGCTTTTCCCAATGAGCTTTTCCCAGCCTGAGTGAATTCCTCACCCCTTCCACGGCCAGGAGTGGGAGCAGCAGCCCGGCTCAGGGCTGCAGGGGAGCTCTCCCTGTTCTCCAGCTGCACAGTCAGGCAGAGGTGTCCCTCTGACGAGCCAGCAGCTCTCAAAAAGCACTCCCAGAGTCTCCAAGTGAGTTTGGAGGAAGCCAGAACCGCGGGGCTGGAGTGAAACAAACAAGCAGACAAACAGGGAATGACAATTTTGGGCTCCCCTGAGCTTTCTGCAGCTCTCGGCGGGTTCAGCAGATCCATCAGAGTGACACCAGGGGACTCACAGGGAAATGCTGAGCAATCAGTGGGGCATTTGATGGAGGAAAAATCCTTGGTGGAGAAAATATTTATGGCAAAATGTTCTGTACAGAAAATTGATACCATGTGTTTATCCCATTAAAATCTTATCTAAGGGGTCTGGGGGTTTCCTGCTGGTTCTGGGCTCAGGTAATCATCTCCCTCACTCAAAAAATGCCATTAGTTGAGTCCATTGGGTGAAAAAAATGCTATTAATTGAATCCATGGGTCAGCTGAGTCCAAAAAAATGCCATGAATTGATAGAAAATGGGTTCATAGTTTCATTTGTAGCATTAATACAGATGGAATCATCTCTGAGTGAAAACACCTTCCACCTGGAGTGCTAAAGAGCCAATATTAATAGCTAGGTGCAACATAAAATACTTTATAATTGTCTTATTAAAATGCATTAAGCAATGAGGACTTTGTCATAACGGAAGAAGTACATTATTTCTGTTGCTGCCAGCTTAATGATTTTGCCTAATCACCCATTGTTTGGTGATTGAAAATTTGGAAAGGTGTTTTAATTTAAATTTTGAAGCATTCTCAGAGTTCATGTGCTTCTGCAAGGCATTGCTGGAAGGCAGCTGTGGCTCTCACAAAGGCACAACCTCGCAGTAAATCCAGGTTTCTGCTTCCCCAGCCACATGCTGCCTCAAGCCCTCGCTGCTGAGCTCAGGGACAATTTTAGATATCATTTAACAAGGCTGACTTCTTTCTTTGAGTTAATTTGAACTTCAGCCCTTGATCATCTGCCTCTGTTTATGTGCAGTTAAATTGAAAATTTTCTAAGTAATATTTCGCTGTGAATATTGGAAGTATTTTAATTCTGACTATCTCTTTCAATGGTTCCTGTAATTACAAGGTACGTCATTCATTTGAGATTTAAATCTGCTTCCTTCCCACACAAACCCAGCATTATTTCTTTTTTCCCCAAGATTACTGTTAGCAGATTTTAAAAATGAGGATTATTAATTTTTTTGTATTAAAAAAGCAGATCCTCCTCTTTTGAAGAGTCCTGCCCTGGTGCTTTTTGCTGGCCTTCCAGGGGTGGTACCACACTGTGTTTGTTGCAGGAAGAAAAATCCTGCTCCTCCTCCTTTTTATGAGATAAATATTGATACTCAGAATTACATTATTTGAACTTGCTTCAAAACACCACAAACTGGTGAAATGTAATTAGGCCGGAGCTGAGGTTTTGTAGCTTTGTTAGGGAGGCTGAGGTGCCCCTCCAGAATCATTCTTGCTGCTTGCAGGTGATTTCAGCTGCTGGGCTGGGCTGTGGGTGAGAGCCATTCTTTACAAGTCTGACCTCATCCTGTGAGATGTTTCCTCCACTGAGTGCTGGTGTTTCTCTCTGAAGCCAATTCACAACATCGACTAAAATCCCTCCCACTAAGGGCGGTGAGGATCTGCCTCTCACATGGAGTGGACTGGATTTTTTCCTATCACTGGAACTCTGCTTGTCTCTCAATTTTTTACCACTTCCATCTGTTCTGCCACAGCTCCATCGATGCCTGTGACAGCTCCTCAGTGACAGGAGAAGCAACTCTTTCAGTGTCAAACTCAGCTTGTTGAGGACTCTTCATAATTGCTTGTCCCTGTAGATTTTCAGCCAAGGAGGAAATATGACAAGGAAGTGGCAGTGGTGGTGAGCCCCGTCCCTCCTTGCTCAGCTCTCCATGGCTGCTGCTGGTTATTAAGAACAAGGTAATGACCTGCAAAGTGGTTTGTGGCATTTCTCTGTAGCAAAGGCACTGATTAAAGATCCACTGCCTGGAAATTGCTGCTTCAGATTTGTCCTGGATGTGACTGGGACTGTGTTGGCTTTGCTGGCGGAGCTGTGCTGTTAGATAGTGTTGGAGGATGGGCAGGGAGCTCCTGCAGAGCAGCACAGGATCCCAAAATCCCCGAGGCTGGGAAGGACCTCTGGGATCATGGAATCCAGCCTGGGACCCATCCCCACCTTGTCACCAGCCCAGAGCACTGAGTGCCACATCCAGGCATCCCTTGGACACCTCCAGGGATGGGCACTCCAAACCTCCCTGGGCAGCCCCTGCCAAGGCCTGGCCACCCTTTCCATGGGGAAATTCCTGCTGTTCTCCAACCTGAGCCCACCCTGGCCCAGCCTGAGGCCATTCCCTCTCCTCCTGTCCCTGTTCCCTGGGAGCAGAGCCTCCCCCGGCTGTCCCCTCCTGTCAGGAGTTGTGCAGAGCCACAGGGTCCCCCCCTGAGCCTCCTTTGCTCCAGGCTGAGCCCCTTTCCAGCTCCCTCAGCCTCTCCTGGTGCTCCAGCCCCTTCCCCAGCTCTGTTCCCTTCCCTGGACATGCTCCAGCCCCTCAGTGTCTTTCTGGCAGTGAAATCAGGAGCAGGCTGGAGTTCTGGCACACTGACATCCTGTATTTAATACACCTGGTGAGCCCAGCTGAGGGAAACATGAGTTAGAGGCAACTTGCACAGTTCCTTAATCTTTTCAACAACCCCGTTGTGGCTCGAGAGTCTTCTCAGCCTAGTAAAGAGTTTCAAGTTAGCTCTAGTCACTTACCTGCTCATCTGCATATAATACTGTTATTTGTCTAATTGTTTCTATTCTTGTGTGTTTGCTATGTAAAAATGCAGTAAAGCCATTATGCAGGAAAAGAAAAGTGGTTGAGATGATTATTCTGTTATCAGTCATGACTAAGATGAAGAGAGATATACTAGCAAGACATTGTTCCTAAAATAGATATCTTGCAAACAAGAAATGTCAGTCAAATGAGGTTTAAATTAAATTCCTGATAGCAATTACTTACAGAATTATCATGCTCCCATTGAAATTATTTTGAATATTGTCACCAGAGTTAATGGGAAAAGAAGTTGGGCTTAAGAGACTGATTCTGAAACGTATTCCAGAGTGTGCTCAGCTTGTGTCCTGCTGAACCCAAAGCCACAGGGCTACAAAGAGCATCCCTGGCTGAAGGGTGGCTCCAGACTCAGGGCAGTGGGAAAAGGTGAAACTGAGAGCTGGGCACTCGCAGGAAGTATTGAATGGCCACAAACGAGTGACCTCACAGGAGCAGAACTGATGAAGTGCAGAAATGTGATGTGTGTTCCAAATAAAGAACTGATGAGTCAAGTTGTGCCCCAAGTGGAGCAGGGGCAAAGTCAAGGCGGCTGGAAAATAACCTTGCTTGTGGTGGAGAAGGAAGAGCAGTGGAGTTGTGGTGCCCCCCAGGAGCCCCAGAGCAGCAGGGGCTGCTGGCAGGGTGTGGATCTCTGTCCCTCCCTTCCAGCACTCACTGCTGCTGCAGCAATTATCTGGAGAGCCAAACTGATATCCCTCAAGTGGCATTCACGACCTCCTCCCTGCTCCAGCAGTGCAGCTATTACTCATCCAGTCAGGTCCTTTTGTTACACAATAAGGAGAAAACAACTTCTAAATATATCATTTTAAATCGGTATCTTTATACTGCAAGACACAAACAGCTACTGCTGAATTATTTCTGACAGATACTAAGTTCCTATTTAATCTTTCAGGTTGAGGCATTTTTCTAAGCATGGCTCAGTAGGAAGTTAATTATAATCTTCCAAAATGGGAAGAATTTTCACCTGGGATGATTAGGATACTGGTTTGAGGCATGGTATGTGGGCTCCCAGCTAAAGTTAGGCACTGGCAACATCTTTGGCTCTCTCCCTCTGCAGAAGTAACACCTTCTGCTGTCACAAGAACTACCCTGAAGATGGAGATCACGATGATTTTGGAAGCAATCAATCCCTTAAGTATTCAGCATTGTTGATACATTTGCATGTTGGAACATCATGGTGGTTTATTCTGCGCTCTGAGGCGAAATTCGCTCTGAATTCCAGTTGGATTTTTCAAGCTTGGTTTCAGCTTCAAGGATAAATCAGGTTTGAAGAACTATAACGAAGCAAGGTCTGGAAAAAGACAAAAGTATGTGAGATTCAGTTTTTTTTAAAAAAAGGATCAATTGCTTGTGGTAGATTTGCCATCTGTTGGTGTGTGCACACTGCTGCAGTGACTTATTTCAGAATTTAATTGCGTTTTCTGACTGCACTTGGCTCAGCTAACCTTGGGAGTTTCTCTCAGCAATACAGTTGGTCATGTTTTCGTCAGTAGCTTTTGGAAAGAGATGAATTACCAAAGAAATTCTAGTTGATGAGTCCTTAGGAGGAGCTTGGACAAAGCTGGGCCTTGGAGTTCTCACTGAGCCATTACAGGGAGGCTGCAGGATTCCTGTGGTCTCTGCTGGGCTTTCCTAAGCTCAGACTCCAGAAGTGCCCACAGAGCCTGAGTGTCCATCCCTGCAGTGTCACTCATGGGTGTCAAACCAGCCCCCTCCTTACTCCAGCCTGCCGTGCCCTCGTGCTGGGCCCTGATGTGGGTCCCCTCTCATTTCCCTCAGGACCTGGGGAGCTGATGGCTGCTCATTGCTTTCCTTCTCTTTGTAATTTGTGCACATTATAGCCAACTATTTTATGTTCTTTCCAAATGAGCATGAAAATGTGTGCAGAGAAACAGGAATTTCCCCCCTCTTCAGCTGAGTGAGTGACCAGCCCAGGAATGCCCAGCCTGGGGAACAGAGCCATGCCCAGTGGGATGGGGGAGGTGGGATATCCACCTGTGTGAAATCCCAAATGTGCACAGGGGGATCAACCCCTCTCCCTTGCAATATAAAGCCAAGGAACACCAGATCTAGCTAAGCAGCAGGCTCAGAGTGAGGTACTTTGGTGATAAAGGTGGAATTTGCGAAGTGTTACAATCACTGTAATTGTAGCTATTCCAGAAAACTTTGGCAAATGGATGGAAGAAATATCCCACAAGATTGTTCCAGGCAGGATCTCACCCTTGGTTTATGAAACCTGAATTGCTTGAGCCTGAACACAAATATGGAGCTGTATTTTTAGCTATTGCTTACCCTGTAGGTTCTGTCTGGCATCTGCTTTCCTGGCCAGTGTGGAGACAGGATACTGCATCTTTAATCTATTTCTTTGAGGCTAGAGAAGAACTGACATGTGTCATTTGGCTGGTTTTTAGCATTCATTCAATTTTGGGGAGAAAATATAAACTATAGGACATTTGATTTCAAAATGCACTTCAAAATGAAGGAAAACTAAGAGGTTTTAAGTGAAAAGTACATAGCAGCATAAAAAAATCTAGTAGGATCTTCATTCACTGTGCCTATCTGCAGTTTTCATCTCCTGCTGTCAAAGCACTGTGATCAGCAGAGATAAATTCATTGTATTTTCCATATGGCTGAGATATTTCTTGAGCTCATTTTGGACAAATGTGGCAAAATTTGCTGCTAAGTCTGTCCTGTGGTTCCAAAATATCCCCCAAAATATGTTTGCTTTGACGGTGAGAATGAAATAGTAGATCTTTCTTAAGGTGTTGATCTGGGAGCATCATCTCCCAATTGGCTTCCTTTTTTTATCCCTGACTGAGCTTTTAAAACCTTGCTACGGAAGCACAAAGATGAGATGTGGAAATTTCATGAAGCTGGGGCAGGGACTCACCTCGAGCCTCTTCCCTCGCACTTTGTACTCTGACATAACCACAACAGAGAGGTTCTGCCTGCTCCCTCGTGTGACTGACTCCTCTTGCCTGCACACTGTGGGGCAAAGCACACAATAAACTGTTTAACAGGTTCACACTGTTTGTATTTGATACCACAACTCTGTGCATACACATGCACGAGCTTGGCGTAGGTGCATATTTTAAATATCAGAATATACAGGGTGGGATATGGACTCTCACATTTCTGTTTCATATTGACACTAACATTGACTGAAGATTTTGTCATGATGCTGTTCCATAACTTATTCTGCATACAGATGTTTGGTATTGGGATATCAGTATCTAAAATGGTGAAAATGTTGCTGTATTTACCTCCTTAGGACCTGAGCAATTTCCTCTGTGTGTAGAGGATTTCCACATTTTAGTGTCCCACTGAGCCCATGAGAGCTCCCCAGGCTCTGTGTGAAGCAGTCCCTCCTCTGGAGCAGTCCTGGCAGGGACTCAAGGATACAAGGACACATTTTGGTTGCACCAGGACAGTTGTTTTTCCTCCTGGTAGGAGAGCGAGTGGCAGGAACAGGACGTGCTTTGTACCCACGAGCATTCATCCCCACAACAGGGAAGGGTTGTGCTGCTCTGACTCTGAAAATGTGCTGAACTCGTATTGTACAACAGATTAAAGGTGAAATGATGATGAACTGGAATAAACTTGCCCTGAGGAATTAACTGTATCCCCTCAAACCAGCTTCACAATCAGTCCTGGAGTTCAGCTTGCCTTGAGCTGAATCCCCACAGCCAAATTTGTTCCCTTCCAGGAGCGTTACCAGAATTGTAAAAGCAGAAAGAAACAAGCAAGGGCAGCTTCCTCAAACTTTGCTTTTTGCAGTTTCCTTCCTGAGCTCTTCCAGGGGAAAACTCTGCTGTCCTTGCTGTGGTTCAGTGTCACTAAGCTGGGGAAGGAAGGGAACAAAAGACACTGGCCTGATGACAATATTGTTATTTTTCCTTTCCTGGAAAACTTGCTGGGTGAATGAACACAAAACTGACATAATCAGTTTAGGATAGCTACTCAAAACTGAGGATTCTTCTGACATAATCTTGTTTAGGGTAGCTACAGATTGCCAGAAAACTGGAG
Source organism: Urocynchramus pylzowi (assembly GCA_013397555.1). Classification (NCBI taxonomy): domain Eukaryota; kingdom Metazoa; phylum Chordata; class Aves; order Passeriformes; family Fringillidae; genus Urocynchramus; species Urocynchramus pylzowi. The sequence continues at coordinate 1,032,440 of VZRH01006244.1, forward strand.
AGGGAACCTCAGTTTGCAATTGGCCTCTCTGAGAAGTGTCCTGCTGGGAATGACATGCAGGACATGTGCAGGGATTTTTAAAATTCATAAATAAGCTGTTGTTCATATGTTCAAGTGTGTGATTGATGATTTTCAGGGAAATTGAATAAGTAAAGTAAGTATGGATGCTGTCAGGTGGCTGCAGATGCATAAAAGGGACAAGTGTGTGCTTGGATTTCATGTTACTGATACTGAACGAGCTGAATTTTGGCTGCAGATCCCATTTATTACTATATTATTATTACTTTTATTTTTATTTTTATTCCTTTCCTATTAGGCTCAGTAAAATACTACTCTCGGCAACTTTACCATGCTGTAGAATTAATTTTGAAGTGAATCTATATTAAGAAACTGATTATTTTGAACCCTTCATCTAATCCAAGTCCCTCAGATGTTCTCATGCTGCTCCTACAAGGACCTGCTGAGGGATGGAAGGGGCAGAACCTGCTGAACAGATGAAGGTGCTGAAGTGTCAGAAATATTCAGCTGCAAATTGCACAGCAGGGACGTGATACCCCCAGCTGAAAGCTGGGCACCAAATGAGATCTGATACCTCTATAGGCAGATTAGATGCTCTAGAAATAGGGACATATAATATCCAGGTATATAATATCTAAATATTCATTTGAAACCCGGGACATGGGGCCCTGGTCCTCCTAAATCAGTGATTTGCTAATGTAATTTTGATGGTTTATTTCTCTGTAAAAGAGTATTTGAGGGGGATCTTGCTAATTTTTACATTTCAGTGACATACTATTGCCTTTTTATTGAATGCCTGTTGCTTGTTTGGTTGTGAGACCTAGAGTAACAGAAATTCTGAATTTCCTTTTTCGTATATCTACATACATAATAATTTCCCTTTTCTAGCCTTTGACACAAATAACAGTCCTAACTCCTTTAATTATTGCTTTCCTCTGAACTTCTCAAATCCCTGGGGATGCAGAACACTTGTTTGCAGCCTGTTATTATTTGGAGCAATGGGAGAAGTCAGATGCAGGAAACAGCATCTGCCACAGGAGTTTCAGACACAAGTTCTTGTTGAGCACTCCAAGAACTTGCAAAAATCACTTCTCACTTGATTTCCTTTACATTTAAATTAAGTGCCTGATGGCACTGATGAAGTATGTGCAGATCTAATCTCACAGAAGGTTTGGCCACACCAGTGTCACCAGTAGAGGCACTGGGATATGGCCGTGTGCACCCACAGCCTGCAAATTGTTCCTACCACAACAAAAATAAAGTGACTCAGCCGGAACAATTCTATTTTTAAAGCTTAAATTCTTTGTCAACATGAACTACCTGTGACTTTGCTCCTCCACTTTCTCACCTGATTTTTATTTTCTGAAGGACAAACATTGCCAGTACACACTCCAAAACATTTGTCTTCCATGGTTGAGTTCCAGACCCTTAAAAATAGGCTTGCAATGGAAATGCTGACGTGCCAGCTGGCTGCTGCTGCGGTGACACATTCACAACGGGCAACTCTTCAGCCACAGGGAACTGGGAATGGGCAGCTCGGGGACTGGGAATGCGATTTAACCGAGGACTGGAGCAGCACAGCATCCTACACTGTCTGTGCGCTGGTTGACTTCTGAGCCAAAAAAAATCAGCATGGAAAGTGTTTGAGCTACGGGGTGCACCAGCTCGTTCCCGTGTTCGTGCTCATTTCATAGAAATTATTTGGCAATTAAGAACTGTTTGTGTCTTCCTTTGCTTTATCTAGAGGGCAGGGCTTATTGATAAATCATGCAGCACGTTCAATTACAAACTGCCATTGAGGAAGCTTTCTATCCTTTAAAAACACTTTTGACAGCATCATCTAGTGTCATCCAGCTCCTAAAATCGAACGGTGAAGTGGGAATATTATATTTTCAAGCAGGCTCCTTCTCCTGCCCCCGTTGGGCAG
>VZRH01006244.1:1035980-1105601 GCA_013397555.1 Urocynchramus pylzowi
GCCCCGCGGCCGCCCCGGGCCCGGCCGTGCCCCCCGGGCGCGGGCCGTGACACGTGTGGAGGTAGCGGGACCGGCGCCCGGGGGAGGCCGGTGCTTTGTGTCGCCTCCCGGCCGCTTCGTGTCACAGGTGTCTCTCCCCGCGTAGCACCCGAGGGGTTGTAAACTCACTTTTATGGCCGTAGCTCCTGTGAAAAGTTACTCTAAGTTCTGCAGGAAATTTGCTGGCGCTAATGTGGCTGCGCATCCAGGTAGGTTGTCTCTACGGAGGTTCCTTTGCCTTCTCCTGGAATAACTATACATTAATTACCCTACACGCGAGGATCTGAGAGAACCAGGAGTGCCTGGCTGAGGTTTGGATGCTTAAACGTTGAATAACTAACTCTGTGTTGGTTATCGTAAACACAACGAGCAGAGAGAACCAGGAGTGCCTGGCTGAGGTTTGGATGCTTAAACGTGTTAAAGAACGAGGATCGACTTCCAGGTATTGCTTAGTGCTCGAGGTGCTTCATCAGCAAGGAGCAAATGCAATTTAAAAGAAAATAAAAGGTAAAACTGGTTCTGTTGCAATGATTCCTGTGTCTCAGCAGAACACGGTGCTCGAGTATTAAAACTCTTGCACTTTGAAATCAGCAGTGAAGGGTTGCGTATCAGGTATCGTCAGCTATGACAAATAAAAGATTACACCTAGTCTGTTAGACACACAAAAGATGTTATCTAAACAAAGTTGCTTAAAACTGGTCAGACTTGCTCTCTGCAGTGCACCAGACTCTTTGTATTGCAAGTGAAAAGGGTCTGTAGCAAAACCATCTCAAAGTACAAAATGTGAAAGAGTGAAAGGGTGTCCTTGTATTGTTGAAATTTTTTCCCTGATAAAAATTGAAAGAAAAAAAAAACCCCAAATTTCTTAGTGCTTTTAACATTTGGGGATTTTATTACCACTGCCAAGTACTAGAATTACTGGATATGCATCAGATATCAGAAAGGCAGCAGAAGTATTAAGGCTTATTTGTTCATATTGTTTGTAAAAGCAGTTTGTTGTAATTGAGGTATGAAACTTAGCGAAGGTCTGAGAACTTTCTTGATCCTGTTGATCAGTTCTTTAGGAAATATTAGGAAATTATGACGTATCAGTGGTAAAATAATCAAGTGTAGAGTGTTGCAGCTGAAGTGGGATGTGCATCCCTGGCTGTTTCTTGGCTGGACAAGGCCCCCCACCAAGGGCAGCCAGCAGAGCACAGGACAGGGCTGTCCAGCTGGAAGGGCTCTGTGTGTGTGTGTGTGTGTGTGTAACATCTGAAGGCAACTTTTGTGCAGCAGTCACTCTTTACATTGTGTTTTCCTTAGGCTTGTATCTCAGCTATTTCACAAGGTCTGTGTAAAGCTCCTCCAGTTGTGCTCTGATTAAAAGGAGATTAAAAGGTGTTTGTTGTGTCCGTGTTAGGTTTGGCCAGCAGCACTTAGAGCCCATTTGTGCCAAACCAGTTTCTTCAAGTTGAGTGTGAAGTTCCCAAATTACAGGAACGAATACTTGTGTTGTCACAAGCCTTTCTATAAGTGATCTCAGGGGTTTGCTGCACTTCTCACTTGTTGGATTTCTACATCCACGTGGCTTGGGGATTCAACAAAGGTGTGTTTTATGTCAAAATGAATTTTAGTTTGGACTTTCACTTAAATTTTACAGAATTAAGTGTAGCTCACAGTATTCATTACAGCCTCACATTGGCAGTCTGAGAGATCCCTGACCTTGGCCTTGCTGCAACTACAGTCAACAGAGCTACTGTGAAATAGGTTTTTATTTTGAAGATTAACTTGTGTTTCTGGTGCTCTTGTCCATCAGCTGTGGCACAGGAGGAAAAAATCCGAGGAATGGTTTTCTCTGAGGACTCTGCTTGTTGACTAAATTTGGGATTATGTTATTAGCAGTAAGTGCATTTCCAGTAGCACTTGTGTTGACTTGGAGTAAAAACACCTGGCAAGGAAAGGAGGTGATCTTGAAAGTAGGAAACAAGTTTTCATGCTTCAAGTGACAAGAACAGCATGAACTTTAGGAAGAAATTATTGAAGGTCAGGATTGAATTATTTTGCCCTTTGTGGGGGGTGGTCTTTGAAGTGCTGAGCATTTGGGGCTGTGCACTGTGCTGTTCCTGTGTTTATATTTCTGTGACAGAATCACTTGTGAAGCTGTTTTGTGACTCTGGGAATTCCTTAAGCCTAGGGAGGAAGGATCAATGTTGGGCTCTTAAAGCTGCAAATATTCAGTGATCTTCTTTCCCCCTGGATATTGGATTAATAAGTATTTCCATGGTAATAAAAATAGGTATGAGGGTGTTGATCATAATCAACTGTTGTAGATTATGAAAATGTAATTACAGTCTACAAAGAAACAGGAAAGTAAGCATTAACATTTTACTGACCAAGCTGAATGAAATACAGAAACAGTTGGAATTGGGCAGAATGCAGGAATTTGGGCACTTTCTGCCCCTTGAACTGGGAGGATTGCATTTACAAGAGCTCTGTAATTGCTGTAAGCACATGCTGTTTGCAAGACACGAATATTGTGAATTGCATAAATGCAACCTCCTTCTCAAATACTTCTTTTTGCAATAAATACTTCAAGAACCAGTTGCTTAATTGCCTGATTGTGACAAGCAAGACAAGGCTGAAACAAAAAAGTGACCGAAAACTAAAGTATTCTGCTGGAAAACGGGGCTGCATTGAAAGTTGCTGCCCTCCAAAAGGATTTTTCACGAGCTGAGCTCTGCTGCTGTTAAGCATAAGCTGCTGCCTTTGCCAGTTGAGATAAATACATCTTTGATTTTGGCCAGTGTTTTCAGTCCATCCTCTGGAGCACGTTCTGAGCCCGGTCTGTCAAAGGCCACTGAATTTTGTCAGTGTTGGGAGTTGCATAACTCCTTTGTGAGTAATTACTGGCAGTGACGTGGATGACTCAGCTCTACCTAGTTCAGTGCATCTCTCAGAGTCTCCACAATCGCCTGGTGTTCTCTTGAGGAGAGAAAGTAAAACATTGCCCCTAATTTGAGTGCCCTCAGCCACTGCAAGAATGTACAGATTTTGTAAAGATCTTGGAGAACAAGTTGCCTTTAAAAAAAAAAAAAAGTATGCACGTTAATGCTCTTAAAAAGAAAACAATGAGTGTCTTTATGCACTGAAAAGTGCTGCAATACAGCAGCACTTATAATAATGATGGTGGGTTTGTATACCACTTGTGAAATTAATTTTGGAAATCTGCTATAGTATTCTGAGTCTGACAGGAGCCAGGAGTCTGTTGCAGGTAGCTCACCTTGCTTCCTGCAGGATACCTTTGGAGGCACTTCCCAATAACCCTAAATCCAAAGAATGGTATGATTTGTTTACTCATCTTAGGTAGAATTCTGCTATTTATGTAATGCTTCACTACATTAAGAATAAAATTTGAAATAGTTGCTTTCCTCAAGTTTAAACCTTTTTCAGAATTACCTGCCATGAAACATGATTTGGAGACTGGCTGCTTTTATGCCCTTTGATTCTGGAGTTAAGATCATGTACACAGGCAGGAATGAAAAGATCTCAAGTCCTTTGCTAATTCAGTGATCCCTGTGCTTGGGGTCAGCTTTGTGTCGTGTCAGAGCTATAACTTGTTGGAGGCACACGTAATTCTCCTTTGATCTGATAATGGGAAGGATCAAAATGTTCTTTTAAAATCACTAATTATATGTTGCTGAAGGTTTGGTGTCCTGTCTGAATGTATGATTTATTTGCCACAGGAAAAGAACTTTGTAGCTCTCCCTAGTAATTGATTATGGGTTTCAGGTGTTTCAGATTGCTTTATCTCCCTTTTTCACTTGGTGTGTTCAAGAGTGTGAGGGAGTTTAGAGGCCTCTTCCCTTTGTGGGGGGAATTGAGGGAGTGAGGCTGGCCTAGAGTTTGTGCAGGTGGGGAGTGGATGTGCCCAGAACCCTCAAACTCCTCAGACCTGTCTCAGGAAATCCTCAGCAGGCCAGTGTGTTGCTAATTAAATTAATGGTGCAAACCCTCTATAGATGTAATTAAGAATAAATGAGGAACAAATGTGGTCATCCTGGCAGGATATTTTTTTCAATGTCTTTTTGACATAATTGGGATTTTTGATGTAAGCTTCCACACAAATATTTTGAAATAACTGTTTGAAGGGTTCCTTCTGTGTGTGGGGAAGGCAAGTGCTTATTCTGTGTTCATGTGGGAGAACTGAGGTGCAGCTCTGGGAACACCCCAGTGACTTCCCTAATGGAGCCCAGGGAAGGAGGAGCTGTGGAGGATACAGGAGCTCTTGGTGACCCTTGGGTAGAATTTTACCTGTTTGAAGCCAGACAAGATTTTAGGTGAGTGGTGCTGAATTCTGCTTTTTACTTCTAATTATAGTATAATGATAAAATTCCCAGTTCTGCTTTTTCTAGAATTTTTAAAATTCTTTTTGAATGCCTCAGTGAAGACATGTAAAACCAGGGCAGGATACACCTGCAAAGAAGCTTTACATCTTCCACTGCTTTTCTTGGGATTAGGCATTTTTGCTGACCTTTTGCCTGGCTTCTTTCAACCAAAACCTGTAGACCCACCAAGTCCTAAGGCATTTACCATGTAAACATCCTTTATGTGGGAGGGGGGAAGATGGTTCCAATCTTTGCTAATACTGGGAATGCTCTGTTCTGCTGTGCTAATCAGAGGAAGAACATGTGCAATTGTCATTAAGCCTTTTCCCAGCCCTTTGGATATTCTCCCAAGGTAGCAGGGATGGTCCCAGCCATGGGATATCCATGGCCCTATTTAATCCAGAGGAAGTTGGGACCCTGAGCCTGCACCTCTGCAAAAGTGAGTGTCTGACCTGCCAGGTGCTCTGATCTAAACTTTGAGCTCATCTATTTACATAGTTCCTTTTGTTATTTTTTTCTAATCAACAATGTGGGGTACTTTGTGTCATTTCCAGATTGTGTGTTTGGAAAGTGTCGTCAGTGTTTGCCTAAAAGTCTGAGTTCAGTTTGTGTTTTCATGGGAGTTAATATTTAAAATGTTCAGTTGTAGGACTTGAGCAGCACTGAACAGCAAAATGATTGAAAGATGGAGTCTCCTTCACAATCATAGCATTGGCTTCTTTCACCTGTTCTTTTTATAGAGAGCTGTGCTTTTTAATTCTCAATAATAAATGAAATTTGTGCATTCATAGATATTTAGTAACTATTGACTTAGAGGTTAAAATTGCTTTGTTCTATATGTTTGTGCATAAATATTCATGATTAAATCACTAAAAGAAGCCTCACTTGGCTGTGGAAGCTGCATTTTGTATCTGGTTTCCACAGAGGTGGGAAAGAAGTATTAACTGTCACTTTTCTTTTTTGCCAGCTTCTGGTTATTGAAACTTGGCCAATTTAGTGACTGTACAAGACAGTAATGATTTGATTTTTGTCATTGACTTTTTTTAGCTGAATTACTTAACAAGCTACCAGACTTTGGGTTGTGTTCCAACAAGTTTGCAGATTTTTGTTCCTTGTGTTTTTTTAATGGACAGTGACCAGGATTCACAAACAAATACGGCAAAAGTGTAGTTGTGTGTATCAAGCAATAAAAGCAGATTCATGCCCTTGAACATCAAATTCTTTGGACTAGAAATTGGCAGGTGTCCCAGTCTGTATCAGTACAGAGAGACTGGACAGGAAAAAACAAACACAAACCAAGGAGCAACAGTGAAGGGGAAAAGTGTATGATAGGAAATTGTTAATTAAGATGATTACCTGCCATAAAAATCTAATGGCTTAGTGTACTTGATTGCCAGCAAGTTGAAAGTACATTAAGTGGTGTTCTCAGGAACAACCTAGATGAAATACCACACTGATTTTGGGCTCAAAACCCCATTCCAGCCCCATTTTTTTAATCTGTATTGTTTTCAGTGTATCTGCAGTTCTTCTGGCTGGCACTGTTGGTTCCAGAGCTTAAATTTGAGTAACAAAACCTGGAAAATGTTGCTCATCTTTATAGAAAGAAAAGGTGAAATGCACAATGAAATCACTTTGAATTAAAGTCCATGAAGGAACAATGTTGTTATATTTCTGAGCACCTGGAATAGAAACCCAGTTTATTTCTGGTTCCAAATAAGCTTTTTGGACAATTTTGGTGAGCTTCACATTGGTTCACACTTGAATGTAATTTATGGTGTTGTGAAAAGAAATTGCATGGAAATGAGGTTGGAGGTCAGAGCTGGGCTGGACTTTGGTGCCACTTCTGGATTTATTCAGTTAATTTGTGCAATAACAACCATAGTGAGTGTTTTGTCCCTCCTACTGTCTGTGGAAAAAAAATGCAAAGAAAGAAATAAGTTATGTAGCAAATGAGTAGCTTTAGTTTCTGCATCCAGGGTAATGCAGGAGTGATTTTTGGCTGTTAGAGTTGGGGTGGCAACACATGAGAGATGAATGATGGGCATGGGTTGGAGGTACCATTGGTTAAACTGAGTTATCCATTGGTTAAACTGAGTTATGATAAATAGAAACTTGTGGAGTGAAAATAAATGAAGCTCTATGCTATTTCCTTGATCTGTTTTTCTGGTTTTGTTTATTTTTTTTCCCAGTGAGGATATAGTCCAAAAATAAGTGCCAGTATCTTGCTACAAAAATTGGAGATTTAATTTGATCAAAAGCATTAATTTGTGAATTAACTCTTTAAAAGCTCTACTCCAAACCAGGAGTCTGTAGCAGCAGTGGAAGTGGTTGAGGTTTGCCTGGGTGACAGAGCTGTGGTACAAACCTGTCCCTGCAGCCCTGCCTGTTCCCCCAGATTCTGGGTTTGGTTCTGAGCAGAGGAATCTGGGGGGCATTTCTCTGCAGTCCTGTGTTTTACCAACTCCCATGCTGACAGCAGCACCATATTCCAGTGGCTTAGGCAGGGCTTTCAGAAAAATTCAGAAGTACAAGAAAAAAAGTCCTTACCCAGCCTAAGAGTTTAATTGGTTCAACTTGGTTTTCAGAAAAAAAAGTTTGAGTTTTCTTATGTCATTTGTAGTTAGTATTTTAGTGTGAGACCCACACCATAGAAAGGTAGAGATGCTGAACAATTAATATATAAATAAATTAGCAATTATAGCTAGCAAAATCCATAATGCCATTCACCCATTTTTTGTCATGTATTTCCAGTTTTTAATGTCTGCTTTGCATGTCTGAACAGAGCATTTCCTTCATATTTCTGGGTTTTGTTTTTAGTTTCAGAACTGAATTATTTGGGACTTAGAGAGTGCTTAAACTAAGTTTAATTTTTTTTTTTTTATTGCAGCTGTGGGCTTGGTATTTTCAAAAAGGCTTGGAATTCCTTTTGCATCTTTTCTCTTTAAACTGCAAATTAATTTTCCTTAGAAGACTCTAGGTTTCTGAAAAGCATCTGCAGCATAAGTTTCATGCATAACTGAGGAATTCTGCATTAGTGTCATCTTGTAGGAGTGGTATCTGTAGCTTTTAAAGGAGTTTTAAATTAATCCCAATTAAATAACACTGGCATAATAATAATAATGATGGCATTTACAAAGGGAGATGCTAAATGATACATAAGGGAGATGCTAAATATAGCTACTGAGTAGTAGTGTTTGTTTGAAACTACAGCTTTAAATTAGAGCAACCCCACCACCAGTTCTCACTTATGTGCTCTGAAATGTAAATTGGTTGAATTTTGAACTCTTATTAATTTGAAATTGCTGGGTCTTAATGATGTTTTTATTTTCTTTTCTTTTCTTTTCTTTTTTTTTTTTTTCCCTGCAGCTAAATGGCCTTAAAATGGCAGATGAGCCTATGGAAGAAGGTGAACCATATTCCTACCATGTAAGTGTTTGATTCCTGCTCACTTCAGCCACTCATTAGCATGACCTCCTGTTGAAGCAAAATTTATGCATTCCCTGCTCTTTAATAACTTCTGAACCCATCATTTCATTTGAACAATATCTGAGGAGACTCTAAGTCTCAAAGATGGCTTTGGAATTAGTACCTGGGTAGGGACTGTAAATGCCTTGTTTGGGAAACTGCTGCATGAGGCAGAGCTTTGTGGAAAGATTGCCTGTGCTGGAGGGAGCATTTGCTGATCCCTCAACCTCAGAAATGCTCAGGCCAACCTGGCACCTTTCATACAGAGTGCTGAATGCTGCTCTTGCTACAATCATTTGTTCTGCCTTTCTAGTTTTTAGTGTAGCTGCTGTACCTTCAGCTCAAAGGCACTTAATTCTGCTTTTTTAGAGCAGAATTAATGTGTACACCAGTATGTTAATTTTGCTTTTATGCAGAAATATCCCAGGTAAGCCCCTCTTGGGCAGGGGTTTTGCCCACTGCCTGTTCAGGAGATGCTGAAGATGAGTGTTGTGTGTGCTGGCTAAACCTTGGACTAAACTTCAGACTCATCCTGTGTGTGGTGAAATGCCTGACATTTCCATGCTGCCCATGGGAACAGTGGCCAGCATTTCTCAACACACTCATGCTTGTGTTTTTGAGCAGGGTCACAAAGGTATCTGTTGCCCAGAGAGTCCCTGGAAGTGCCCAAGGCCAGGCTGGACGGGGTTTGGAGCACCCTGGGACAGTGGAAGGTGTCCCTGCCATGGCAGGGGGTGGCACTGGATGAGGTTTAAGGAACCTCCAACCCCAACCAGTCAGGGATTGTGGGATCAATCGATTTTGTCACCAGCTGTAACCACTGCTTTGTGTTACAGTAACATTTATAAGGAAGGGATTTGGATAGTGAAGTCCTGGGCGTAGACTCACCTGGTGCCTGGAAATTTCCTGGTGTGGAGTGGGTAGATAAAGTGTCAGAGGTGGTCTCACATGTAGCAAAGAAAGGAGCAGTGGATTGTCTGAGTTTCCTACTGCTCTAGAATGAGGAGGAGGAGGTTGCTGAGCTCTGGGGTGCCTGGAGCCACATTCCAGGGAGCTGTGACAAAGCCAGGACTGATCCCAGTGTTTCCTTCAGCTCCCTGGCTCCTGGTGAACCTGCTGGGAGCAGGGCAGAGTTCCCTCTTGTGCAAGGCCACTGGGTGGGAGCTGGTGTCTCAGCTTGGAAAGAAATTTGCTGCTCAAGCAGCAGAACACAAAATGAGATAACCAAATTTGCAGTTTGTGGAGGCCAAAGTAGAAATGAAAATGAAAGTGGCTTGGAGCTGCTCAGCTCTGCGTGCTCACTCCTTGGCGGTGGTGAAGAGGTCTCTTACACCTCAGTCATGCCAATTTTTAGTACCTTAATGATAGTTAAGTAAGTGAAATTATATAGACATCTTTTGTGAAGATAAAACACTTTATAAGAAAAAAAAAAACCTCATTTAATCCATCTCAAGTTAGTCTTTATTTGCATGGAAAATATTTCTCTCCTGAGTTCACATTTAGAAATCCTCTCAGTCTCCTCAGCAACCACGTGTGATGTCACAGGCTAATGGCTCGAGGTGGGTGATAAACACAGGAGAGGCTGAACTCTTAAAGAGCTTTTCTCATGCAAAGTTTCACGGTGTTAAGGAATTCAAATTAGGATGGTGAAGAAAAAAGGCTTCTAAATAGAGTATTTACATATTTCATAGGAAGAAGCAGCCATTAAGTCTGTTGTACAACTTGGTGTGTAATTAGACAACTTGCTGCTTTCATCTGTCATCAGATGACTTCCAAATACTTCTGTTCTTACCTGCCTTAAATTAGGCATGTGTTCAAAAAGTAAAGGAAAATGAAAAGATAGGTGTATCTGTCCTCTGAGTGCATAAATGCACAGTCACCAAGGGGGATGGCTGAGGGGAAGTTGGGATTTTACAGTGTGTCATCAGTGTATGATGGGGGTTTGGGACCAAAGAGGGAAATAAAGCAGCTTGGTTGTGAATTACAGAATTAACTTTGTTTTCCAGCAGTGTCTGGTGTTAATACCCACCTTTGTGTGGGAAGCAGGCAGAACAAACAGGCCTTTCCCAGAAGGAGGATGAAATAAGAGAGGGGAGGGGAAAGGAAAGGACTGTGTGCAGCAACAGCTGGACTGCACTTTGGGAATATACCAAGATGTTTGTTTGAACTCTTTTCTTTCCCCCTCTGGACAAGCAAAGCAATTAAGGCAGAAGCAATTAATGCAGTGTGATGATTGCTTCTTTTTTTTCTTTAATTACTGCAGCATGTACAAATTCAGATGAGCAGATTTCTAGTCTGAATTTCTGGTATAACACCAGAATTTCATCCAGGTACTTCTGTGTGAGCTGTGATAAAGCTGATTGAGTAGCAATTTGAATGCTCAGGCTTGGGCAGTAGGTTCACCTGACTATAGAATGATGTTATTTCCAAAACCCAGCTGTTTCATCCAATGCTCAGGTCCTTTCCTGGTGCTGTTTGCACTGCTCATCAAAGGGCTGTAACTCACAGGAGGTTGGTGGGGTGCTTTTCTTGTCTCTGCTGAGAGAAGCTTTCAAAATGAAGGCCTGAAGAGAGGCTGGGAGACAGCTGATAATCATTTGATGTCCCAAAAGTGAAGTCATGCAAATCAGATGAGATTTTCCCTTGTGATTTTGTTGTGTACAAGAACTTTACTGATCTTCTTGCTAGGGCTGAGGGTGCTGCTCCTTTTCCACCTGCAAGCTGAGGTTGCTGCTGTGTGCCTCAGTTCTTAATTTCAAGGCTGCTTATTTTGACACCTTGCTTGTTTTGGCTCTCAGAAACTTCTCTTACACCATAAAAGCTGCAATCCATCATGGGATTTGTGTCATCAGGAACATTTGTCTTTTCACAACTGGGGCTGCTGTGCCCTGCTTTGCTAAGATGAGAGGCACATGAGACAGTCAAGAGAACATTAAATCACTCACCTAGCTCAGAATTACCCTCAGCTGTCTGAAGGAGGTCCCCACATGGGATCATCTTCCCAGGAGCTCTGCACCCCAGAGCTGTTTCTTCTCTTGGATGCAAGAATTCTCAGAGTCCTTAAGATGACTCATCTCTTATTTATGGCCTTCAAATGCTGCCTGTTCCTCCAGCTACAAATGGATGACCAGAGTTATTATTTGCTGCTGTGAAAAGTAATAATTACCCCAAATGATGAAATTCAATTTGGCTTTCATTAAGACTTATTTCAGGAAGGGGGAAAGATGAGAAGAGTAATCACTGGGAAAACTAAAGCTGCTAACCAGAGGTGAAGCACAGAAGTCTTGGTTTAAAAATCTGTGCATTTATTCCTTTCATGTAAAATAATCCAGCTTTTCTGTAGTTGAAATATTTATGGCAAAAGGAAATGAGCATTCTTTGAGAATTTTCCTTCAGTTAAAAAATTTTAGATGCATCTATTTAAGAAAAGATGGGAAAATTCTTCATTTGAGCAATTTTCCTTTGAGCCTTATTAGAATTTCAAACATTTTACTAAAATAAAACTAAACAAAGAAAAATCCAGGTATTTACATGCTCTTTTACTAAGACTTAGTTACTGCAGGCCTGCTCACTGTTGTATTTTGTTTGCTTTGAAATCACAGGATGAAGGAAGTGTGAAAGAAATTCCTATTACACACCATGTGAAAGAAGGATGTGAGAAAGCAGATCCAGCACAGTTTGAACTACTTAAGGTTCTTGGACAGGGATCATTTGGAAAGGTAAAATGATAAACTTGTTCCATAGACTGTCCAGACAATCCCAGCAACTCTGCTGGCCATTATTTCCCTGGAATGTTTGAAAATGTATTGAGTGATGGAATCCTTTCCCAGCCTTGCTCCAGAGCCATGGACAGAACCTTCTGAAGGAAATGCTGGTTTGTCTTTTGGTGATGGGACTTGACATGCTGGGAATGTTTGGCTTTGTTCAAGACACAGAATCTGTGTTTATGTAGCTACAGAAGAGTTGATTGTGGCAGTTGGGAACTTAACCTGAAATACATTTCCCAGCTTATTTACTTTTTCTAGTTTGCTGTATTTATCAAGTGATCTCCAGCTAAAAGACACTAATTATTCAAATGGCAGAGAGAAGAAATATGGCAGGGTTTTTGTTACAATATTTTCCTTTTGTAATGTGCCACTGGGTGTCACTTTGCAGAAATGAAGTTGAAAATCTGATCTCTGTCACTGTGTTGAAACACAGTGGTTGAAATACTAATCCTAGTGTATAGGAAGGTAATTAATTTTTTAAAACCAGACTCAAACTACATCTTTTGCAACATCTAAAGTAGTCAATCAACTTTACGTTTGTTCCCATTTTCCTGTTCTTCTGCTGATTCTGTGTGTGTCTCTAGGCAGCAACAAACCTCTGCATAGAGTGAGAGAGGAAGAAATTGTCATTAGGGAGGCATTCTGTGCATAGTGATAATGTAGAGAACAGACTTTAAATATTTCTTAATATTTTGAGGTTTCAGGAGCATTTCTTTACCTGGTAATGTTGGTTGCCAATTCCCTCACACGCTTCTCACTGTAGGAGCCTGAAAGGCTCCATATATTTATTACTCCTGATTTGAGACATCTGAAGCCACCTCAGGGTTCAGCACAGCTGGCCCAGCCAGCCCTGCCTCAGATTTGGCTTCCCAGAGCTCAGGGCTCTGCCAGCCTCAGGAGTGCTCCTGCTTGGAATCCCAGCAGCTGGGCCAGCTGTGCTCTGGAGCTTTGGAATGCTGGCAGTGCCTTTTCAGTGCTGCACACCTGAGCTCAGAGCTCTTTTTCTCTGTGCTTTCCAGTGAAAAGAGAAAACAAAGCAGGAGGATCAGTGGCTGTTGCCCTCATGGTGTTTTCTCTTCCCAGTTTCTGCTCCCCAGGTCCTTCCTTTGGGCTTGGCAAGCACAAAGGGAGGTTCCTGGAGCCTGGTTTTGACATCAGTGCAGGATTTAACACTTCCACAGAAATAAGGAGTTAAACCTCCTGAATTACTGAATTTCTCTCTTCACTCTCTCAGGAATGATGTGCCTTCTAAAGCAGATATGGAGTTCTGGAGGATTTGTCTGCAAATTAAGTAAATAGGTGGTGCTTCAGTAGTTTGCAGCTATTTTGGGTCTTATTAGCTAAAATTTGTAACTTGTACGTTAATTCCTTATGTCCTCACGAGTTGTTGGTTGTTTAGACTAAAATATTCCTATGTGCTTATTATTAATATTTTATAATTGTGATTGTAGTAATCTACAGCTGTTTTCTTACTTGCTGGTGTTCAAAATTTCCCTTTACTATTTTCTATCACCTTGGCCTGTAGGAGAGCACTGTTGTAGGTCAGTTATTGGGCAAAACTTGTTGAAACAAAAAGCCAGACAACCCTGAAACATGATATTTTTCTTTGAACCAGAGCTTCTAATAAAAACAACCCCTCTCCCAACCTTGTGCAACTTAGTCATGACAATGCTTGAATTTCTGATTCTAAAATGGAAAATTTGACAAGATCATTGAAAAAAATATATAATTTCTAGATATAAATAAATTAATTGTAAATGAAAGTCTGGATAAGCTGAGATCAGAGGGGTAATTGTAGGGAGCTGCTGGCTTTCTCTTGTGACTTGTATGTTGTTTTTTACAGCAAAACTTGTTAATTCATAAGTAATAATTGCTGTTACAAGAACAGCAGTTTAGAAGTAGGAGCACATATCAAACCATTTTGTAAATTGGAAGATCTGGTGGTTAAAAATTAGTGTAGCTCCATGTCTTTATAGTGCAATACTTTATCTAATATGCTTTTCTCAGTGTCAAGTTGTATCCCATCTATCTTTAAAAGTCTTCTGGAGAGAAAAAAGTAGAAAAACCTGTTGGAGTTGCTATTCCAGAGGGAAGGGGTGCTTTGATCTTAAATGGTGAGGTTTCCTTGCTTTCATCTCACCACTTGTACAGAATTCATTAAGAAAAATGAATGTTTCATATTTGAGACTTGGGTCTTAAACCTCAAAAACCTCTTGGGAGGTGGCAGACCAGGCAGAATTGTCATTCTCTAAGAAAATGATAGAAACATCTTTCTGTAAGAATTTCTTTGATAAATCAGGAAAGAATCCAAAGTTTATGGTCAGTGTCATGCTTCAGAGAGCTTGGTGCTTTGCAGCTCTGATCTGATCAAGGAAGTGTGTGTGCTTGGTCCAGAGCACTGGAAGCTGCCTGACATTAATGGGAGGTTTGCAAATGCTTTGGGAGAGTTTGGGTTTCATTACCAAGCTTGCAGTGATTTAAAAATGAGCTTTGTATTGCCAGGTCTTCCTCGTGAGGAAGATAATTGGGCCTGATGCTGGACAGCTTTATGCAATGAAAGTGTTGAAAAAAGCTTCTTTAAAAGGTAGGTTTGTCTTTCAACTAGACTTGGATCATGGGGTTTAGTGCACCTGTATTTAAAAGCTTTTTTTAATCTTAAGTATTTGTTAGTGAGTTCATAACTCTTCTCTGACAGGAGGTTTTTTTTTAGAGTAACTTGTAAGTTCATGTTTGAGTATTATTTTAAGTCTGGCCAGGTAGCTTTAATTATGTGGTCAGAAATGCTCTTTCAAAGTTTAAAATTGGATTATTTAATTCTGTTTAGACTTTTCATTATATGAGAACAAGTTAATTTCATAAACAGTTTTCCTTTTGTCTTTTGTTAAGTCAGAACTCTGCTGTGGTTAAAATTAAGTCATTCCCTTGTTCCAGGAGCCAGAACAATTTAATTCAGTGTTTTGGCTTTCAGGAGACACTTGAATGGGTGTGAGTCCACTGTGTGTAAATAGGACTGTTACTGTTAAAGGAGAAAAAGTAATCTTAGAAATATTTTATATTCAGGACAGAGAGTTAATTCAAAAATTGAAGTTGGTAATGTAGATAGGAGCTTTTTTCTTGGAAGCAATATGGATTATCACAAAATATGGGGATGTGCTGGAAATAGAATGAAGCAAAGAAGAAAGCTGGGGCAGGCGGGAAACAAACCGGAGTCTTGCTGTCTGAAAAGAGGAGTTTAACATTAAAAACAAATCAGGTGATGAGGGAAGAGGTTCCTTTAGCCAGCAGAGCCTTTCTGTGCTGTACTAAATGCATTTGTGTCCCCCTGTTGTTGTTTCCTGTCTCCCCTCAGTTCGGGACAGAGTCCGGACCAAGATGGAGCGCGACATCCTGGTGGAGGTGAACCACCCGTTCATCGTCAAGCTGCACTATGGTTGGTACCCTCCCTTGGCCTTGCTGCCCCTCCCTCCCCTGCTGAAGGCACAGCTGCTCTTGTTCCTCTCACTTCTGGAGGGCCCACATTGGGTTCTAGCAACCTGGGGAAAAAAAAAATAAAGGAATGTAAATACATAGCTATAGAAAAGTTTTAGGTTGAGCTCTCTTGTAAGAACTTTCCGATTATTTACGTTCAAGTTCTGCAGAGGTTTTGTGTTTTTCATTGATTTAAACCAAACCACAGTAATTGATGTCCTTGCTGTTTCCCTGTTTGACAAGGGAGAAATAAAAGAACACTATTTTAATCATCTCTCATGATTAAGATTTTCTTCTGGGGAGAAGCAAGGAATCATTCAATAAATTACCTCGTGTGCTGCTGAATTATTTCACTTCTTGAAAGTGAACGCAACAGAAGTATTGCCTGTGACTGAAATTTCCTAGTTGTAAAAGCATTCAGATCTGTTTTGTAGCTTTGTCATACAACTATTGATTTTTATTTACTTTTCAAAAATTTTTTAAAGCCTTTCAGACTGAAGGGAAGCTCTATTTAATATTGGATTTTCTCAGGGGAGGAGATGTATTCACACGATTATCCAAAGAGGTAAGTACCTAAAATTTTATCTCCACTCACTCTTAGAGAGGGGTTGGGTTTTGTTGGTACAGGATTGACTTCTAAACCTCTTTTCCCCCATATTTCTTGTCATAGTGAAGTTTTTAATAACTTTTGGGCTTTCCTTACATAGTCTAAATTCTATTCTATCCTTAAGAAACCCGAGTGTGTATTGATGAGTAGCCCAAGTTTTAATTTGGCATCTGCAAAGTACAGTTCTTTTGTCTAAAAATGTTTTGTTGCTTGGAAACACAACTGAAGTAAATGAATATTTAGCACTGAAGGAAGGGGATGTGTAGTTCTCATGCTCTTAGTCAGCTTAGGTGCTCCTGGAATCCTCCAGCCCTGAGAGCTTTCTGCTGCACTGTAAAATTGCCTGGTGCTGCAATCCAAATGCTCATCCTGAATCCCACAAAGTGGGAACACAGAGTGCTTTTGAGCCCACTCCCCTCCATCCAGCCCTGGACCTTGAATTTTTCATTTCTATTTTTGTTTCCTGGAGGGAGGGCTCCAGCTCCAGGAGGGAATGGGATACAGCTACAGGCTGTTGTTATTTTTTTAAAGCATTTGCCATCAAATATTTATTACATGTTACCTTAAGTGTTATGAACACGTTTAGAAGACTTTTATTTTCTTTTGGCAAACCTTTTATAAAGATCTAAATTTTTAATGGCAGTTTCTCAACAGCTTCACAGCAAGTGAGGTTTTCAGTGTTTTCACCACTGTAAATCCATTTATATTGCCAAAGCACAGGAAAAGCCACTTTCTTAAATGAGAAAACTGTGTTATCTGATTTTTTTCATGGCATGGAGGAGGTTGTTTATTCCCAGTATGTAAGGCCAGGAGAGATTTTTTTTCCCCTTATACATCTCATAAAAATAAAGGTTTTAGTTTTGGAACAGGCAAAAGAGAGAGAATTTAAAGGCATTTTTGTTAAAAGCTGAGATTGGTAACACAGTGATTATGTCTAAGAATTGAGCTCAGAATTAATTAATCTGGAAGCTGAAATGGCTGTTAAAAACTTCAAGTGACTGACTTGTCCTGGGTTATTGGAGCAGGAGGTAGGAAAGAGGCCAGGCTTTGATATGGAATGTCCAGTTCCAGAGGGAATTCTGGAATAGCAGCAAGAGCTGTTCTTTTGCACAGCTGGGATTATCCCCTATGGACCTTGCTTAAATAAGGGATGCAAGGCTGTCCATAAGGACTCTTGCTGGGGGTTGAAAGAGGGGTCTGTTCCCTGTGGGAATCAAGAAGTCATAATTCTCAAGTTTTCCTACTGCTAAGACTCCACCTGTTTTTTGGAACACCTCCGTTACCTTTTATACTGGCTTTTATGTATTTAGATACAAAAAAAATCAGATTTTTATTTTCTGGTGGGAATGTGAGGTAGTTCCAAAAGTCCATGGTAAAACACAGCCTATGGACAATGCACATGAGGATAAATTCCCTGTGCCATTCCATACTTTGCACACAAGGATAATTTTAAATTAATTTGGTTTAGTATGAAGTTATTAAAGTTATTGAAGTTATTTTGTTGGTCTGTAAATTCTGATGTGGGTATGAGAGTTTCAGCTGTGGCAGTGAGATGAGTGTGTAATGAAGTTCTTATTGGTAATATTTAATGAAGCTGACTTGCATCATGTTTGACTTGACCCAGAGAACAGCTTTACATGTCATTATGGGGAGATGGCAGATTAGCATTTAGCATCATTATATAGAGATTTGCATTTTGGCTGCTCCAAGGAGTAGTGAAATCCAAGGCTTCCCTTTGCTCTTTTGAAAGAGATGAAACCCAGCATGAGCATTGATCTTTAGAGGTGTGAAGGTGACACTGTGTGTAGTGTGACAGCTTCATTGTTCACCTGAGGTCAGCACCTGCCATTATGGAAATCAGGAATATTCTGAGCCTGGAGAACAGATCACACCTGAGCAATTCAGAGCAGAGAGCAGGGGCAGGAACCAGGGAGCCCAGGTACTTCCAGAGCAGGGGCAGGAACCAGGGAGCCCAGGTACTTCCAGAGCAGGGGCAGGAACCAGGGAGCCCAGGTACTTCCACTGCAGCTGGGTGGCTGCACTGCTCTTACTTCTAGAGCAGCACTTCTGTCCTGAGCACTCCACAGGCTGCTTTAATTTAGTATAGAAAAACTGTGCCTGCTTTGGCTCTTGTCATGTTCTGCAAATTACTGCAGGAGCTTGGAATCCTGCTGGATTCAGCAAATAAGGGAATAGTTCCCTTAAAGCCCAAATTCAGTCCAGCCAATTAAAGATTCCAAGCTCCTCCAGTAATCTATAGAACATGGCAAGAGCCAAAGCAGGCACAGTTTTTCTATACTAAATTAAAGCAGCCTGTGGAGTGCTCAGGACAGAAGTGCTGCTCTGCTCTAGAAGTAACATCAATATTTCAGTGTCTCAGGGTTCTTTAGTAGTTTTTTTCCCTAAGAGCAGAGCAGGTTCTTCAACTCCCAGGCTGTTCTTGTTATTGTCACCAGTGATTTATTCTCCATGTTTTTTCCCTAAATGATTTTTGATTTTTTTTTCCTAAATCTTGTTAATGTGAATTCACGCTCACCCATATATTAAATTTTATGATGCAGTGGAAAACTGTCTGGGTTTGTGGCAGGAGGAGTGCTGGGTGTCAATTGCACCAAATATAATAATTAATTTATTATCTAAAAGTTAATTAATGCTCTGTAGTAATGCTGATGGTTTTATTTAAGTATTGCAGGTAGTTCTTTGTGTACTTTATAATTAACAGATATTAGTAAATCATTTCTCTTGGCTGAACTCAGGAATTATGAGTTCACAAGGGACTTTCAAAACTTAAGCTTGAAATCTAGGCAGACAGGAGTATATATTTTTTAGATTGCAGTTTTAAAAACTGAAGACAAGATCAGAAGGTAAATCTATACAGTTCTTATTAGGTTATGTTTACAGAGGAAGATGTGAAATTCTACCTCGCAGAGCTGGCCCTTGCTTTGGATCACCTTCACAGCTTGGGAATTGTGTACAGGGACCTGAAGCCAGAAAAGTAAAGTAAAATGTATTTTACCACTATTATGTGTATTTTGCTTGTTGCTTTGCCTTTTCCACTGTAAAAAATTAAAACTATTTCAGTTAAGACTTTGTAAACATCTACAAAATATTAAACACTTATCTGTGGTTTAAATGAAATAATATTAGCTTGTTTAAAAAATAACAGAATTTGATGTCATAATTTTTAACTTACATTTTAAGTGTTTTATGTAAGCATTGATCTTTATGTGTTTTGGTGAATGTGAATTTTAATTTTCAGCATTTTGCTTGATGAAGCAGGACATATCAAGTTAACAGGTAGGCACCACTCATTAATACAGCTCTTTGTAAATAAGTTTTTTTCAGTTTCTGTATTATCAGTTTTAAATGCTTATAAAATTGCAGAAAATAGTTCTGTGAGGAACAATCCAAATACATATATTCTAGAAAATGATGTATATGAAAGACTGTTTAGAAAACAAATTACTATAAATTTCTTAAAGCTTTAAATTACCTTGATGGTGATGATTTTGTACTAGAGATTTCATCATATATTTTAATCTAAGATACTGTTCTTAGATTCTAAGAGAAAATGTTTTTTAAACCCTCAAAGACTTGATAGAATAATGGTGATGGAAATCAGGTTTATGAAATGCATACCTTTTAAAATTCTGCTATATTTAAACACAATTCAATCCAAAATTTGTCACTTCCTTCTGAAAGTGGAAATAATGGATGGGATCATTGATTAGCAATCATTTTCTCCTGTGGAAAAAAGGGTGTTTGAGAGCTGAGCCAGTGTCAAGGACTTGTGTATTCACAATAGGGAAAAAAGTGTTCTGGGAATGAAATATTCTGGGAATGCAGGGCTGTTCTGTGCTGAACTTGAGGCAGGTTACAGAACCATGTTGCCTTATGTAACAACAATATTTTTAGTGTGATTTTATTTATTCATCATTCAGTAAGACCAGACCATGCAGGCTGCATTCCCTTTGAAACTGATTTTTCCTTTTATCCAATTTTTTGTGTGGATAAAGCAGGCAGTAAAGAGAGAAAATGAGAACTTCTGAGTATTTTAGAGCTCTAAAGGTCTAGGATTTCAAATGTCGAGTTAATTCAGTAATAATTTTGATGGCTAATCATGATTTTAATGACTTTTTAAATGGTTCTGGAGGTGTGTAGTAAACAAAATGTGCTATCTCCAGATACCTGCAGTCTCTTGCTTCATGGAGAGCTGTGCTAATCACATTTCTGAAAATAACCAACCCAAACCTCTCGACGCTTGCATTTTGAATCACCATCTATTTATTTATTTGTGTTCACCTGACATTCTTTACTGGCTGTATTCTTGTGGTGCTGTTGTTGTAGACTTTGGACTCAGCAAGGAATCAGTAGACCAAGAGAAGAAGGCCTATTCTTTCTGTGGTACTGTAGAGTACATGGCTCCTGAAGTGGTAAACAGGCGAGGACACAACCAGAGTGCTGACTGGTGGTCCTTTGGGGTCCTCATGGTACTGTATTTGCCTCTTGCTTCCCTTGCTAAGCTCACACAATTGCACTTAGAATAAGCTTGTCCAGTTCTGATTAGGGATGCTTGGGAAAGGGGGACAGTTCAATGACTGAATTGCTACTGGGTGGAATAAAACTGATTTTTCACCTCTAAGGAATGTTTATCAGGCACCTGAAAAATCCTGTGTCGTCCATTAGTAGTTAAAACCAGTTGTAGTCAGTGTGAGACTTCACTTTGTATATTTATTTTGCATGTTACTTGAAAGTTAAATTTAAAAACAGACTTGAAGGCTTGGTTTGAAGGAATATTAATGCCATTTCTGTGAGAGTGAGCCTTTGGAAGGAATGCTGGAGTGGAATAGTGAGATAAGTCAGTAACTGCTGCCACTTCTGCCCTTCTGGGGATGTGTTAGAGCATCAGCCTGACATGAAGAATAGACTTGAAAAGTAAACTACTGTTCTAGAATTTACCATTCCTGCAGTTTTTGGAACATGGAAACATCTAAAACCTGGTTTTGGAGGAGATTTTATTACTTTCAAGTAGCTTCTTGATGTATAATATTCCTCCATCATCATCATGCTACACTTGCCACTGTTCTCATCGTGTAAACTGCAAGTGAGAGCAGAATTTTAGATTTGGGAACACTTCCACAATCTTTTCAAAGTTCAGCCAGTGTGGTGTAGAGGTAGGGAAGAGTGCAGTGCTTAACACTTTGTTTCAGCAGTTGGGGGAAGAAGTGTTGATTTAGATTAACATTTGTTCTTTCCAGTTTGAAATGCTTACTGGTACCCTGCCATTTCAAGGTAAAGATCGAAATGAGACTATGAATATGATACTGAAGTAAGTACATCTTCTTCCTTTTTCAGAAGTCCAGAAATGTCATTTTAAACGTGTTTTAACAGCTTGATGTAACTCCTTGTGCAGCCTAGTCTTGTGGAAGGTGTCCCCATGGCAGGGGGTGGAACAAGATGAGCTTTAAGGTCCCTTCCAACCCAAACCATTTTATGATTCTGAGAGCACTGAGCTGCAACAAGAGCAATAAGCAAAGCCCCTTGATAAGCTTTAGATCCCAGACTGTGAAGTACCATTAAGTATCCCCAGCAATTAAAATCTCAGGGATGAATCTGTACTTTGATTGTAGGCGTATAATAAAGATAAGAACAGTGCAGTGACTGAGAGCAGCTTGATTTACACTCCTGTTGTTACTCCCTTGCTACTGTTACAGCACACCTTGTTTTGTAAGCAGCAGGTGATCAGGTGTTGCTTTGTGTACAGATGTGTGGGGAGCCCTTACGTGCTCAAATTCTCATCTTAAATTGCCCCAGTTACAGCAGAAGCTGCTGGACTGGACAAACTGGGTGAGCTGGTGCTCAGTGAGTGGAGCTGTTGGGCAAATATGTTCTCATCTGTCTGTGCTCAGCTAGCAGAGCTTCCTCCTGGCACAGGCAGAGCCCTGGGCCCTCTGAGGGGTGATGGGGCAGGGGAGGAAGGAGGAACTCTGTTCTTCCCAGCACAGGGCACCTGGAGCTTGCCCTGAGTGAAGTTCATGGTGGTGTTGCCTGTGAAAGGATGGGTTAGACCACGAGCTGCCTCCCTTGCAGCTCCCAGTGATGCTGCAGTTCTGCACGAGAATTTCCTGCCTTGGCTGTAGAGTTTCCATTAAATACAATAAATGCTAAAGTCAGTGAGCTTTTATATGGTGGCTCAATGAGGAATAGTAGCAATCACCTCAAGGGCAGGTAATTGGGGATTTGGTGAGTCTCTTCTGTTACTGGTACTTATTTTGGTAAAAATCTCCTGGTGACATGAAGATACCTTTGAAACATATTCCTAAGATAATTATTTTACTCTGTTTCAGCAGAAAGCCTGCTTGGGTGGGGTTTGGTGGTTTTGGTCTGATGTGTTTGTTCTTTGTTGGGTTTTATTTTAAACCACTCCTGTAACAGGAAACTTAAAAAGTTGATGAGTTAAGTATGTGCACTCTACAGGGCTTTGGAATAGATCCTTGGTACATCAAACTGTGCAGTGAAATCTATGTAGACAGTTTCTACTAAGGTAAGTTTCTTCCTCTGACTTCTCTCTGTTTTCTTTTAGAGCAAAGCTGGGAATGCCTCAGTTCCTCAGCCCTGAAGCACAAAGTCTCCTGAGGATGTTGTTTAAAAGGAACCCATCAAATAGATTAGGTTGGTTCGTTTATTTGGATCTTTAAATAATCAACTCAGCCTAACTTTTTATTTCAAAGAAAAGCAGTTGCTAGAGACACTCAAGCTCTGGGTAATCAGTAACATTTGGGTACCATTTCCTGTTAGTTTGGATCATGGCTTCTAGGGTTTGGCCAAGGAATGGTCAAAATGTGGGATCAGTGACTTAGGAGTGAGCCAAAACTCTGAATTTTGACACTGTATTTATGGGCTTCTTGTGCTCTCCTTGCCTCCCTGGGTATTTTATATCCTTGGAATATTTCTGTATTCACAGTCCCCTCAAATAACCATGTCTGTACAAACTTTTTGGAAATGAACTAATTTTTAGTGCAGTCTTCAAAGACTTTGCTCACAAGTGTGTTAAATACAATCTTTCTTTTGTTCAGGAGCTGGTTCAGATGGAGTTGAAGAAATCAAGAGACATCCTTTTTTTTCTACTGTTGACTGGAATGTGAGTATGGAAGGATCTGAGTGATAAAGCTGTTGCTAATTTTTCTGTGTGTTGTAGCATTTGTAGAAGTATTTACATCTAAATAGGGCACAGCAAACACTGCATTGCTGCTGACTGGCACATCCTGGCTTCTCCTCTAATTCCCTGGCATCTGGAGCTGCAGTATTTACTGCAGATAGAGAGTATTAATTACAAACTCTGCATTTACTTTTTAAATAATTAACAGCTGCAGCATTCTCAAGCTGAAATGGTCCATTAGAGCATTTGCAGTTGGGAGAGGCTGCTGGTGTTCCCAGGAATCCTGCAGGAAGTGTCTGTCCAGTGCTCCCTGTGGCTGTAACTGTCCTGGACTTCCTTCTGCATCACTCCCGTCCCAGTCACAGCTCAGGAATGAGCTCAAGTGCTCCAAGATGATCCAAAGTCTTCAAGTTCACAACTCCTGGCTTCTCATCAGCACCTTCTGATTCTGCTCTGTGGTTCACTCATGCTCTGAGCTGTGTTTGCCAGACACATTCTCAAAGCCAAGGTGCTGGGTGTGAATAAATCCCCCTTTGCTGTGGGGCTGCAGTGCTTGATGGAATAGGTCAGCTGTGGCTGTGCTGACAGAGCTGCAGCCACACGGGGCAGTGCTCTGCTCCCCTATTTCTTCAAAGCCCCTCATCATTATCCATCTGTTTATCTCCTCTATTTATTTCTGAAAAGTGATTTTCTAGCTGTGTTCATGCAGCAGCTACCTCAGAGTCTGTTCAGCAACAAGTTTTTAGCAACAGTAAAACTTCGCTGCTTTATGTGAATACACTTCAGCAGTTGTTGTCTTGTTTGGCTTGATTATTTAATTTTTTTCCTTTTGAAGGGACTGATGTTGAAATAAATACCAGCAGGGAAGTTTGAAAGTTCAGCAGCTCTAGCTCCTTCTTTTTTTCTTTTTTTCTTTTTCTTTTTTTTTTTTTTTTTTCAATTTGACAATAATTTGTATTTATTTCACTCTGATGGTGTTGATGACACTTCTGTATTTTATTTCTTGATTTCTTTGGGATGAATTTAGGTCCCCTTTCCTTGGTTTTGATTGTTTAGTTGGTTTGGTTTTTTTAAACTAAAATATATGCTTTTGTGCAGAAAGGTTAAATTAAAACCTGCAAAAAATACATCTGAAAGGAGGAGAGAAATGGCAAGGAAATGCTCTTAGAACTTCCTGAATTTTGCATGGGGATTCAAGATCTTTTGACATTAGGTTTTGTGTTCCTTAGCTGTAAATGGGATTTATTGCAGATTTGAGATCTCTCCCTGATTTAGTTGGGTGGATTAGGAAAAACCTGGCATAGAGCTTTGAGAATAGGCAGTTCCTTGCCAAGAGGGACGTGCCTGACACAGGTTGAGATCTTTGTTCTTTACCCTTTCTCTTGGCAAAATAACAGCACCCATGGAAGCTTCAGGGACTCTTAAATCTTTGTCCTTCTCTTTCAGAAACTGTTCAGAAGAGAAATTCAGCCTCCATTCAAACCTGCCTCTGGAAAGCCAGAAGATACTTTCTGTTTTGATCCAGAATTCACAGCAAAAACACCAAAAGGTAACAGTGCATGGCTGTAAAGTGGTGAGGTTTATGGGACAGGAGGGTCAAATTAATGCTAAAACAACAAGCAGAAAAGCCAGGGACAAAGTTAAAAGGAAAGGATGCACAGGGGTTCCAGTGCTTTGAAGGAGGATGTTCCCCTCAGCAGGTTTCTGTTCTTTGAATATTTTGCTAATCTTTGACTCAGAAAGCAAAAATAAATGGAATATTAAAAGCTGGACTATGGTTTCTAGTTATGATTCAAGTCAGGCATGCATTGTTTGAGGGGAAGTATTTAATATGAAAGTAAACTCAATTTGATTGCAGCAGTGATTCTTTTTAGGGTTAGTTATTTCATTGAGAATGCCTTGCTTTAAGAAACATTAACTATTATCATTATTATTTCTTGGTCTGCTTCAAGTTTCACTTCTTCTGTGAGTTTTTTCTTTCCTGCTGCATCCAGCTTTTAAACCCTCTTCTCATGATTGTTTGGAGAAGGTCTGTGCTCTTAACAGGCTACACAAAGTTATTGAGCTGTGCTCACTGTGAGATTTCAGACAGTGAATTCAGAGGTGCACAGAATATAACCTGAGCAAAACTTAATTCTCATAATTCAGGGATATTTTTTCAGTGAAGATTTACTAGCTGGATATTCTTGTGTTGCCTCACTTGTGCCTTGCCAGCAGCTCATTCACCACTGAACCAGCACATTCTGTTGTTGTTCTTCTGTGTTACAAAGCTGTTGAGCACAAGACAATTACCTTTATTTCTTTTCCATTAGTAGTTCTGTTTCTGTTAGTAGTTCTGTTTTCCTTAAAACATGTGTTCAATAATAAATTCCTGCAGTGCTTTGCAGTTTTGGATAAAACTCTGGAATACTTGTTTGTGCTACTGATAAGAGAGCACAGATAACAAATTAGAAGTTTTATGTATTATTTAACAATTGTGTTCCTCTTGTTTGCTTCCCTTCCCTCAAGATGGTTTTTGTAACATACCTCTCCTGAATGTTCTGAAATGGCCTTGCTGGGCTGTGGCCACTCTAATCCTGTGTGTCTGTGTGCCCCCAGATTCTCCAGGTGTCCCACCCAGTGCAAATGCCCACCAGCTCTTCAAGGGATTTAGCTTTGTTGCAACTACTACTGTAGAAGACCATAAAATATCACCCCTCACCAATATCCTGCCCATAGTCCAGGTAAAGCTTTGATTTTTGGGAAACTTCCTTGCCCTGTCAAAGATTGACCAATATTCAGTATTTACAGTTGTTCTTGCATTGTTGAGGAGACTGTTATAAAATGTGTCTCATTAAATACTTCCATGGGATATTTTTAATTTTAAAAAGTGAGGTACTGTTTTTCTGGAGGCAGAATTTCAAAGAAAAATCATGAGCAAGCAGGAGAAACTTCTGCTGTTGGTACCAGTGTAATGGCAAAGAGAATCCTGTTGCTTTAGATAACCGCTTGCCTGTGTTTTTTTTAAAGCAGCTTCATGGAAACAGTGCACAGTTCACTGATGTCTATGAACTGAAGGAAGATATTGGTGTGGGCTCCTACTCTGTTTGCAAGAGATGTATCCACATAGCTACAAACATGGAGTTTGCTGTGAAGGTATTGGCATAAAATCCACTCTGAAAATACTGGCTACTAGATTTGAAAATTTAGATTTGTGAGTTTTCCAGTTGCTGGTTTTTTTATGTGCTTATAAATTGCAGTCTTGAAAGCTGAAAATACTGTACAGTGATGGGAACACCTGAAATAAAATGAGATGCACAAGGGTGGAACTGGGCTGCAGGGAATTAGTGATGCTTCAGACCAGTGCATTTCCTTGTTCAGTGGAGCAGGACAGGCTGCATTAATGGTAGAATTTTAACAAGGATAGAGCAAGAAATGCATAAATGGGATGAGAAGCTGGAGAATGAATTACTCATGATTAGTAAGAAGTAATGAACTCTAGAGTTTTTTATTCTGTTGTTGAAATGAGAATATAAATACAAAAATGTCTTTATTTAATATACTTTGTTTATGCAAAATGTTTTTCCTGTTATATTTTGCAGATAATTGATAAAAGCAAAAGGGATCCCTCAGAAGAAATCGAGATTCTCATGCGTTACGGGCAACATCCAAATATTATTACTTTAAAGGATGTATGTACCTCCTTTTCTGCTGCCTCTTATTAGACAGTGCTGAAAAAATAAATGCAGATGTAGGCAGTTTATTGGGATTCATTAAATCTCTTCTACATAGAAAAATCTACTGGGAGAGCAGTATGTAACAGTAGAGGGAGTGTCTCAAAACACACCATTGTCCCAATATTAATTTTTTCTAAGGGCTGTTTAACCAGCTTGAAGTGAGAAAGGTTAGAAATGTAAGGTTAGAAAGTGTAAAGGTTAGAAATGCCATATTTCTTCTTGTTTCAAAGGAGCAGCCAGTGTGTTGGTAACCTGAGAAAGCAGTGGCCTGCATGTTGTCCTGTCTGTGCCAGAATGGCCTTGGAAGGGAAGAGCAGTCAGGAGTGTGGGGCTGCTCTCCTCTTCCAACAGAAGCTCTTACACTGAAACATGTAACTCAGAGTGATGAATTAACAACTTGAATTGAGAGTGATGAATTAACAGCTTGAGTCATGGGCTGCCAGGATGACACACGGGCTGCCTTGCACTCCTGCTCTGGCAGCCCCTGCTGCTTGTGCTGCCCGTCCTGGGGGAGGAGGGCGTTTATGGGCACGTGTAACTGCAGATGTTCCCTTGGCAGAATGCTCTGAGTGTGTTGTGTGTGAGTGCACTGTTGAACCTCTCCCCAGGTGTATGATGATGGCAGATTCATCTACCTGGTCACGGAGCTGATGAAGGGGGGGGAGCTGCTGGACCGGATCCTGCGGCAGAAATTCTTCTCGGAGCGGGAGGCCAGCGCCGTGCTCTTCACCATCGCCAAGACCGTGGACTACCTGCACTGCCAGGGGGTGAGTGAGTGAGCCCTGGCACTGCTCTGCAATTACCACTCCCTTGCCCTCTGTGCTTTGCTTGCCTTGTTTTCATGCCAACAGGTTTTGTGTTTTATCACAAAGGTGAATAATAGAAACAACTTGTCCTGTTATCCTGGCAAAGCCTTTGGACTCTGCATTTTATGAAACTGCAGATTTTTGTCCTGTTCTCCTTGTTGCCAAATGGTGATGTTAGTTCCAGTTGCATTATGAGCCAGGAGGTTTTTATTACATTACATGAGCTAGATTTTTGGGTACTTTAAGGTTATATAATTGTTTAAAACTCTCATAAGTATATTAATCTAGAGAACAGCTTTTATAAATTGTAAATTACAAACAAATGTACCTGCTCCTCCTAAATGATGGCTTTTCAAATGCCTTTGCTTAAAGGTGGTGCACCGAGACCTTAAGCCCAGTAATATTTTATACACTGATGATTCAAACAATGCTGATTCCATCAGGATTTGTGATTTTGGATTTGCAAAACAACTTCGAGGAGAAAATGGACTACTTCTAACTCCCTGCTACACTGCAAACTTCGTGGCACCAGAGGTATTTCAAGCTGCTCTATGTTTTCTTTGTGCTGTTTTTGGTGCATCAAATGCTAAAACTTTTCAGGAATGCTTGAAAAAAAACCTCGACAATTCTGCTACTTTTCTTTAAATATAATCACACATGCTTTTTAAACATTGGTGCATGTGTTTATTATAAACCTGCTTTAAAAACAGCAGAGTCCACCCTCAAAAATAAGATGTGAGCCTGGTGGAAATCTTAAGAGATGGTCTGGGAACAAGAAATGTTGTTGGTGTTTACTGCAACTTGTATATCAGAAAGTCAATAATGACATCTCTGACATGATCCAGGGATGGTCTTACCCTTCCTTAGGCTGTGGTGTTGTTTTGGGGTGTTTTTTCTAATATATGGCAAGTCTTTAACACTCTTTGTTTCATAGGTTCTCATGAGACAGGGATATGATGCTGCTTGTGACATATGGAGCTTGGGAGTTCTCCTTTACACAATGTTGGCAGGGTGAGAATATTTCTGAGCTGTTTTGTTTACCTTAAATCCCAGAATGTTGCCTGAATCCTTGCTTCCATAGAAATGGTGAGGCATTGGCTGATGGAATGACACAGACATGCAGGTGGGACAGGCAGCTCTGAGTCAAAGCCAAATAAACCACGTTTAGCTCAAAGTAGGATCAAGATTTCTCTTCCCAGTGCAGGACTTGGGGGTGCCAAAGACTTC
Organism: Urocynchramus pylzowi; assembly: GCA_013397555.1. Classification (NCBI taxonomy): domain Eukaryota; kingdom Metazoa; phylum Chordata; class Aves; order Passeriformes; family Fringillidae; genus Urocynchramus; species Urocynchramus pylzowi. Next base: position 1,064,602 of record VZRH01006244.1, read on the forward strand.
CCCCAGTTTTCAGGAGGGAATTGAGTCTGTGAAAATACATGGTGGGTTTCTTTTTACCCTCCAGCCTCTTGTCCTCCCACCCCATCCCCTTTGCTCACCTTGTGTCTCCTGCCCCTGCTGCATTCCTGTGTAGAACACTCTGGGTTCTGATCTCTGGAGTTTCCTAAATATCCAAACCTGATGAAGCTCTAGGAAGCATCTAGTGGCCAAATGAGAGATGTTTGCTGAATTCTTCTCCAGCAGAAAAAGAGCAGGTTTTTCATCTTATGGCCAAATCCTGTCTATTGGAAATTGTTCTCTGGATAAATCTGTACTTCCCATTTAATATTAGAAATATTAATATTCAATAGTATGTGTATATGTTCTGTGATGTGTTTCTGTTGGCAGTGGGATATTGGCTCTGATTCACGAGATTTACCAATTTCTTGCAGTTTTTATCTATAACAAGGTGTTTTTGTTGGTTTTTTTCTCTCACCAGCTATACTCCATTTGCCAATGGTCCCAATGATACTCCTGAGGAGATCCTAGTACGGATAGGCAGTGGGAAATTCTCTCTCAGTGGAGGCAACTGGGACACTGTTTCAGATGCAGCAAAGGTGTAAATGTGTTTTGGTTTTGTATTTTTGTAGAATTCCAATGAAATCTACTGAGCTTTATCAGCTAGACTGCTCTGTAAGTGTAGTTTGTTATTATTATCTGCAGACTTCATTGCAGGGAAGGATATCTGCTCCAACATTTTATTTAAAGACTCCATCTGTAATGAATATAGATTCCCTGGGATGGTGTTGACCCACTCTGTGGGTATCTTAATCACTAGTGTTACCTTTTAAAAAGATCAGCATTAATATTAAATATTAATGCTTAAATATTTTTTCCCAGTCCTTTGGAACTGCACTATTGTTCATTTCAGTAGGAGTGATTCAGAATGCTTGTTGGCTCTTGCTGTCGTAGCATGAGAAATTCACTTCTGTGTATTTAAGAATGCTTCACATTTTGTACCTAAAACAAAGGGAACATTCTGTGAGCTTGCTCATATTTTGGTTTTATTTCAAACTGTTGCTGTCTCTGTTCTGTGCCCTTCCCACCCACCTCTCCTTTGGACCAGCGTTGTAATTAATCAGTAGCTTGTTGCTAATGCTTCTAACAGGCAAAAACAAGTGTCCATTGCTGTTGGCTTTATCCTTTATGTGGCTTCTTGAAGGAAAAATTCCTTGCTGGTGTCTCACTGTCCCTGAATTCAGTTGTAGTAAGGAGGCAGCAGAGCCCAAGTGCAGAATGAACAAGGAGAGAGATTTGCAAATAATAGCTTTCCTCCATAAAATCTGCCTGCTACATTTGAATAGGATTTCTAGTCTTTTAAAGATTATATTCATAGTAAACATGAAAGGCACAACAGTGAGTTGCTTTGCAATCAAGGCTGGCTCTGTTGAGCTGCTGCAATAGTACCACCCATTGTTCTCAGCCCTCTGCAGTGTCAGGGCACAGAACGATCCCGTTTGTCTGCTGATCTCTGTGTGTTGGCATTGTGTTAATCCCTCCACATCGGGTGCTTCTCTCATTGCTGCCATCCCTGCTGCTTTGAAGGCCACCTGAGATGCTCTGGACTGAGCAGTCCTTGTGTTTCCCTTGCCTGCAGGACCTGTTGTCACACATGCTGCACGTGGATCCCCACCAGCGCTACACGGCCGAGCAGGTGCTGAAGCATTCCTGGATTGCCTGTAGGGACCAGCTGCCTCATTATCAGCTCAACAGGCAAGATGCCCCACATCTAGTGAAGGTAAAGCCACCTGGGGTGCTGCTTCAGCTGGGGGCTGTGCAAGGACTTCAATTGGTTTAGAGCTACAGACAGAAGTCTCATTTTTTCTATTTTTTTTCCATAGTACCAACACATTCAAGTTACATAGTGAGACAAATTCATGGAATGGTGGGATGGTTTGGGTTGGGAGGGACCTTGAAGCTGGGCCATCCACCCTGTGCCATGGGCAGGGACAACTTCCACCATCCCAGGCTGCTCCAAACCCTGTCCAACCTGGCCTTGGGCACTACCAGGGATGGGGCTGCCACAGCTGCTCTGAGCACCCTGTGCCAGGGCCTGCCCAGCCTCACAGGGAACAATTCCTTCCAGTATCCCACCTAACCCTGCCCTCTGGCAGTGGGAAGCCATTCCCCTTGGCCTGGCCCTACATACCCTTGTATAAATTACCCCTACAAATTAAATTAGTAAATAATTATGTTTAACTTCAGTAGGAGAAGAGATTTTTGTGTGTGTTTTCTGGAAGGTAGTTCTTGAGTTGTCTCTGAAGTCAGGACCTGCGTGGCCACTGAAGTGGCTGTACTGGAGAAATTGGTGCTAATCTGGCTTGAAAGATACAAATTCTGACCTACATTAACAGGTGACTCCTACAGCTAAGGAATACAAAAGAAAGAGAAGGAAGTGTCAGACACCCATGCTTAGACATTGGAAGGATTCAACAACAGATTTTTTTTTTTTTCCTAACAAGCTTTAGAGAATTCACGTGACCTGGCATAAGTCTTGTTTGCTTTTAATGGAGTTAGTTGAGTATTTAATGTTTAATTGCTTTATTTTCTGATTAAAACTTCTATATATACAAATTATCATTACATATTTCCTTTTTCTCTAGGGAGCCATGGCTGCTACATATTCTGCACTGAATCACAAGACATTTCAGCCAGTGCTGGAGCCTGTGGCAGCCTCCAGTTTAGCTCAGCGACGGAGCATGAAAAAGCTCACATCCACAGACTTATAGATCCACTGGGACACCTGAGCAGACACAAGCAAGGGGGAAACCCAACAAGTGGCTCTATTTTGCCTGACCTGTGATCAAAAGGCATCTATGGTTTCCTGCTACACTACTTGAATTCTGTAAAAGTCCTTTTTTTAAAAAGAAAAAAAAAAAATCCACAGGTTCATACTGTGTTTGTTTTACAGGCCGTATCTGTTAAGTTAATTTAAACATCAGGTACACCATAATGAATTTCTCTACACTGTCCTTTGAGATCTGTTGCAAATATTCTTTCACATTCTGTATAGTTTTGCTGGGTTCAGTTTAAAAAAAAATGGTTTAGGGGACCGTTGCCAATGACCAAGTTGTACATAAAGTGTCAGTGTGAGTTTTCTTGCTTCACACCTTCAGACCCTGCTGTGAAGGGCAAATTCTTCATTTTGTAATTGGGCACTTCATTGATTCAACTCAATTCCTTTCCCTTGTCCATGACTATTATGCAGAGTTGAGCAATGTGATGTGCCAGAGTTAATTCATCACTGTTGATTTGGTAGGTCTGTGTTTGCATGGTGCCAGTAACTGAGGAGTTTCTGTGGAAATACAAACCAAAGGGATGTGCAAGATCCTGCACTTAAATTTGATCTCTTGTGACCCAAAACAAATGCTGGTTATGGTCCCTGACAGGAAAATGAACATTCTGGGGTTGTTACCACAAATTGTGTCCTGCACTGAGCTGGAGAAAGTCAATATGTGCATAAACTGTCAAAATTCAGGCTCTCAGAAACAGTGGTGCCACTTCAAAACAACATCATGCAGCTCAATCCTTTGTTATTTATGTTTCCCATCCATTAATACAGCTACTGTGTTATTTTCCTCAGCAGTCTTTCCACTAAATACACCCAATATTAGGTTTGTTTGACATATGAGACAAACTGACACTTTATTATAACCAACTTGGCACTTGGGGTTTATTTTTTATTTATTTGATTTTTTTAATAGAAGGTTGCTTCTCTCTGACTCTCTCGCCGCATGTACAAATATTACAGAACAGAAATGCAAAATTCTCTTTGCCTAACTGTAGGGGTAGCTTGGGAAAATAAATAAGCCTTGCTGTGTGCCCAGATAAGGGAATTCTGACCAAGAAATTTCACAGTTATGGACAAAATTCCTTTCAGCATCCTGTGGCCAGCTCTCACTCACCCTCTCTGTCTGGTGTTGGGACTTCAGCTGTTCCCAAATGCTGGGATGGAGAGAATTCATTTCAGGGCCAGAATTACCTTGGGGTTTCCTGACTCCAAACCAATGCTAACTGCTGCTAGTCCATTCAGAGATACACTTAGAAGTGTTTTCAAAAGTTTTAGACACTGAGCAGTTGTAGTGACATAGCAGGATGATTATAAATATTAAATATCTTAGTGACATTAGGCTGTGAAGTGACCAAAACTCAAACATAGTTCAGACTCATTTGTCATCACTGAATTTTCAAATGCAAGACCCCAGGGCTGACAGAAATCAGTGTTTTGAGACAGCAAAAAAAACTTCCAGGAGAATTCTGGCCCAAGCACCTGGAGTGGTGGTGATAATTCACATCTCACAAGAGGTGTTGGCTGGTTTTTGCTTATACCTGTGAAGGACTTGGTGGTGTTGGAAGTACTTTTAGATAAGCTGCTTTCTTCTGTTGTGGTGGGGGAAGATGGACATTATCTGGCTAAATAGTTAGGTATGAATATATGTAGATTTGAGACTTAATGATATAGCAAACATAGATGTGCTCTTTGTATCACGCAGAACATCCCCCAGATGGAATTTCTTGAGTGTTTGATAGATGTTGGAAGCTTTAGGGGCCATCTGTGCCTAGTTTTGAGGTGCCTGTTTGAAATGCTTGAAAACTTAATCAAAGAATACAACTGCTTCCTGGAAAGCTCTTTGTTTAGTACAAAATCTGCCCCTCTTGCAGCTGCTTCATCCTCCCTTTCCTTAATGAAGACTTTTTCCAGCAAGAATGCCTGGAAACCTCTTGTCTACACTCTGTCAGTGTCATTTTAATGTTAATTTAAAGATGACTGCCAGAAGAATTTGAATTGACTCAAAAAAAAAAAAAAGTCAAAAGTGATGGACATTAAACCCCCTGAGCCCAGGTCAAGGTGTAATGTGGGTTGAAATGTACTCCTGAAAGCTGTGTTGGGGATGAGAGGTAATGCAAGGCCTGGAATACAATGAAAATGTCAAACTTGACTTGTCTTCATCTTTCCTGTAAGGCAGCAGCTGGTCTTTAATGGCTTTACCCATGAATCATTTAACAGTGTTTCTGTTGGGATTTTCTTTTAGCTTGCTTAGAAGCACCACAGTATAAGCACCTTAAAAGCATTTTGCACAAGAGCAGTTGGAAGCAGCTGAAGGGACTCAAGTTGTTCTTGATGTGCAGCACAAAGGTGGTGAGAGGAAAAGGACACAAACAAGATGGATGTTCTGATTCATTGCTGAGTATTTAAAACATTTCCTGGAAAGTTATCCCTGTTTTATATCACTGCTGGCCTTGAGTGCCAGTGGTACTCCAGGGGGAAAAGCAACATTACAAAGTTGTCTTATTGTGGGGAAAACGTGTTATATCTGACAGGCCAGTGTACCCTGGTATGCCACTTATAGTCCTTATTTAGGGGGAAAAGTTCCCTTGCTCTATTTCACCATATCAGTCTTGGGAATATTTGGGATATGCAGGAACACAAAATAGTTCACTTGCAGTTTACTTTTACTGTATTTAAGGATCATCTTTGTGAGGCTCCTTTGGGAATTCCTTGCCTGTTTCTCATCCCTTTCTTTCCCAGCTTAGGTTTTGATATCTGAAAGTAGCATGGTCTGCTCATGAGCTGTCAGTAAAAGGTTTGAGATGGAAGAGCAGGTAATGGGAAAGTGCTCTGGCTGCAGTGAAAGGTTGGTGGAAATTATTTCATATCATCTGTGCACAGTTCAAGTTTACAAACTGGTGATGTTCCTACTGCCTTACTGAGTTAGGAAAAAAGTCAAATTTTCACAAAGGCTCATAATTACACAGAAGTAGGCATTCAGACTAAAGGAATTTCCACAGAACTAAATCATAAATTATAGAGTATTTTGGCTGTGGCTTCCTGCCAAAAAAGCTCCTGCTCTGGTGTTTGGTGATGATCATGATCAGTTCCAGCTCTGGTGCACACAGAAAGCAGATTCCCACTGGAGCTGGAGTGGGCTCAGGACCTCTTTTGCTGTTCTTTCACCCCAGGATATCTCAGTTTGTACCTTCAGTTGTCCCTTGGATATAAAGTGAGGAGCTCTGTTGTGTTCCTGTCCCAGTTCCAAAAACTGCAGTGGCACCACGGTGAGCCCGTGGTGGGGTCACAGGGCCCTCCCTGAGGCCTTTCCTGCTTGGGTCCATCCAAGCCCCTGATCTGTGGCTTGTGTGGTTTTCTTCTTTTTCCCATTGTGCTCAAAATCAGTGAATTCCCCTTGCCCTTGCCAGGAGGTGCAGGGTGCTGAGCCTGCTGTTCCTTTGAGGCCTCTGTTGTTTGAATGTTCTTGCAGCCAGAGAAGGTGTCCAAAACCTCACCCAAGTCAGTCATGTTGAGCTTGAATTCTGTCTTCCATGTTTTAATTCCTTCTCCAAAGCTGATCTTCAGCTGTCCAATAGTTAAAATAACCTCTAGCAAACTTCAGCAGGTGGGAGTTCTGTACAATGTACTTAGACACTGGCCTGTAGAGCTGTGTTAAATTAATTACACATGGTTATAATAATTCTCCTGGTTTGTATCAGTGAAATTAGGCTAAAACATCAATGCAAACACAGGGTTTTATGTATTTCTTTAGCACTTAAGCTTTTCAGTCCTACCCAGAACTAAAAGTTTGCAAATATTTGTGGGAGGGGAGGGAGGAGCAGGTTTTTCTTAAAGTTTCCAGAAAGCTTCTGAAGCTGTGATCATAACAGAGTCCTTATGTAATCCTACAGGAGCTGTGTAGGGTTAAAACCAGAAAATTCTCCTTAAAAGTTTGTTCCAAAGCTCTTTTAGGTGTGCACTGATAGCTGTTGGTATCACCCCTGCACTTCATTCATGCCACACCAGCCTTCTGCATCAGCATCTGTTCCTGCTCCAGTTATTTTTTAATATTTGCTCCTCCAAATTCTGCTGTTCCTTGGGAATAGAAGAATAGATACAAATTTGAAAACCCCCACCCTTAATATAAGGCTGAAGCTGATTGAGTATTGTAATAATTTGCATCATTAGAAAGTCTCCCACAAAATCATCAGCAGCTGGTTTTCTTGAGATTTTTCCTGTGTAGTGAAAACAAACTTTCTCTGAAAGCTTTAAAAGATACTTGATTATGTCTCTTAATTATTAATTTTTGGGCAATAGTTTATTACCAATAGTGAGTTTGAATAACCCTGAATTCTCTTGTGGGTTTTTCTCACGAGGACCGAGGATGCTGGAGGTGGATCTGCTTTGCAGGACCAAGTGTTCAGGTTTGGGTGTTTTCATGAGGCTTTTGAGCAGTGTTTGCTAATTAATTAATTAATTAATTGCATTGTCTTAATGTCCCAAGCACTTTGGCATCTTGCACTGATGCTCTGGTTAGAGCTGAAACTCTCCTGGCACGTGGCTAAATCTCCATAAAGGGCATTAATTGAGAACAGTGTGCAATGAATTCCATGCTCTCTGAGGTACTTCAAAGATGAAACTCTACAAAAGGTCCCCGTTATCAGATATTGTAACTGTCATTTCCTTCTCTTAAGCATATTGTGGATTTTGTATCATACTGTATTTATTTCATTTAATTTTAAAAGAAATGTTTTCTTTAAAGCTCTGTATATATTGACATTAAAGTTTGCATTGTACTACGTTCTCCTCTTCTTGCAAGGCTGGGGCTGGCAGTGCAGTGGTGTTTCTCTTGGCACTGCTGCCTTCAATTACAACACACCAAAGACAACCTCAAAATTGTATTTATTTTTGTCAAACTCCCTGAATAATCATAAAGGTACAGTTTTAATCAGCTGGCAGTTCCTTGAGTACTAGAATAAAAGGGTTGCAAAAACATAGCATTTGGTAATTGACAGAAATCCATCACTTCTGCTTTGGAAGTTTGCTTGCTTCTGTTTTTCAAATGGATATAAAAAACAATGAGCAAACATTCCTAAATTAAATGTATATGAATTATTTCATAAATCTTGCCAGAAATTTCACATACATCAAGAGTTATTTATAAATTGATATTCAGTCAAGTGTTTCATGCCATACTTGCAGCAAAACAGACATTCAGTGGTAGGATTGATGTGTTACCTCAGGGTGGGATCATCTACCTCTGTGCTTTTTAAATATAAAATCTATAAAATTTGTCTAATAAAGTCTCTTAAATTTGACTGCATATATTAAGAGGAAATAATTTTCCTGCAAAGGTCTGATCCTTTGAAAATAGACACTTGTGTTACAAGTGGCAGGAATGACATTAAAAACTGGGTTTAAAATCCTCCTGAGGTATTTGATAAATGCTGGTGCTGTTGATATTCACAATGGTTTATAGATACTTTATTTTTTTGAATGCACAGGAAGGTTTTTCCACCTTTGCCTCAGGTCCATCTCCCAGGTGCTGAAGAAGGGGGGGACTGGAGCCACAGAGGAGGCAGCAGGTACAAGTTTCCCAGATTGTGATGATTTGTTTGATTTCATACAAGTCAGGTAGGAAAAACGAATCAAATTGGACAAAACCATTAAAATAGTTTTTTAAAGCCCTGAGTCTCAGGTATTGAGATCTGCAGGCTTGGTGAAGGTGCTGCTGGGTGGGAGGAGAAGGCATGGATCAAAAGCCATCCTTACTGAATGTTTGGAGAAACCAAGGACAGGGATGAGCCAGGTGTTAAAAAAGACTCCAGAATGTGCCTTAATTGCATCCTGCTCTTTGTTTTCCTGCAAATTTTGGTTCTCAGGAGCTGTTTTCCCCATGATTCATTTCTGAAGCTTTATGACTGTAAGAGGCACCTTCCCACATATCTTCTGTGTTTTTATGGGGTGCAAAATGTTTTAAGGTAAAGATGTTCCCACCTTTGCTTGCCCCAGCTGTAGCAGGAAGAGGGAGCAAGTGTCTGCTGGCAGTTTTGCCAAAATACTGATTTAACTGTATTTATTTTAACTTTTGTTTAACAATTTCCCTCCAGAACCTCTGGGGAGCTTCTCTCAGAGCTTGGGGCTTCTTGTGTGCCTCTGGAAAGACACAGAAAGCTTTTGGCAGAGGTGAGGTCAATTCTGCAGCCCCTTAAGGCACTGTTTGGGCTGGGGCTCCCTTGCAGCTCCCTCCCCTTGGGGTCGTTGGCATTTCCAGCCTTGGAGCAAATCTTGAGCTCTCCGGAGCTGCTCTGGGACCTGCTCTTTGATTTTTGGCATGCAGAGAGTTCTACCCCAGAGCAGTTCTGTGCCAAGCTGGGTTTAAACAAGAAGTGTAGTGCCCTAATGCTGGCTGATGGTGCAAATTCCTTATTCCTTGACAGGTGCTCTTGTGGCCCTCAGCATCCAGGTTCGTGTCCTGGTCTCTGCAGGGATGGCTGGAATTACAGAGGGAGGGATATCTCTTAATTTAAGGGGTTTATTGCTTGTTAAGGCTGTTGTGGGGGAATCACAGTATAATTCTGTGCTTGTCCTATCCATGGTAGTGTCCAAAGCCAGACTGGACAGGGCTGGGAGCACCGTGGGATAGGGGAATGTCCCTGCCCATGGCAGGGGGTGGAAAGAAACGGGCTTTAGAGTGGAAAGAAGGGCTGTAAGGTGCCTTCCCAGTGTACTGAAGCACAGATCTTTTTCTGTGGTCACCGCAGCTGTGGGCTGCTGGCACGGCCCTGTGTGCCCTCCCCTGGGGCTGTGCTGGAAGCCTCCTCCCGAGGTCCTGGCAGCGGGATGGGAGTTGGCCTCGTGGCAGGGCCTGGCAAACAAACAAACGCTGTTGTGGCCCCGTCTGCTCCTTCGGGGCTGAGCTCGGCCGTTCCGTGCGCGGGGCAGCAGCGAGGGCGGGGATGAGGGGAAAGGGAATGAATGCGGTTCTGCACCGCCCTCCGAGGGCACGGGCAGCGGGACACCGGGCACCGGGACACCGGGACACCGCGCCCCGGACCCGCTCGGGCTGCCGCCGCTGCTCTGCTGCTCCCGGGATACCGGGGCATCTGCGGCTCCCGTGCCGGTAATTCCCGGCGCTGGCCGTGCCGGTAATTCCCGGCGTTTGCCGTGCCGGTGATTCCCGGCGCTGGCCGTGCCGGTGATTCCCGGTGCTGGCCGTGCCGGTGTTCCCGGCGTTTGCCGTGCCGGTAATTCCCGGCGTTTGCCGTGCCGGTGATTCCCGGCGTTTGCCGTGCCGGTGATTCCCGGTGCTGGCCGTGCCGGTGTTCCCGGTGCTGGCCGTGCCGGTAATTCCCGGCGTTTGCCGTGCCGGTGTTCCCGGCGCTGGCCGTGGTGGCCGCGGTGGCCCCGGCGCAGCCGCTGCGCTCCCCGCAGCACCCAGGAGATGGAGGCAGCGCCCCGCAAGCGGCCCCCGAGCATTCCGAGCCTTCCCGAGCATTCCGAGCCCTCCCGAGGCTTCCCACCGGCACCGATCCCGCCTGGAGCCCTCCAGGGCTCACCGCGGCTGAAGGATGCTGCCGAGAACTGGAGTTCAGTTGAGCTATTAGAATTCATTTCTGTTTTGTTATTTTAAAAAAATTTATTTCTCCTTCTTGAGAATGTTTTGTTCTCCTGGTTCTCTTGTTTTCCTGCCTGTGGGATGTGGTTGTGTGATCCCTTCATGCCCGAAGAAGTCAATAGGACAGCTTCACACCTGCTGCTCCAGGAGCAGATCTTGCTGCTCCTGAGCGGCAGAGAAGCAGCGCCGGCAGGACCAGCCTTGGAGCATCTCCCTGGACACAGAGGTCAGGGATTTCCCAACACTGGGAGAGGAGGAGGAGCAGGAACAATGAAATCCTAGATGATCCTGAGCTGGGAGGGATCCCCGTGGATGTGAGGGCGGCTCCGTCCCGCACAGACCCCACCGACCCCAGCCGGTGCCGGGCAGCGCTGCCCAAACTGCCCCGGAGCTCTGGCGGGGCTCGGGCCCGGAGCATCCCGGGGGAGCTGCCCCAGCCAGGAGGAGCAGGGGGATCCACACGGAAAGTCTGGGCAGGGCTGGGATGTGGAACTTCCCCCCGCAGCCCTCCCTCTGCTCCTCCTGAGCAGCCGGTGCAGCCGAGCGCAAAATCCTCTGATCTGGGAGTTACTCATCTGGGGCAAAACCTCAAAATGCAGATTTTTGAGGTAAATAGAACTATTTTGGATCCAAGTAGAGACCAGGTGTATTTTTAGTGATTTTTTTTTTTTAATTTCAACACCTATATGCTTTTAAACAGAACTTTGTGCATGTTTACTGTTTTCATTAGGAAATTTATTGCAATTTAAAATGCTCTGGTACTCCAGGGTTCAGCATCTGGAGTAAACTCTATGATAGAAAACCTCTCATTAAATTCTGATAGTAAGACAACAATTTAGGAGTAAAAATTAGTTAATATCTTGCTTTGCCAGGTTAGAAAAATCACATTATGATCAAGCTGAAGGTGTTCCTGCTCATGGCAGGGGGGTTGGACTAAATGGGCTTTAAAGATCCCTTCCAACCCAAAAGAAGGGATTTCCTTGTGCTGCTCAGGCTCCTGCTGCAGGAGGGGGAGCAGAAAATGAGCCTCAAGTTAATTAACAGCTCCAGCTGCTAATTCTCCCTGCACCAGCACAGGAAGAGTGGGCTTGCTCATTCCCTGTGCCCCATGGAAAATGATCAAACTCCAAAATAGCTGAAAGAATTAATTTAAATGAGCTGGCAGTGCTTGTCAGGGAGGGAATAAGGGCAGATCAAATTAATAACGTAACTCAAAGTTCCCAGCAAACTCCTGGCAAAGGCAATGTAAACTTGGTTTCAAATTAATTATTGCAAATAAACATTTGAAATGCTACAGGCCAAATTAATATTTCAGAATTCTTCACTATTTATTACTGTGCTTAATTTTCTTACTTAAATATAATTTGGGCCTACGGCTGCTAAGAATTTAATTTTTGAGGTACTTTAATGAATTATAAAAAGTGTTTTAAACAGAAATGAATAGCTAATAAATGCCAAAAGTGATTAATTTTCTGAAACGTGTGAAGGCCTTTGTATTTAATTTTTAAAAAGTGCCCTAAATTGTTGGAAAGTAAAGAGAAAGAAAATACAAAGTGGATCAGTTGAAGTCTGGAATAATTTACTAAATCACAAATAGTTTTGCTGTGGCCATATGCTCTTCCAGGAGTCTCCAATCCTTCCAGGAGTCTCCAATCCATTTTTTGTGTCCAAGGTGATGACAGAAACATGCTCTGAAGACTTCTTGCTCTGAACCCCAGCTCCCTGGATGAGCAGCACTTTACCCTGTTAAAAATTGATTTATCCAAGCTTTTCCTGGGATGACACAACATCGAAGATACATGTTTTTATAAGCCCATGACTTTCTGATTATCTTAATATAATGGGGTTTCTTTAAGTGAAAATGAAATTGTGAGAATGAGGTTTTCATACTTTAGGTGAGTTTTAATATAAATTCTGAACCTGGGGCTTGTGTGATGTGTAAAATTCCACGAGGTGGGATTTATGTGCACAGCTCCCTGCACAGTGGGATGGCAACACCTGCCATTAATTTTTTGTGGCTTGAAACTGAGCTTGATTTAGATGCTTTCATCCCAAGGGAAGAGACATTTTCTGAAATCAGCCCAGTGGTAATTGTTTGGAGTTGAGAGTGAACTCACTGAAATTCCCCATGAATCAATGGTGATGGCCAAAGATTTATGCCCCAGCATAGGCCTCCAAACGTCCTCACAAATTATCCAGGGCTAAGAAGGGGATGATTTGCTGCCAGTGACACTTTGGAGACTGTTCAGCAGAAGTGTTTTCCAGCAGCTCCTGTTGCAGGAATCTCCTGCTCAGCAGTTGGGTCAACAAAACAGGAATTCCTTCCAAATTTCCCTTTTTTTGGGAGGGCACGAATGCATGAACATCCCAGCATCTCTTCAACATGGAGAAACCTCTGAGCAGGGCTGGGTTTGCACCTCACAGCCCCTGCTCCTCCTCAGCAGAAGACACAAAATCTTGGAGAACCAACGAGGTGAGATGTGACCTGGGTGTCCCTGCTGCTTGGCAAAGGTGGGAGATCAAAGGGAGAGAAATGTTATTTGGGATGCAGGGATAAGAGGCCAGATGGAATTCTGTAATTGGAGGAGACTACAAAGGGAGATTTAAAACAAAACAAAAAAAAATTCTTAAAGGCTTACAGGATAAAGTTATTCTAAAAAGCATCATCAGGAAAGAAATGCTAGAAAATCTCTACCTGTGAAATTTTTTGCATTTCTTGGCAAGTTTCTTTACCCTCCTGCTATTTCTCCCTTATTTTTTTAAGCTAGGATTTATAGAAAAATGATTAAGTCCTATTTTTTTGTCCTCTAGGCTTTGAAATTTCCTAAATTCTCTTTACTTTGAAATTATTTTTCTTCGGAGCCTTTTGAATGCTGGAATCGATTTCTGTTTCTTTTCTTATTAATGAAACCATTCATCCAAGAAAACTTTGGAGAAGAGAGATCTAATTTACAGCCCTACCCCAGTGAAAAGAAATCAGGTGAACAATCAGCTGGACCATCCAAAGGATTATTACAATTGCAACATAAGCTATTTAAGAAAATGTCTATGGGGAAATATCTGGAAATGTAATAACTTAATCCTAAATATGAGGAAAACAAAGCAAATTACTGAATATAACATCAAAATGGAGAAGGGAGCAGAGGCGGCTGCTCACCTGGGATATCTGTTTTAGGCAGGCAGAAAGTTTTTGTTTGGCAGCAATTTCAGGCTGAAGGTGGCCAGGATGGCACTCAGGTTGCTGGTTTATTGGGAAAAAGCTCTTTTTTAGTGTTTGGATGGTGTGGGGCTTGCATGTGATGGGCTGTAAGGGGTGATTGATGCTAAAGGTGAGGCTGAGTTGTGTTTGCTGTGGCAGGTGCTGAGTTTCTGGCTGGACTGAGGCTGACACTTAAATAGAGAAATTCTCCTCACTTGGAATATTTCAAATGTCAGGATATCAAGGATCCTGCTCACTCTTTGTTAGTACAATCCCTTATCCTTTAGGAAGGTTCACATTTCCATCTGGGCTGTTTTGTAGGGATGTCAGGAATTGTGCAAGCACACCACAGCTGACCTAAGAGATGGTTTCATTATTTATTGCCTTTAACCAGCGTTTTCATCTCCCCCTTTAATTAACTCTGCCAAAAATGGCTTCTGTTTCTGGCTAATCTTGGAGGAGGGACGTGAAGCTGAATCCATGAGTTGATTTTAGGGTGGAGGAGGAGCAGGCTGCAGCCCCAGAGACGGCGACAGCCGGCACGCTCGGCTCTGCCAGTCATGGCAGCAGCCACAGGTTGGAAGGGCAGGACTGGGCCTGGATTTTGGGCAGCTGGGGGAACTTGGGAGTCTCTGAGTGGATCAGTGAGGGATTCTGGCAGAAGTGCTGGCTCTAGGGTGGTGTGGCCCCGCACGGGTCTCTGCTCGCTTGTTGCGCACCTTCCCCGGCAGCGCGGCGGAGGGAGCCAGGCTGCCCGGGCTGGGGATGCAGGAAAACCTGCTCCCTGCCCACTGCCAGCCTCTGCACAGCAATTATGCATGCTGGAGACTCAATGCTAGGAGACATGGGCTCGGGCAGAGGGAATGTCTAGCACTGGTAGGACGAGATCATTGTGCTGCAAGTCGAATGAAAGGCGGTTTTTTTTCGTAACAAAGATAAGACAGGCAGTGAAAGACACTTTTTTCCACGAAGGAAGAAGGCGTTATCCTGCTTAAATGATTTAGACAGACTTTATTTTCTTGGAAAGCTGTGAGTCTCTTCATGGATCATTGTCTCCAAGCTGAGCTGCTCAGTGAGACTTTGGTCGATGGCAAAGAGACCCAAAGGGACTGAAGGGAGCCCGTGACCTTCCACCACTGCAAGTCTGGAGCCATAGAAATGTTTGTCAGCTTTGAAAAGAAATGGTTGCCCTTGAGATCCTTTCCTTGGAAAAATCCCTCAATCTGGAGCCACAATGAGGCGTGATATTAGCACAGATCTGCCAGGACACATGGGTTCCTTTTTCCTTTCAAACAAAATATGGAAGTCAGCTGGGGTGTCTGAGCTTTTGGGATACTACAAGGAAAATATTCAATCTTCTCATTTTTAATTCAGGCGAGGTGAGCTTTGTGTGTAATTGGTTTTCTGGAAGCAAAACAAATATGCTTTTAATTCTGGGAGAAAAACAGGGTGACAAATCCTCCATATGAGAACTTGGCATGGGGGCCTCTCCTCTGGGGAGCAATCCTTGTGTGCAGACAGAAATGCCCAGGTCCCAGCTCAACCCAAACACATGGCCACCAGTCCCAAAGGCACTTCTGCACTAATGGAGATGAAATCTGGGCTGATCTGCACCATCACTTGCTCTGGGTGAGATGAAACTCTGGGGTTCATACAACTGTAAGTATCTCTAAGTTTACTTCTGATAGTTTGTGATCCCACACTGGTAAAAACCAAATTCTCCTTTCTTGAGCTGGGAATTACCCTTGTCTGCTTCTCTCCCCTTCCTTCCCTGTTCTTCACACACATGAAAATAAATGGTGTTGCCCTAGCCTGAGCTGTGGGCTGACATTGTGTGGAGTTCCTATTTCCAGTAAACCAAATTCCTGCTTGTCACTTGCAACACTCAGTAATTCCTGGTTTGTCAACAACACCACCAGAAAAGCTGCTTTGTTTAGGTTTTTAAAAACTCTTTCTAAAGCAGGGCAGCATCTCCAAGCCACACACCATGGTGACCCTGCCCAAGCAGGGAGTTGGGACCTGATGATGTTTCATGTCCCTTCCAACCCTTCCCAATGGTGTTAAAATGACAGGATTAACCTGCAGAGCTCATGTCTGAGCAGGAAATGAACACCACAGGAATACAGGTAACACACAAGGTGAGAGAACAGATAATTTCATGCCAGTCTTTATGTTCCTGCCCATTAGTTTGCTGTTTTTTGTGGGATTGAAGCAGAGGGGCATTGCTTGGGCTCCTTCTCACCGTGCTGAACCCCCACTGCTGTCAGGGAAACCCAGCAGTGCCCTGGGGCTCATTGGATTTCCATGCCAGGCTGTACCAGGGAAAACCCTGAACAGTTGCCCATGGGATGCCTGAGAAATGTCTTTTTTAAGAAAATCTGTGTGAAAATGGAGGGCATACACTGCCCTGTAGAGGAGGTTCTTTTCCGTGGGGGATAAAGGGATTTTTTTCTCTTGGGAAATGGTTATGCCTGGTTCAAAATTGCTTTCTTTGGTAAGAACATCTTTTACTCATGTGAATGATCCATGATGGGAATTCCTCCTAAATCATCACTGGGATATCAATAAATGGGCTAATAATGACTCAAAACCTGCGTGCTGATTCTTGACCTCTGTCAAGTTAAGGCAAAATTTGGAGGATAATTTGGAGCCATCACTGTTTGTTTGAAATCAGGCTGGGGTGTGACCAGAGTGGGGGCTCCACTCAGGGCAATCAGAGCAGGATGAGAGTTACAAGGCAATGGAAAATAAGTTGCTAAACTTATTTATTGTTTTATGTATCCACAAACTTTGTCATGTTCAGCATTTTTGTGTAAGAAGGCTCAGAATTTTGCAGAGAAAGCAGACACAGGCTTTGGTTGCAAACTATGAAATAATGATGTTCTTTTCACTGCTGGGTCTTATTTAAACAATATTTACCTACTTAAGATATTAAAATTAATCACTGCTGTTTACATTAGAAAATCATCCCTAATACCTTTGGGTTTTCCCCCACTTGTTTCTTTCCTGGACTTTGTTTTTCAAAGGCTGCACAAAGAACTGGGGCTCCAAAGAGCTCAGGGGAGCTGGGGAGGGTCTCCTTCCTTCCAAGCCTTGCTGCTGCTTTGGGTTCCCCTTCCATAAATCCCCACCCAGTGGGAAACTGGGATGTCTCCTTCTGGGGGAATGGCTCCTGCAAAGAGCTGTGTCTTTGGCTGAGGAGGCTCCTTCTTCCAAGCAGCAATTTCCTTCCTTCCTTCCTTCCTTCCTTGTCTCTTGTTTATGAGGAAAACATAAAATCCCTTTCTGCACTTAAACTCATTCTGGTGATGCTCTAAATTCCATGCTTAAGGATGCATTTAATTAAAGATTGACTATGGCATAAAGTGGAGGTTAATTAAATACCAATCAGTCCCTGTATAAAATACATATAAAGGGGCTTTGGCTCAGGCAATAAAAGGACCTCCAGGAGGAGATTCCCCTCTTGCTCACTGTGCAGCTGCAGAGTGGCTTCCCACACTCTTTTCCTTGCTGTATTTGCCATTCAGGATACTGAAGCCCTGCAGAAAATCTGCTTTTATGGAAACAAAGCCATGGTCTGACCCACTCCTGCTGTTCAGAAGAGATTTCACAGGGACTTTTCCATCACCACTTTGTTGGGGTGATGTTGGTGTAATTAGACAAAACTCTCATTGATGAAAGAATATTTTTGTTCTCCCAAAAAATTTTGAGAAGGTTCTTTATAGGGGCATCAAAGGAATCCAGAGTATCCAAAGCTAATGAAAGAAGATGACATTTCATGGAACAAGTTGTTAAGCTGCAAGTGCCCTGTTCTAGGATATTGTGTGTGCTGAAATTTAGGGGAGATGCAGGGAGGAGAGAAGCTTTGGAGGGTCTGGAAGAGGAGAAGCCTCCTGTAATTTTTATATTCTTTCCCCCTGTTCTGGGTTCCCATGAGGGAACACTTTGGGGATCAGTGGGACATTTCAGAGAGAATTCTGGAGTTTGTGCTTCTGGCTTTTAAGGTGAGGTCAAATGGACAGACTTGGAATAAGAGGCCTAAAAGTTTACACTGGATCAAGAGCAGAGTTTAGTCTCTCTTCAGTCTAGACCTAGCTCTTTAGGAGACCCTAAAAGAAAGATTTAAACATGCTCCCTGTCCTCCATGCTCTGTAGTTCTTCAGGAACATTCAATGGTGAAAAGCAAAGTTTTCCTGCTTCAGAATAGGGTTTTCTTTTAAATAATTAAAAATTACTTGATTTTCAAGTTGTTTAGTACTTTTGTATTGGACATTCTCATGTTTAAACTACCAAAACTAAACATATCAACTTTAATCAGGAGCAAAATAATATAATTTTGAGATATTTTCATTTTTAAATGCTCTGTTCCATTAAAAATATTATTGTTCTTCTATCTCTCATAAATCCCCTGGCATCTGAGCTTTTCCCACTGGGTCTTTTAGAGATTTCCACCTCCTTTAGAAATCTGCTTTACATGGCTGCAGTGATGTCCTTCCAAGGAGCTCAAGGCACTTGCTCAGCATGGCAGGGCCTCTTAAAAGTAATTTTAAGAATATAAAAATATTCTGCAGAAGGAGAAAAGGGAACTCCAAGCCTGTGAAGAAGCAGCCTGGGATCCAGCAGCCCCTGCCACGTGAGGTACAGGCTGCAGAAATGGAGTTGGAAGTTAATTGTTCCTGCTGCTGAAGGGCCCAGGTTAGTTGCTGTCTTTACACTAATTTTTGTACCATCTCAGTGACCTTCATATCATATTAACAGTTTTATATTATGTTAGCAAATTGCTCTGCCAGAGCTGCAAGTCTGATTGCATTCTGAAGGTCATTAATATGATATGAAAATATTATTGTATTCTCTCCTTTCATATTTTATTAGTGATATGGAAAGCAATAAAGGAGCTGATTTTTGCTGGGAGGTTCCCCAGGGAAAGTTGCTCTACAGCAGTGGTGTCCCACATTGGCTCCTAATCCAATCTCAATGGGAAGTTCAATTTCCTCATCATTAATTATTTAGCTGTATTTAACTGCTGTAAATTCTCAGATTAATTTTTTTTAACTGTTGAGTTTGATGACCTCCAAAGACATTGGTATTAAGCAGTGCAATATTGAATACAGTCACTTCAAGTGGAACCCACTCTTCCACCAGGGTTTGTGTCAAGGTGTAATAATGGCAAACTTAGTTTTTCTGCTACAGGAGGGAAGGCTTATTTTATTACTACCTTTGGTGCAATTTAGAACTGCAGCACGGAGGAGGAAGGTGGTGGCAGCTGGGACATTCCTTCAGGGTGAGCCTGGCACTGGAGCTGTCCCCAGGACTCTCCCAGTGGTCACCAGGACAGGGACAGCTGCTGTGGCCCCCACAGCTCAGCCTGTACCCAAAATTTTCATTTATTAAACAATGTAGAGTGGAAAAGTCCTGACACAAGGGAGCAATGGGTAAAGCTGGTCAGTCACCACCCAGAGCCAAGGGTGAGGGCAGGAACTTTTGGGCAGGTTTTGGCTGTTATTTAAGAACAACAAGGCTTTGGATTTGCAGAAAAGTGGATTGGAAACTTTAAAAGAGATTTTAATAAAAAATAAAGGTCATTGCTTGCAGATACAAATGATTTTTGAGGGACCAGAGGTATTTTAGAGTGACTTCAGCCAGAAGGGTGACTTTGGTCAGCAATAAGTTGAATTCTTCAATGCTTTAACAGCCCTCAGCTCACCCTTAGAACATCTAACAGGAGTTCATCAAATGTTCCTACAACAATATTGGATTGTGATATCACAGCTAAACCCAGACATCAGGGGTTTAACATGGTTTTGCCAAGCAGAATGTTTTAATGTTTGAATTTATGCCTTTTCCCTGCCACAGTGTGAGGCTGCTCCGTCGTGGGATGGCTCCGACGCGGAGAGCCTCAGATCCCGGGAAAACGCTTCCAGAGCAGGTCTGTCATTGTTACTGGTGGTCAGAGCTGGCAGGAAAGTCAGTCTGGAGGTTCCCCCAGCCTGGGGAACATCCCAGAGGGCTCCTGAGTAGCACAGGAGAGAAGGATGCAGCACAGGAGAAAGGAAGATGCAGCACAGGAAAAAGAAGGATACAGTGATGCCTTGTGCAGGCTGACCTAGAACAGAGACTAGATGGAGCTAAAGAATAAAGCAGGGATTTATTAAGAGGCCTCAACAGATCCACCTTGGGCAGCACAACCCAAAATGGTCCCAAAATGCACAACTGCTCACAGGGTCTCTCACTTTGGTAAGTTCTGCTCCATTTGCATCTTGGAGTTCATTGTCCAGTTACAGATTTAGGTTATGAAGTCCCATCCTGCTTGTTTTTCTCTCTTCAGCCCACATTGTTTGTGCTCTTGGGCCTGAGATTTGGATCATTGGTCCCAGCTGGAGCAGGAATTGTTTTGTCTCCCTGCTCTGTGCAGAGAGCTCACCATCCCCTGATATGAAGCTCAGAACTACACACTAAAGCAGTACAGAATGTGAAAAATATAAAAACTGAAACCTGAGGCATCAACAGCACAGGAGGAGAAGGATGCAGCACAGAAAGATGCAGCACAGAAGGATGCAGCACAGAAGGAGAAGGATGCAGCACAGGAGGAGAAGGATGCAGCACAGAAGGATGCAGCACAGGAGGAGGATGCAGCACAGAAGGAGGATGCAGCACAGGAGGAGGATGCCGGCGGGAACAGCTGCAGATGGCGCTGCTGCATCGAGACCGGGCGGTGCTCCGGACCCAGCACCGGGGTGAGCCCCGAAACTGCCCTGTGCTCCAAAACACTGCCCCAAAACTGCCCTGTGCTCCAAAACACTGCCCCAAAACTGCCTTGTACCCCAAAATACTGCCCCAAATCTGCCCTGTGCCCCAAAACACTGCCCAAAACTGCCCTGTNTCTGCCCTGTGCCCCAAAACACTGCCCAAAACTGCCCTGTACCCCCAAAAACTGCCCCAAACTGCCCTGTGCCCCAAAACACTGCCCCAAAACTGCCCTGTGCTCCAAAAAACTGTTCTGTGCCCCAAAACTGCCCTGAACACACAGCATCAGCCTGTGCCCAGCACCCCTAAACTGCCCTGCACCCACAGCACTGACCCTACACCCCAAAACCGCCCTGAACACGGCACCCATCCTGCACCCAGGATTCCAATCCTGCACCCCAAAACTGCCCTGTACCCACAGCACTGACCCCACACCCCAAAACCGCCCTGAACACGGCACCCATCCTGCACCAATGATTCTGATCCTGCACCCCAAAATACTCTGTGCCCAGCACCAATCCTGCACCCAGCACTGCTGAGCACTGCTCAGCTCTGACCCTGCACTTAGCACTGGTCCTGAGCACCTTCTCCCCCCTGTCCCCCCCAGCCCTCTGCCCCTCCTGGCCCACCCAGACCCTCAGGAGTGGCTGTGGCCCCACCAGGCTGAGGTGGGGTTGAGGCAAATCCAATCCAATCCAATCCAATCCAGTCCAATCCAATCCCATCCAATCCTGCCCTGCCCTCTGGCAGTGGAAGCCATTCCCAGTGTCCTGTCCCTCCATCCCTTGTCCCCAGTCCCTCTCCAGCTCTCCTGGAGCCCTTTTGGCTCTGGGAGGGCTCTCAGGTCACCTTGGAGCCTTCTCCTCTCCAGGGGAGCCCCCCCAGCTCTCCCAGCCTGGCTCCAGAGGGGCTCCAGCCCTGGAGCAGCTCCAGGGGCTCTGTTGGACTCACTCCAGCAGCTCCACATCCCTCCTCTTGGGATCCCTGGCCAGGACCCCACCTGAGCAGGGCACAATCCCCTCCCTGGCCTGCTGGGGGGAGCCCAGGCCGTGGCTGGCACTCCACGCCCAGGACTGTCCCTGCCAGTGCCACCACTGCTTCCCTTCAGGCCAGCACCAGGTCACGTCCCCCCAGGGCGTGCCCCTGGCACTGCCTGGCCCCAAGTGTGGGCTGTAAAACTCCAGGGGAGCTGAGGACAGAGCAGGCCGAGCCACGCTGAGCCCCAGGAGGGGTTTTATTGGCAATAATAAAGCTCTTTGGTGTCTCTTGCAGGAGAGAGGAGCATGTCACGTGTGATGCTGCTCAACGTGTCTGGGACAGCAGTGTGAGAGCACTGAAGGTAAGACCCTGTGGGCTGAGCTGTATCTCATCACAAACAGAGCCCTTTAACCAACAAACTTGTTCTGGGAAAGTTTCCAACTCCGACAATCTCTGGCGTTGTGGGGTGGTGGGATCTCTCATGCTAGGAGCATCAAAGGAGTCTCTGGAGATGCTTTAACAGAGGACAGGAGCCTGGGAGGGAGGCTTCAAAATCCTGGCAAGGGTACAAATAAAATACACTTTGGTCTGAAATTAATGTAAAATTTTATGAAACTGTCTCTCGGAGATTATTCCCAATGTGGAGTTAAAAAACAAACAAGCAAACAAAAAGGAACAACAACAAAAAAAACCCTGGCTGGTGTCCACAAAGAACAAGTGCTGTGGTTTCCAACCTCTGAACGACATTATCCTCCAGGAACTGCCTCTTTGGGAAGATCCCACATCGCCAGGCTTTATCTGCATCCTCTGCTGAAAAAAAAAAGGAGACATCCCAGGTGAAAAAAAAGAGAATTTGTCCCTTGACCTAAACACTGATTTATGCCAAGGCTCTCCCTGGTGAGTCCTGCCAGGGCTGGGTCTGCTCTCTGGACATCGTGGGGCTCTGTCAGCTCCAGGCTCATCCTGAATATCCAAGCTCCCCATCCAGGGCCTCCCTGTGGCTGCAGAGCTGGGGTGGGACGTGTCCACCCTGGGAAGCAAACAAGAAACACAAA
Source organism: Urocynchramus pylzowi (assembly GCA_013397555.1). Taxonomy (NCBI): domain Eukaryota; kingdom Metazoa; phylum Chordata; class Aves; order Passeriformes; family Fringillidae; genus Urocynchramus; species Urocynchramus pylzowi. Next base: position 1,087,005 of record VZRH01006244.1, read on the forward strand.
GGAAGAGGAGGAAAAAAACTCCCAAACCAGAAAAAACCTAAGCTCGAGAAGAGAAGGAATTAAAAGAAAAGATAATAATAATAATATTAATGACAAACTTTAATTAATAAGTGGCTAATTAATTTTCTAAGCACCATAAAATTGCCATAGCAGCCTAATTGCTTTGCTGCTCTTGCCACCAGGCAGGGAGGAGATGCAGAGTTCTAATCCCCTGGATTTCGAGGTGGGAGGTGCTGATGAAGGGGACACGCCGGGGTCTGCAGGGGCAGTGCCACCACACGGGGACCTGGCCAGGTGCCACTGTCACCTGAGCAGTGGCCTGGGGTGCCACTGTCACCTGAGCAGTGGGCTGGGGTGCCACTGTCACCTGAGCAGGAGGAGCAGGGCTGGGCAGCGCCTGTGTCACCTGAGCAGGAGGAGCAGGGCTGGGGTGCCACTGTCACCTGAGCAGGAGGAGCAGGGCTGGGCAGCGCCGGGGTCGGGTGGGCGCTGGCTCTGACCCCAGCAGGGACACAGGGACCACAAGTGGCTTGCAGATGGGTTTGCAGCTTGCCACGATTTTGGAGGAGCATGAAGACACCACGGGATTACTGCAGCTGCTTTCATCCTCTCTTTCAAACCCTCTTACCCTTTTGAAAGTATTTTTTGACTTAACGCCAGCACAGATTATTGGTTTTATGCTTCTTGCTCTGTAACAACCACGTACTTGTAGGAAATTACTTGAAGGAACTCACTTGTAGGAACTGGGGATGTGCAGATATCAGCTTCCAAAGCCACAGGAGCTCCTCTTGATGCCCTTCAGAAGAATCCACACCACCTCAGACTCCTGGGGTGTGCTCCTCTGGGCTGCCTGGTGCAGTGAGCACAGCCCAGCCACCTCTTGTCCAGGGCACTGTCCTGGGGACAGCATGGTCACTTTGAAGCACTCATTCAGTGAGATGGTTTTTTTTTTTTTCCTGGGATGTTTTTGCCATCAGTTCTGTGATGAGCAATTTGGATTTATCTGCATTGACCCCTCTCATGTGCTGGGTGTGTTTTCAGGAATGAGTCCTTTCTTTTCCTAAAGGTGGTGATCAATGAAACCACATCATCATTTCCATCATCTTATTACTAAATGAGATTTCATCTCATCCTCCAATTCCTGAAGAGAAAAAAGCACTGTCTGGTTGGGGGCTATGGGTTCTGTGGGGCACAGCACAAATTCTATTATTTCACACAATTTGTGCTGCTGACTCTTCTGTCTCTGCATATTTATCTTCCTTCCATTCCCAACAAACTTGTTTTTTCAGCACTTCTTTGTCATAAGGATGATGAGGATTAACTAAATGCATGTAAACATAACCATAAAAAGGGGGGAAATTACACTGCATGAGCAAACCTGATACTCTTCCCAGTTCATTAGAATTTAATGAAGAAATACTCAGTGCCCAACAGGGGAATCCTAATTCATTATGTCTTTTGAATTCTCATTAAGCATATGCATGGTGACTACTGGAAACCTGCACCCTTTCAGCTCTGTTGTCCATTACCCTGACTAATAAATAGTCATTATACTTAAATACTGATGAGGAGATTCGAGGAAGTTTTATTCCTGTAATTAATTTTCCCTGGTTAACTCCTGATGATTTTCCAGAGCTTCTGGTGGTGGCTGAATCAAAATCCTTGCACAGGTGAGGTCAGAGAGAAGCTGCTCTAAAAGTGATTTGAAGATGGAGAAGAGGATGGACCCCACCCAAACCTCTCCACACCTCAAGGATGCTGCTTTAGGTTTGAGGGGCTCTGCTGCTTTTTTTATAGGGGGGAAAAGCTTTTTATCTGTCTGAATCCCTGCAAGTGTCCAAGGCCAGGTTGGACAGGGCTTGGAGCACCCTGGGATAGTGGAAGGTGTCCCTGCCATGGCAGGGGTGGAGCTGGATGAGCTTTGAGGTCCTTCCAAGCCAAACCAACCTGGAATTTTAAATGCTGTTAGCTGCTTTGGGCCCCGGACCTGAATGATGGTGGATGTTGGCTGAAGTTTTCCCAGAGCTGATGCTTTGCACAGTTTTCCACACTCTTGGGTGAAGGCTTTCAAAGGAAGGCTGTGTCAGGGAGTGTGGAATTACTAAATCCTTCAGAATTCTTATGTAGCTCAAGGCAACGTTTAAAAACTTTAAAATGTTTAAAATGTTTAATCGCTCGGAGCTGTATTTAACTCCAGAAGTGGCAAAGGGTTTGTTCATTCCTGTATCTCTTCCCAGTTGTTAATACTTTTTGTCTTTTACCTTTATCACTAAAGCTGGCTGATAGCTCTGGGAGGAATCTCTGGGGTGCTGGAGCCAAGAAATTCCTGCTTTTATCACAGCTGCTTTCCAGGGGACTTCCTTCCCCTGCTCCCTGCAGCTCAGCCTTGGGGGGTGTGAGGAATGTTTAGGGGGAATGTCTTGTCTGCCAGGTGCTCTGGGGGGTGCCAGCTCCCCAGAAATCCCCAGCTCCTGATGCAATGCCAGCAATGGCTCTCTGGTGCAGGACAGGACCCGGACCCGGGGCTGGGGCACTTTATCCACGTGGGAATTCTGCAGTGGCTCAGGGACTGAAAGGCAGCTGATAAATTTGAAATCAGAGCCAGAGTGGTGACAAATGGCTCTCGCAGGAGCTCCACGTCCCCTGGAAGGTGGGATGAGCCATTGCTGGCGCTGCCGGCCCCCGGAGGAGCCGGGGGACAGGAGAGGGACACCCGAGCTGCTGTTACAGAGCTGGGGCTGCCCGCTTGCCATGGGCTGGTGCTTGGCGCCGGATCAAAGCGGGTATGACAATGACAATGGCAATGACAATCCCGGGAATGACAACCCCGGCTGCCGCAGGGGACGGACCCGGCTCCGGCACCAGCTCGGGGCCCTCGTGGACAGAGCATCCCGGCTCCCCCGAGAGCTCCTTCTGCGTCCAGTCCCGGAATTCTGCCTGATACCAGAGCTCAGAGCCCTCCCAGTGCCCGAAGCGGCTCCAGCAGAGCTGGGCAGGGACTTTGGGCAAGGGACAGAGGGACAGGACACAGGGAATGGCTTCCCACTGCAGGAGGGCAGGGATAGGTGGGGTATTTGGGAAGGAATTTGGTCTTTTCCTCTGCAGGATAAGTTGAAGTCATTCAGTGTTTTCCCAGTGATGACAGTTCTGTCAGACCAAGGGTTCTTCAGTGCACGTAGAAATCATCAGCGCCTCCAACCTGGAATCAATGGGTTCATGAGGAAGTTGATCCAAAGCAGACTGGAGATAATGGGGGTGTTTTGACCAACCTCAGGGGTTGCCCCAAAGCTTCCCAGCAGCCCTGCAGAGATTCAGGTGAGTTCCCTGCTGGAGGTGGAGCTCGTGCCCACAGGTTCCTCAAATTGTCCAGATATTCTCCATGGGAAGGAGAATATTCTGCTGGCCAGCCCTGGCAGAATCCCCCAGGGCAGAGGCTCAGTCCCCATCCCTGGAGGGACTCAAAAGCCCTGTGGATGTGGCACTCAGGGACATGGCTCAGTGGTGGCCCTGGCAGGGCTGGATGAATCAATTCACTGGATGATCTCAGAGGGCTTTTCCAGCCTGAATAATTCTGTGATTCCATATCGTCCTGGGCTGAGTTTCCTTCTCTGCTCCAAATGACATCCCCTTTCCCAAGGCATGTGAATTCTTCTCAGATTTTTATTGCTTTATATTAGATTTTATTTTGCTTATAAAGGTGCAAGTGAACCTTTATATACAGTAGTTTTTATATACAGATTTATATAAAAATATATATTTTTATACTGTATATATATATTTATATACAGTAAATCTGTATATAAAAATAAACCACATTTGTTGGTGTCTTCTAAACTATGGACTGCTCTTGACATGCCCAAGGAGCCCAGGCTCCCTCTCACTCTCCCAGGCTTTAGGAATCAGTCATTATTTCTGTCACTCCAATGACAAATCACCACTATAATGAGGTTTTATCCTTTTAAAACAAAATAACTTGTATTAATTCCTTGATTTAATAATTGAAGCCTTGACTTTTAAAGGGGGGGCAGGTGTTTGTTGTGATTAATAGGACACATTCCCTGCGTATCACAGAACTTTACTAAATCTTAGTAATGGTGTGGGGGTCAGTGTCACTGTTATTATAGAAATGATAATTATATCTTTGGGAAGCTGTCAGAAAAGTATCTTTTCCAGGAGTCAGAGCAGTGTAAACAGACTGTACAGGCAGGCACTACCCTTTCCATCAATAGGTAAACAATCTTTGTTAAGCTCATCTTGATAGTCTTATTTTGTTGCCACATTTTAATTACTCATCCTGTCTGTTTATATTCCACTGCGTTTTGCTGAAGATACAAGCTTTAAAAATCATTGGTATTTAGGAAAATCCAAAGCTGGGGTGATGCATGCTCAGGTGCTAATTTATTTACATCAATTAATTTCAGGCCCCTGATGTAAACCAATTAGTATTCAACACTTAATGGAGTCATTATCTGTCAGATTAGCTTTTAGAAATGCTTGTCACTGCTACAGGACCAGGCAGCAGAACTTTGCTAATAAAACTAGCAGAATTAATGGAGTGAACAGCATAGATAATGACTTAATGTGGAACATACAGTATAGAAAAGAGACTGAACAACTGTCTTCAAGAAATTAAGATATCATTGAGCTGGCTACTTTATTCCAAAACTGAGCTCAGATGGGCTCTTTGGAAACATCAAAGGTGTCTCGCTAAGCCTTTGCAAAGTTTATTTCATAATAAATAACTTCCACCCTTTGTGCCCTCACATGCTCCAGCCCAGCCTGGTGTGGCACACAAAGGGAAGCTTCTTGTTGTACCTCCCTGCTGTCACTGCAGGCTGCTCCTTCCCAAGGCCTGGGAATTTCTGGGAGCATCCAAGTTACGGAGCTGCGCCTGTGGGTGCACCTGAACTTCCCCAGGTGAGCCCTGCTTTGGGAGGTGATGCACTGATCACCTGCAGGGCTGTGGGGCACTGCAAAATGACTTCTATTTGGACAGCAATGTTTGCCCATTGTTTTGTTTTTCCAGGTTAAATTTCCTTTTTTTGTGTGTGTTTTGTAATTTTCCGTGTGCGCTTTGAGGTCACCTGGTCGTTGTGGTGCCTCGGGGACAGATGACACCTGTGCTAAAGCCATCCCTGCATGGAGGGAAATCACAGAGCTTAATTCCTATTTAAGCTTTGAAAAAAAAAAATAATGCAAGTATATCCTAAAATATCATGATGGTGTATTTGTGCAGCAGTTCCTGTGATTTGTGCTTCACTGGGAACTGTGGCACCGACCTGCAGATGAGTCTGGTAATGCTGATCTCACTGCAGGGACAGTCCTGCACCTTCAGCCCCTCTCATGTCCTGACTCAGGGATTAGGGGCTGGTCTGGGGGCCAGGGGGTCTTCAATACATTCATAGTGGCAAGAGGAATTCCTCTACATTATTATATCTGTGACTGCATTTGAAGAAAAGTCACTGAAAGTGACTAAGCCACGCTGATGCTGTTCATGTTCAGGTGTTCTTTTCCTTGTCTCAGCACCAAAACTTGAACTCTGCCACAAAATGAGAATAAAGCTATTACAAAGCTGTGTTATTTACTGTTCTTAGAACAAATTGTGATGTCCTGCCAGCTCTGTGCTGCTCACCTGAGCTCTTGTTCTTGCTGGGTAACCGGAGCAGTTCTTACAGTTTTAGGTTATACACCTTTTAGGAAACACCGTGGGAGAGTTGTCTTCAACCACAGGGATAATTTCACACATTTTTTAAGTCTTCCTTCTTTAAATAACTGCCTTAACACCCTGCATATCCCCCCCTATCCTTATAGAATTGATGTACATTGATGGCCATTTATGCCTAGTTTACAATTATATTGGTTTTTGCATTGATTGTGGTTGATCTCCTTGATAGTTTTCACCTTTCCAGAGGGACTCAGTTTCTGGCACAAAATCAACACTTACATTTGATTTTCAGCATGGCAAGTGGCTGCTGAGAGTGACTGAGTGGGAAATGGGTCCTGTGCACCTCCTTCCAGGAAAAACCATCTCATTCCAGCTCCACTGCCCAAGAAACTTCTCACCTTCCCCAGCCCTAAGGCTTCTTTCCAGGAGTATTCCAAAGGAGGAGGGAGACCAAATGTGACTCTCAGGGTGTAGGGGAGGTGATGCTGCACTGCCCTAACTTCCAGTATTGGAAAAAGCCCTTGATGACAGCTAGACATGAAGTATCCAGTCCCTGTCATATCCATCCCCCATGGAACCACAAACATCTGCTGTCCCAGCACCCCTGTGACAGAGGTTTTGGAGATATCAGTGACAGAGAGTATTTGTGGATTTGTTTTTCAGTCATTGCAGTAAAAAATCCTCAGCTATGTGATTTTTCTCCTCCAGCTGTTTGTCTGTGGGACCCCTGGAATGGGAGAACTTGGACCATGAGGATGGAGAGGTTTGGCAGCAGCCTTAGGAAGATACAAGTGGTGGCAGAGGGACGTGTTCAGTGTCTGGGTAAGCTGGGCATCACCTTGGAGGGGTGGAGGCCAACAGCCAGAGCACCTCTGTCATCTTTGTGAGCAAGAGAAGCTGATTTCCTGAACTTCTGGCTCAGCTGAACTTCATTTTAATATCTGTAAAGAAACTTCAACCTGGATTAACCTCCACTACACTCGGATTTCATTGTGAACATTTTTTACAGCTGTTCAGAGTTTTCTGCTGTTGCAAAGAACAATTAATTTGGGGAACAATAATTCCTGGCTTCAAAGCCTACATCCATATGGCTATCAAGGCAGTTTGTAATCCCATAATTGAAATCATAGATGACTGCTGCAGCATCCTCAGAGGGGCTGGGTTTTTTGGAATGTTTTTTTTTTTGTTTTCCTACTACTTACCCTTTCTTGTCAGCCCAAATATTTGCTGGTCTTACCTCAAAACTGGTGATGTGACCCCACTGTGTCCTTTGTAGGGCACGATACGAGGTGTCACCATTCAGATGCTGCTTTGTGGTCCTACCTACTGGAGATGCCCCTTTGAAAGGAGAGGAAATTGCTCTTGGATAACATCACTGCCTCCATCCCAGCTGGCACTGGCTGGTGCAGATACGTGTTTACATTTTGCTTGGAAGATGTAAACACTAATTAAGCATTAATGTTAATGGGGCCTGGGCCCCCGGCTCTGCTGCTGGCGCTGCCCTGGCTGCTGTCCATCTCACCCCGCTCACTATCTGTGCTTCCTGGCAGAAAATAAGGATAATTATTTATTCCTTTCCAAAGAGGGAGGGAAGGGACACCGGGGAGGGTCATGTAAGGACAAAATATTGTGTTACTGGGAATAAAACCAAATCCTATCAGCCTGAGAGAGAGGGAGGAGTGGTTCTTATCCCAGGTTCCACCGTGGATGTGATCACTCAATACCCTCTATATTTCCTGTTCTCACTTCCTGCATCCCAGCTCGGGCAGTTTGCTGGGAAAAGCCTCTCCAGTTTGCCACAACCCAGGGACAGGATGGATCAGCAGTGAGTGCAGGGGATGTGAAGCAGCATCCGCTCCTGCCGTGGTGCAGAAAATCTACCTTTCGGTTTTAATTCTCTGTAAAAAAGACTTTGCTGTTCCTGTCCCCTCTTTATGCACTGCTGTGGGATGAACTGGTCACCGAGGAGCCTCCACCACAGCCTGGCCCTGCTGTGGTTGTGGCCATGGCCGTTCCAGGGCTTTGATGGCAGATTTTCCATTTTCCCTTTGCTCGGCCCCGGCGAGAGCCAACGGCGGCGCTTCTAATTAGGGAGGGTAATTCCTCCCAAACGGGTCCTCTCCCTTTGTGAGCCCGTGGGTTTGCCAAGAGAATAAAAGCGCCCTGATTGTCCCCTCCTTTCAGCCCTTCCCCTGATGAGGAGTGTTGCTACACCTAATAAATTAAAGGACACAAAGTTAATGAATTTTTCATTTGAACTCACAGCTAGGTATGGATTAGCGAGGCTGACGTTGCTGAAGAGCTCAGAATTAGGAAGGGTCCTACAGGGACATTTTCCTCTTTGCTAAAATCTTTTCATTCACCTTTTCAAGCATTATCTTGCTGGGCAGAAAGAGTTCTTTTCACGCCGTATAGCCCGTGGGGTCTGCTTTTTTTTCCACATAAATGTGATCATTCATTTTGTTTGTCTAATGGATAAAAATAAAGGGCAGTGTGAGTGACATTCAGACAGCTTTTCTCCTCAAAGAGAAGGGATTCATGCGATCCTGAGCAGCGCTCTGGAGCACACTGAGCATTCAGAGTCCCAATTCCTTTAAATTCCAGTTGACACCAGTGGAAAGTTGGTTTTCCTCCCACTTGAGCAGGGCTTGGAAGCTGCAGGCAGCTTGGCCTTGGTAAATAAAACTACACTCAATTTACTTAAAAATTAATTTTAAGTTAATGTCAAAGGACTTGAACGATTCAGATTTATTTGCTGAATATGAGTTTCAAAAGATTGCAGCTGCTTTTAGTGTGCAAAATGATTTCTGCTTCCTGGAGCCAAACCTGCACATGCTCCATTCGGAGGGAAACATTAATTTGTTATCCCCGAATTCCCTGCCCAAATGAAACCTTTCCCTAAGAACTTCAGTTTGCCTTCACTTGCCTTTTGACACTCTGAAAGACTCATTAAAAGAGTGAATCAGGTTTTTGGCTGAAACCAGAAGCTGCTGGAGTGCACAAGGGGCTGGGGAGGGTGGTGGGACTGGGGTCACTTCCCTCATGGGGTCCTTACTCTGGACCAACCCAAAACCCCAACCCCAGGGAGCTCTGGCTTTCCCACCCCCCAAATCCGTGGTTGAATTAACTTAGAGATTGTTTCTACTTAGACCAGAACCAAGTGGGATCTTTCGTGATGCTTCAAGACAGGATGGGGAGGAGGGGCAGAAATTACTGCAAAAATTAAAAGAAAAAAAAAAGGGAAAAAGCCCACAATAAATCCCACAGCCTCTTGCAGAAGCCCTGGTGTCTGACATGCAGGGGAAAGGGGGAAGCTGGAGCTGCTGGGCAGTGGGATGGACAGGATGAGGATGCTCCCTGCAGCCCCTGGTTGTGGGAACTTTTCCCAGCAGTCTGTTTCTGCCTCTGGGCTTTCACCACCCTTCACTGTGAAAGGTGGCAGAGGGTGTTTCCCATTGGAAGAGTGTTTGCCCAAATCCTCCTGCTGGGATCCCACTGTCTCAGTTTCACTGTTCAAACTGGAAATGATGTTTTTATTCAATTTCTGCCCTAAACCTTTAAGTTTTATTGCTGACTGCTTTTGTAATAACTGTATGCTGCACCTATAAATGCATTTCAGCAGCAGATTATTTTATGCAATAAAGGTGCAAAGGCCTTTGGGAAGAACCTATTGCCCATTTCAAGCAGAAACATGCCATGCAGGAGAGATTTCCCTACTTCATAAATAATTTGGGATCAAAGATCCTGGCACTGGGTTAGGCAAGGGTGAGCGTAAATCTGGCTTTAACTGAGATTCATGTTTCTATTAAAAAGTAATTGCAAGGAACAAATCCTGATTGTCTTAATAACTGATATTTATGTCCCTCAAGCAGCAGAATGGATCCATCATTTTATACACAGCTCTGAAAAAAGGATTAGCACTGCTTGTATCCCTTTTTCCATTGCTGCTCCTACCCCTGTGCCCCCTGTTCCTTTCTCTTGGATCTCCCAGAGCCCGTACAAGTTACCTAGAATTCCCTTTCCTAACCTAGAAACTGCTGTCTGAATTTCCTACCTTCCAATTCAGGTAAGAAAGAGCTGGAAAATGATCCCAAGTAAGGAAAATTTCATTTCTGGTCTTGGTGACGAGTTTCAAAACCCCCAGCACGAGTGGTGATGAACAATTCCCGTGCCTGTGGACCTGCCTGTGTTTGCACCATCTGCCAGTGGGAGTATTTGGAAAACTTTTGGGGGCGGAGGAAGGTTGTTCTGGAGGGAAATATTCTTCTAGGGATTAATTTTGTGCAAATCTTGCTGTCAAACACTCCAGAAGCTGATGCCCTTGTGAGTGGTGCACACACCAAGGTCTCTCCTGCTCTAATGGCAAAGAAGAAGGTTCCCCAACAGCTGCCGAGGGGGCACCTTGAAGGTGCAGAGCATAACAGCAGAGATTCATCAAAATTATTAGTGAAAACTAATTAAGAATTATGTCTCAGGGATTCAGGATTTTTGCTTATAGATTAGGTTTACCATTTCCTTCTGACTTCTTTCTTTTCCCTAATATGAAAAGAAAGTTATTGCAATCTGTTGGTGGCATCAGCACAGAGTGGGAATGATATTCCAATGATTGCTTCTCCAGTTAAAATATTTCCAAGTACTGCTTTTCCCTCTTTTTCAAGGATGACTACTCTTGCTGAGCATCTCTGTGGGTTGTTTTCTGATTTTTTTTTTTTTTTTAATGAATGTAACTTCTTGGAGCAGAGAGAATTTCAGTGTACACATTTGCTTTGTGGCACTTCCCAATCTGTCCAGGCTGATTTGCAACTCAAACAGTAAAAAAGATGGATTTCTGAAAGTACTTTTTAATGGAACCAAAAGGGATTCCAGAGGAAATATTCAGAGACAGCCAACACTTCTGCATCATAAATGTGCTGTGTTTCTTCCTCCTTCCTCTATTCACTATTACACTCACAAACAATTCGTCGTTGATAATTAATATTAATTCCATCTGCTTAATTGACAGAATTACCAGGGGGTGACGAGATCGGCTTCCCAGTATTAAATAATTTTTACCAATTTGTAGTGCTCAGCTTGCTGCTCTGCTGATTTCCCAGTTGCTCCATCTCCTGCATCTCCAGGCAGGCTCGGGGGGAATCACGGAGCTTTGGAATCCGGGCTCGGCAGCCGGAGCCTTCTCTGGGAGAACACTGAGCCCGTGCCTGATTACCCAGCCATGGGATCCTGCTGCTGGCACACCAGAGATTTCCACAACATATTGACTGGGTACATCCCACGATGTTCAGCACTGTTAAAAACCCACAATTTTTTGTCAAATCAGGAGCTTTTCTGCTCAGCTTAACAGCACTGCTCTGCACCCTTCATCGCCATCATCCACAGCGCTGTTTGCTGTGGGCACACATTGCATTAATATTTTCATGTTCAAACACAGCAAAAATTGCATGGGCAGCCTGAGTTTTTCTCAGCAAGAGCTCAGAGACTTCCCCCCACAAATTTTACAAAAAAAAATTAATTTCTGTTCTAGAACACAGACCAAATATTTAGCATGTGGAACAGAGCGAAAAAAATCCTGCTTGAGGAATTTAGATTATTTTTTTCAATTAATTGAATTTGTAAAGGCTAGGCTCTTTTCTGTAGTACAAGAATAGTTACTCCTAAAAGGATCTTCAGTGATGATTTTACTGCACAGGTGGTTCTGGAGTGCAGAGGCTGCGTTAGCACCACGGATGTTCAGGAACGGCAGCACTCAGTAACAGCCCCAAAAATTTGCTGTCTGAACCCAGCACTGCCCTTACACCCCAAAGCACTCCCCACGCTTCAGCCCACACCCCAATTAATGTTTTTTTTTCTCTTTTTTAGTGTTCTTTCTCATTTTTACCTCCCCATGGCTGTGCTGTGCCAAAGCACACCCAGCTGGACACAGGTGAGGCTGAAACCCTCCCATCTCCTGGCTGACCCTTTTTGGCTCCCCTGTTCCCACCCCTCTCACTCCCCTTCCCTCCTCCCTTGTTTTGCAGAACAGCAAGAACTTCCCTGGCCCAGGAGGACAACGGGAACCCATCACTGCAGGGCTGGGATGTCACCAAAGGAGCTGCCCTGGGGACACCTGGCCCTATTTGGGAATTTCAGTGTATTTCAACACGGGAGGTAAATGATGGACAAAGCCCAAGAAACAGCATTGAATTCCTGTTACCAGGTTTGAAAGATTGTGTAACCTGGTGGAACTTTCTTTTTAAATTTTCTTTCCTTTCTTTCTTTAAGTTTTTGGTTTCCATAAAGCACTTGGGATGTAAGGTTTGGGATAACTGAGTTAACCATGCACCTTTTCTCACCTATCAGCCCAGTTCTTCCTGTCCTCTTCTCCTGTGTCCAGGTGTCCCAGTCCCTGCTGGGTACCACCTATTAGTTAACATTAAATAATGTATTTCTATTTATGTGATACTAATCCTGGCTTGGTGCCTACCCTACATTCTTAATTCTTTGCTGATAACTGATAACATTTTATGTACATATATTTATTTTTTAATACTCTATTACAAAACAAATAAAAAAGGGTGTTAGTGATATAGCAGAAAAAAATATCAATGCCATCATTATATTTAATGTTTTGGTTTTACTTTTCATACACTTGTAATAACTGCCATTTTAATGACCTGTTATTTTCATTACCAACTATCAGATCAGATGTGATTTTGAAAAAACAGTGTAATTTTCCAGAGTAATTTGTTTGGGGTAATAGTAGGAAATAATACACTTATTGATTTTGCATATTTTACTTTCACAGCTCTTTTTAAACAGGAGTTATCTGGAGCTCAGTCTTTGAGCAGCTCTCAGTAGCCCAGGGCTGCTGCTGGCTTGGGAGGTTTTGTCTCCAGACTGAATTTCTTCATCCTTTAGAGCTGACAGAAAGTTTCTTTTCCTGGCAGGAAAATTCAGTGTAAATCCAGCGATTTGTGGTGACAAGCAGAGGTTTTACAGGGGTGGGATGAGACTTTTGAGGCTGTCAGGATGTTTGTAAATTGTCCCTGTTCATGGGCACTCACTGATGTACCACGGGCATCTTAGACATGCAGTGAGATTAGGATGTGATACATTTAGAACAGAAAAAAAGCAAAAATATGTCCAGGGTTTGACTGGGCTGTGCAGCCCAGGGTGAGATGTGAGAGCCAAGCAAGGAGCTCACAGGAACAGGAGCAGTGTCCCAGCAGCACAGCTCTGTGCTGGCAGCCTCCAAAATGGTGCAATTTTTGTGTTTCAACTTAAAACCTCTGATGATAGGCATGTCTAATCTCTGCTTGGGCTTCCCAATTTCTGCAGCTGGTTTTTTCTTTCAGTGCTGGGGATAGGAGGGCTCGGTGCCACTGGCTGGCTGATTGCTGGGATGTCACTCAGGGCATGGCTCAGGTGTGATGTCACCTCTTGGTTTTTGGCTGTTCCACAGCAGAGTGAATATTGTGCTGGTTTTGTGCCCTCATTGCAACAATCCTGGGAGAAAATCTTCATAAAGGAAACAGTTCAGCAGTGGGAGTTCTCTCCATGTCAAGCTTGTCCAGGGTTGAATCCTTCTGTACAATCCTGCTTTTCATAGAGTGGGCAGATCTCTGTAGGTGATGCTACACAAACCCAACACAGCACCTTAGAAACACAAAATCCTGCCCTGCTCAGCCCAAACCTCTCCCAGCTGCAGCACAGAGAGGACAACACACCCCCACTGCCCTCAGAGCAGCACCTCAAACCAGCCTCATTTTCCCTTCTCATCCCAGTGTTTGTTATGGGAACGAGGTATCATAATTTTAATGCCTGGTATGGCCTGTGAAAGACCATAAACATTTAATAGACACATAAACACTGACTTTAACCTTTTTACTGTGCCACAGCTGGACTGGCCCCACTGCCTGGCGTCCCTCAGGTCACCACTGTGGACACCAGGGATCAAACAGCACCAATCCCAAAAAGGTCAGAGCAGCCTGGTTTGTTATCCTCTCCCTTGGAATATATGAGGCGTTACAATTCCCACAGAGCAAGAAGAAATGGCACAGAATAAATCCCTTGGGAAGACAGTTGTGTGATGGGAATTGAATCAGGCACCACTGAACTCATCCCTTTTACCACTCCTGTGCCCACAAGAATTAGCAACAACTCAGGATGAGAGGTGGATGTGTTTTCTGTAGGAAATAAGGAAAAAAAAAACCCTCAAGTCTTTTCTGCTAAAAGAATTGTCTGGTATTCTTTCATTTGATGTGCTCTATATTGGACAAACCAGCAAAAAAGTATTTTATAGTCAAGGATGAAGAATGTTACAGGGCAGGAAATGTTCACAGCAAGTTTGACGCTTGGAGATCATCTAAAGTGGTGTGCAGCACAGGAAATGGGCATAAAGCTGGGCAGAGTTAGTTTCAAACCTGGATTTAGGATGGAGGTCCTGTAAAAAGGCAGAGCTCAGTTGTTAACCTGGATTTGGGATGGAGGCCTGTGAGGGGTGCTCTCTCTCACTGGGCTGGGTTGGAATTGCTCCAGCACTGTTTCTGTCCAAGGAGTGGCATCCAGAGAGATTCCACAGAGAAGGAAAACCCTGCACAGAGGGCTGAGAGCCAGCATGGATTTGGGATGGGCAGGCTGCTGTGCCCTGAACACCCAACCCCATGGAGTCAGAGGCAGGAGAGCAGATCACAGGGAGGGCAGCCCAGGACCTTTCCCTGCATCTGTTGTGCTCATCTGCATCCCATCCTGGGATGGCTGGGAAGGGGCCACGATTTTCCCAGGTCCAGCTGAGACAGCTCCAAGTGATGCTTTACCACAAAGGTTCTCCACCACAGAGAACTGGGAACTCAAAAAAACTCAGAGTTTGTCATTTTCTCGTGCACCATCCTGAAAAATCTTTGAACTGGGCTTTGTACTTGAAATCTAATCCTGTTATAAATATCTTACTATGCAACTGCATGTTTTTCTGAGCAAACCACTGCCAGCCACATCACCATGTATTCATTTCTGCAGAGATCTTGTTACAAAGGCAGATTTTCTGAGGCTCTACTACAGCTTTACTACACTATGAAGAACATAAGGGAGTAAACCCCACACCATTACATTTTCCATTAGAAACTCCTCGTGGCTGAATAACTGGGACTGTGTTGCATCCTCTCTGTGCTGCAGCTGGGAGAGGTTTGGGCTGAGCAGGGCAGGATTTTGTGTTTCTAAGGTGCTGTGTTGGGTTTGTGTAGCATCACCTACAGAGATCTGCCCACTCTAGTGAAAAGCAGGATTGTACAGAAGGATTCAACCCTGGACAAGCTTGACAGGGACAGAATTCCCACTGCTGAACTGTTTCCTTCATGAAGAATTTATATCAAAGATAATAAAGTTTTAAATCAATAGTCTGAACGTATGCAGAGCTATAATCTTTGTGGGTTTGGTAATCCCCCGTGACATTTACAGGACAGTTTCTGCAAACTCAGAATTCCAGAGCTGAATTAGCATTTCTGAGGTGTAGGAGATCCCCTGTGTCCGTGTGATGTGTGTGGAGCAGCAAAGAATCATAAACTCATGTCTGACAGTGTTTGTATTTAAGCTTTGGCAACTCCATTTCAAGATTCAGGCTGGAAAAAAGGAGGCTGTGGCTGATTTTCCCCGTCTGGGAGAGTTTTCTGGCAGGATTTTGATTTTTTCCCCGTCTCCCCCAGCCGTGTGGAGCCTTGGGAAGCCCGGCACAAGGCCAGCCCTGCTTTGCCCCCGTAACTCACAGAATTTGTGCCACGGAGTCGGACCCCCAGCACCTGCTGGGCGCCTTTCAAGCTGCTTTAACTGGATCACAAGTTCCCAACTGTAGATAGATGTAACAGAGACTAATCCCATAATCTGGACAGAAGTACAAGCCCTGGATGGGGAGCAGCTCGTGTTACCTCCAGTTGCCCTTCAGTGATGGCAGGGGAGCTCAGACACTCTCATCTCCCCCAGCCACTTTTTGGTGAGTAAGATCTGTGGGCCGATTTGATTTGATTTGATTTGATTTGACTTAATTTTTCCTTCCCGAAGTCTGAAGATGAATATGCAAAACAAAACTTCATGCTTTGGCCAAGAAGGAAAACAACCTGGGTTCAGAAATGGCACTTCTATGCTGGGTAAATATTATTTGTACTCGAGGTGCAGAAGTCAAGGACCGGCATCGTTTAAAAAAAAATTTTAAAAAATCCAGTGACGGAAAAATGGAGCAACGTTTTGGGTGGCTAAATAACACCAGGGGGGAGGAGAGCTGCTGCCCAGCTTCTCCCAGTCCCTGTTTGAAATATGCCCATTTCCAAAGGCCCTTTAGCAGCCCCAGCCCCTCGGCGTGGTGCTCTGTGCCAGCCGAGCATCGATCAGGAGCGCCGAGCCCGGAGCCGCCGGTCGATGGCTCCGCAAACCCAGAGCTCCCAGAAATGAGATTTACCACTGGCTTTTTAACTTCTTGTTGACAGGCTCTCGCCAGTGACAGCTCTTCCTCGCTCTCCTCTTTCTCTCCCATTCCCAGATTTAATGCTGTTTTACCACTCTAATTAAGGACGTGATTCTACAAATATTTGCAAGCTGCCGAGGCGCTCGCTGGGAATCGGGAGCCACGGATCCACCCCCAGATCCCATCTCAGGCGTGTGCAAACCATCCCCACTCCCATCCCCACCACAAAAATGGGAGTTTTAAATCCTTTTGCTCGTCCTGCTTTCCCAAGTCTTTCAAACTCGACCCAAAACCCACTTGGGGTGAGATTTCCTACACTGCTCTCCAGCATAGAAGTCTGGCTTTCTTTCCATGACATAAAACCAAAAGTTCTTTACTTTGGTCCTTTCCATCTCTTACAGTGTTAACAAAAATAGATGCTTATTCCTTTAATAAAGGTTTTGATTTGGAAATTATTTACCATTTAGACTTTGTACGCTCTAATTGCTTTTGATTCTTTGGAATATCTCTAATGCAAAGCAGCTGAAAGACTGAGGTTTAAAAATGGGCTCTTGCACATTTGAAGTAAATTTTATCCTGCAATCAGTCATAAAGATCTTAACTGCAGCTATCACATATCCTAAATATGTAATTGCTGTGGAGCCTTTCCAGTCTATTGGTTACAGGATGCTGGAAAAAGGGGAAAGTGAGTACAAATGTAGGCCCTGATGTCTGTGGGTATTTTGGGGGGCTGTTGAGCAAATTGGTCACCTGCCTGAAATATTGTATACCTATTTTTTTCTAGGATGGAACCCTGCAATTCAATTGTGCAAAGATTAATTAGTAACTCCATTTGCATGGTGAGCTCACTCATTGCTCTGGTGAGTGAACAATTAATTTTGTCTGGGTTTTGGGATCAGGGCATCCACCCCCAGTCCCACACGCTCATGGGGGAAGGACTGAGGTTTTAAATGTGCCTCCATCCACGTGTGGATCTGCCCTAAAATCAGTGGTGGTTTTGGTACATGGACACAGTCCAAGAGGACTGGGTTGCTCTCATCTGTTCTGCCTGAACCTAGGGAATCAACACCTAAAAATACAGAAAGAAAAACTCAAAATACTTGGTTTTGAGAGATTTTAAAAACATATTGGTCAAATGTAGTCTAGGTATGGATTGGTTAGTCCATATTTTGAATGATCTATAATGACCAATCTAAAGTGAAATGGTGAAATGGCACCTCTGCTTACTTCTAGTAATTTTTTGCTTTCAGGAGAACCCTCTCCCATGTCCTGGCCATCTTTAAAGAGCACAGCTTACAGATATTTAAAATTTAACCCAAAGGAAGCCTCTGGTTCTTTTTTTTTCAGTACAATATGAAAAGCATGGAAGATTCAGCCTCAAAAATTGCTAAAGATGTTTAACACTCACCATTAAAATCAGAAAAACGGTGCAATTTATTGTTATCAGAGAAACACTTGCTTTCAGCCCTTTCTTTAAAGGATTATGTGA
Source organism: Urocynchramus pylzowi (assembly GCA_013397555.1). Lineage (NCBI taxonomy): Eukaryota > Metazoa > Chordata > Aves > Passeriformes > Fringillidae > Urocynchramus > Urocynchramus pylzowi. The sequence goes on from VZRH01006244.1 coordinate 1,104,585, forward strand.
GATATTTACATACTAAATTAATGTGAATGGCTGCTAAGTACACACCAAAATTCTTCCAGCTGGGAGACACGGGTGTGCAAAGGCCAGGCCACTTGGGTTCTGGAGGAGAGCAGAGGGAGAAGCTCCCCCAAGCCCAGAGGCTGCTGAGATGGAGCTTGGGGGTGGGCAGCTTATATAAACCCTGGATGTGCTCGTTCTGCAGCTACTTTTTTATAACAAAGCCCAAATTTGGAGTCTCTCATTCTTATGATTCTACCCCGTGCTTCTCTCCACCCCCTCCTGAGTTCTTTTTTTAAAAAAAAAATCCCTAAATTCAGAAGGTAACTGTGAAGCTGAAGTTTCTCTCTGCCTGCCCATGGTTTGGTGGGACTTTGTGATGCTGAGCTCCACCTTGATGCGCTCAGCACCCCGAGGGCTCCCCAGGCTCACCATGGATGATGGGCAGCGAAGAAGACAACAGTGATCTGTACTTAACATTAGGTGGCACAAAAGAGTTTCCTTTTGCTCGCAGGAACACTGAAATCGATGGGCAATAACCAGCAGAGATTTTCTTTTCTTTAGACGAAATTCTCCTATTTTCTCCGGCTTTCCAGCAGCCTTTGAAGTGCTTCTGTTTATAAACTTACTTGATTTCGTCTTTCATTGCATCTCTTTTGTCTCAACCTAATTTGTTTTAAAATAAGACATAACCCAGCCCTCGCTGTGGTTGTATTTACAGAGCAGCCAAAGGGCTCTAAAACGGGCTAATTTCAGTGAAACGCCTTCTGTCCCTCCTCCAAACCAAGGCTGCCTTTGGGAGCTTTGCCTCCCTGGGCCCTGCCCGTTCAGAGGCACCGTGAGCCCTGAGGGCCGCCTTTAACCTGGAGCTTCTCCTCCGCGTCCTCAGCTGGGGCTCTTTACAAACCACGGCTCTTTACTCCTGCTGTGCTCCCCGCGCCACATTCATCCTGTTCCTGGAGCTGACTGAAAAAAAAAAAAAAAAAAAAAAAAAAGGGGTTTTGGGCGTTGTATTTCCTT
>VZRH01006245.1:0-25789 GCA_013397555.1 Urocynchramus pylzowi
GGTAAAGACATGAGGATTACATTGAAATTCAGCTGTATTTGTAGTTTAAACATGCGGGAAATGAGATGAGGGGAGGAAGAGCTTATGCTAATCCAGACAAATGGAAGAGCTTGTTTTCACATGGTTTATTTGAAGTCACATTAAATTCTGTTTGTAACCAGATGCATCTGTAAAACTGGGGCTGCCAAAATTTATATGCTTACCTGTTGTTATACAACTGCTGTAGGGCTTTTAAGGAATTGCCGGGGGATACTTAAGTCATGTGCTGCATATGCAAAGCACAATATAATTTATTAGACAACTAATAAAAAAACCTATCTTTTAATTCATTCAGGTGGGCAAATTAAGGTAGAAAGACAGAAATGACCAGCTTATGGCCCCACAGAAAACTTTCCCGAAGCTGGGATAACAGTATGGGAATCTGGCATTACCCTCCCAAGCCCTAACTCCTCCCAGGGCTGTGGTGAGCCTGTCACACCTTGGTGTCCCAAATGGGTGATTAAGCAGCATAAGCAGTGTGTCTCCCAGCTCCAAAGGAGAGACTGCTTTACAGAGGAAAACAATGCTCCCTGGGCAGCTAATTAATCACCCCTCTCATCTTTGAAAGGCAGTGTTGGCCCTTCTTCACATCACTGAAAATCTGCCCATGTGTCCCTTTGGCTATGCTATTTCTGGGATGTGGTGCTGGCTCCCTATGCCAACTGCTCCATCAGCCTCAGTAATAGCTCATCCCAGGTGAATGGGATAGCTGGTCTTGGAGCCATCAAGGAGATGAAAGACACAGAGCTCCTCCACCCTGAGCCAAAGATTTGACTTTTCTAGTGGTGAGGCGTGCCAGAGCAGTGTTTCTGCAAGTGGAATCGACTGGTTTGAGCTAATTTCATCCCTCATGCACAAGGTAGAAAAAACCAGACAGAATAGAGGTACTAGATGGAGCTTCCCTGCCAGGATTTGGTGAGGTGTCACTCTTTAAAGGGTGAGCTGCTTTCAGTCAGGCTCCACAGATGCTGCCCAGATCTACAGAAAGAGGACACACCCTGCCTGTATCAACATTTCCAGCTGGTCTAATGAGCATTTCCATGAAAAATCAGAGGGCAGCTCACCAGCTTGCTTATGGGTGATTTCCACTGCTCCTTTGAAAGTCACCCAAGCACAAGACCCCAAAATGACACTTTGCATGTGTCCCTCATGCAGCCATTCAAACTGTGCCTGCCAAGTCCTTTTTGTGAACATAAAGTGTATCGCCCTCTCCATCAACGTGTGTGTTAAACTCATTGCTTCCCTAAGAAATAAGGATACATTTGGGGTTTTTGGGAACTTTTTATCCACTTTTGTATCTATTCCTCCCCCTTACTCCTTTGAAACAGGCCTGCTGGCCTACATTTGCCATGCTGAAGAAGGTGTTACGACATTTTCAATGTTCAATATTTTTGTTGAAACCATCTTGAGAAAATAATTTTTAATTAAACAGATTTACTATTTCTCATCTCTGTGTGATCTGTCTGATTTCCTAACTCCTCAAAATGACAAAAAGCATTTGTCTGTTCATAGATGCTGGCCCAAAGCCCATCACACCCACAGGCTGTAGTTTTATGATATGAAATGTTTGCCTAATTCTATGTACCATGGAATTATAACCTTAGTTTAAGGAAGGAAAAAAAAAAAATCTGTTACATAAGCAATCCCACCAGAACATGGAATTAAAGGACAAATTCCAATCTAGGCAACTCAGAGGAGTGGACATGTAATTACTCTATGAGATTACCTTTTAGCAAGTGCTAAGATACCACAGTGAGAGGTGCTGTTATAAAAAGAAAACACAGATTGCTGGAGCTAAAGCTCAACCTCTCCAGAGAATACCAGAAAATACCTCTGCCTCTGCTTTCTAGCACTTGCTCTTAGCAGGTATCCTGCACAGCAAAGGAAAAAAAAAAAACAAAAAACCAAACCCAAAGCCTCACAGTACCTTATTTTGCAAGATGCAAAATGTTTCAGGTAGATGTTAAATGACCCCAGCTCTTGATTTCAGTGAAAGCTAAACGTGCTTTGCTATGCCACCAGGCAAAGCAGGAGAAGGAGGAGGATGTGCTCAGCTTCATCAAGAAGCTCTACACATGCCAGCTTTCTTCTCCTACGGATGGGATGAGACACAGGCAGTATTTCTTGGTGAGTTGTGCATATTTCTGCAAATCACTTTCATCACGTTGCAGCAATTCCAACAGATAACATGACATTTTTCTCCCCTTTTGCATGACACCTTTCTCCCCTTTCTTTTATGAAGCACTCATTTGTGTCTTGTAGGTTTAGGAATATAATCATCACCCAGTCACATGGCTCAGTACAACATTATGTTTCTTACATCTCATCTAATAATGTTCAAACACTTCTTGGTATCACTGTATCTACTTTGTATTTGCTGATACCACAAACTGCTCACAAACAATAGATGAACTGTTTCTGTAGCTTTCCTTTCCCCCAAAATTGACACAGCAACTTCATTTTGAATGCATTAGTATTTCCCAAACTTGCATTGTTTGGGGTAGTCACATTCTGCTTCTCAGCATGCCCTGACATGCTCCTGCCTTGATGATGCTGAGCAGCACAAGGGCCAGTCCCTTATCTCATCTTCCTCCCCTGGGGAGTCACAGGCCAGGTGCTCCTCTGCCTGTCCCACCAGCAGAGCCTGATCCAAGGGCACTGTCAAACTCTGGCCCAGGAATGTGCCACAAGAGCTGGGTGTCTGCAGCTGCTGTTCTCCAGGAAGGCACAGGGCCCTATTTATGCTGTTCCTCTCTGCATGGGATAAATAAATGTTCACTGAGGGTGGGAAAGAGCACAGGATTGAATTTGCCTCTGTACAGCCACGGTTATGAGTGGCGAGCTTGCACACGAGGAAGCAGGGTCTGGGATGTGCTCAAGAGGAAGGGCATGGAGCACTGAGCATCTCCTCTCCCCAGGGAAATGCTGAGACCAAAGTGGCCTTGGGCTACCTGTGATGTCTTCCATCTTCCAGCTGGTGCTTAGCAATGCCATGGAAAGATGGACAGCTCCTCCAGGAGAAGAATGAGTGCCTCAAGTTCCATCTCTCCGTGTGTTACACCCTGCAGAGGTGAAACACATTGGCCTAAGCTGTCTTGAGCAGGGAGCAGCCTTTTGTCACCTGTATGGTGAGCTGGCTACTCACATATAACATATATACTCACATATAACACCAAAACACTTCAAAAATACCAAAGGGAGGAAAACAAGAATTTTTTAAGCATCAGTCTCCAGGTGACAGTAAAGACTTGTACATTTTTAAGAAGAAGTGGCTCCTGGTAGCCTGCTCTGAGACAGACATGCTTAAGGGACAGCCTACCCTCAATGTTTTCTTTGGGCTGCCTGCAAGCTCCTGTGTCAGCTTGCTGACTCCTCTGACACCCTGCAGCTCCAGCACAGACCACCAAGTCAACCTGGGCACTACCCTGCCTGGAGCTTGGACCTTTTTAAATGTGAATGACCACAGCTGCCACTCAGAGAGGAGCAGCTGACCACATAGTGAGGAGCACTGGTCATGGATCCTGAGTCCATGGGGGTGGCAGCCAACACAGACAGGATGCTGCCTGGCTCTGGCCCACTTGTGCTGCCTGTATTCCAGCCTGTGGGGAGCACAGCTGTGTGTGGGTGGCCCTGCCAGCAGCACCAGCAAGGCATTACACAGAAAGAGCCAGTGAGCCCTGCAACAGGATGTACCGGGCTGAAGGAGGAGACATCACTGTCTCAGGACTTTTCACCTCAGCCAGCCAGTCAGGGGTGGCTGCTTGGCCAGCAAGAAGCCAGGAGGGTGCTGCTTTCTGGGAGAAGGGGAAGCCCAAGCATGCAGCCAGCCTGGGGTGAAGAAGACCTGCCCTTGGCAAAGGTGTGCAGGCTAACGAGAAGCAGATCCAATTTAGCAGGTCTGGTATCTGCCACTGAGTGTGCACTGCAAGACCAGGCACCTGTGTGCTGCCTCAGCAGCAGCTGACCCGAGGGCTCCTCTCTCTGCTGAGCTGCTGCTGGTGCTCCTCTTTGCTCGTGCACGGCTTCCTTCACAAACCCTACCAAGAACATAAACAGCTTATGCAGCAGGTAATAAAAACTAATTCCTGAGGACATGTGAATCAGCTTTTAGAAATGGCAGCAACATCATTCTCTTGTTTCTTTTATCTGCTTGAGTAGCTGAAACAAATTAGCTACGCTGCTGCCTTAAGTCATTGATTAACTTCAAGAGTCCGTATTTGTCATCTGAGGTTTGCAGGTAAAAGTAGTATTGCTAGTTAGATCAACCAGTACAATTTGAAAAGTAGCCAAAGTTTGGGACATATGGTTTCTTTTTTAGGTCTGGAGTGGAAGGAGCAGAACTAATACATTTCTTTGCAATACAAGTGAATCAAAGCAGCTTCTTATCTTGTTTTGACAAAACTTCATTATTTTTTGCACCTGATTTTCGCACCAAATAAATATCAGAAAAAAACCAACCCACAATGCTTTCAGTTTTCATTAGAAATGGAATAAACATAGTCAAAAGAAACATATACAACTACAACTCATTTTGCAATGACGATTATGTACTTGTGACAGAAAAAGTTAATGTTCCAGACTGGAATCAGTTAATGAAAAAATTCATTGTTCACTCTTTGTTCAAAGAACATGCACTCATACACTCATAACCATATTAAGGCCTATGGAACTATTATAATCTATTGGACTATTGAAATCAGAAGTTATATGTCAATAAGATCCAAATGACCCCTGAATGACTCCCTTTTAAAAACAAAAGAAAACTTGGGGCTGTCCCAGTGAAGTTCCCCCTTTCCTAGCTTGATTAACAATAGAGATTGCAAACTCAACTCCTTTGCATACTCTTCTTCATTGGTTTTTGCAAGTAGCAAAGCAAAAGTGATTCTAAAAGGTTAGAATACTAACCCTGCCTATTCTAAGTTCAAGAGATGTGTTACCAGGTACTCCAGGTTGAACTGTAAGGGCTCCAAGAGCTCTGGAAGAGGGATCAGAAATGCAATTGATTCTCACCCACTGCTGTAAATTCATTGTTTCTCTCCTGTCAGTCACTGTCAGAGGTAGTGTAGGAGAATGACTGAGAAGCAGATGGCTCCATCTAATAAATTTTGCAGGCTCATTTTTAAACAAGTGAGGCAGTCAGCACTGACAGTGCTTCACAGAAACCCTTCTGCCTGTCCCAGTGTCAGCAGCAGCACTGAAAATGGGCTGCATGTCCCTGCTGGTTAGTAGGCTGGTCCTGCTGGGACTGGCAATAGCCTGTTTCTCAGTTCTCTCAGCAGTGGCACCAGTTTCTCTCTCACTAGCAGACGTCTCCTGGGGGTGGGGAGCTCAGTAGAAACCTGGTGGATGGAAAGTAAGAATATATTCTTATATAAGGAGGATGTTTTTTTAAAATGATGGTGGTGAAACATTGGAACAGGCTGCCCAGAGAGGTGGGAGATAGCCCATCCCTGGAAAAAATTAAGGCCAGGTTGTGCCAGGCTCTGAGCAACCTGATTTGAAAATGTCCTTGCTCATTGAAGGGCAGTTGGACTAGGAGGCTTTTAAAGTCTGTTCCAACCCAAACTATTCTATAATTCTAGGATGCTACAATTCTCTGGCTCTTCAAAGAATCACTTGCACTTTGATGCTCACTGATACAATGGTGTGTGGGATTGCCTTCAGTATGCATAAGCAAGGGGGACTAATTGGTAGATGGTGCTGGTGGTGGATTTGCTATTCTCAGTGGGACTCTTTTTCACTTCCTCACATCTCCAGCAGCTATTCTCAGCACTAGGTCAGCTTGGTCCAAGCTAAATGCTGAATATGCCTCAAGCAGCTTTTCCAAGCAATGGTGCTTTAGCATGTGTGTACACTCACATATGCATTATCTGTGTAGGCAAGAATATTAGGCAGACCCTCTTTGCAGCTTCTGGCAGCTTTGCAGCCAAGCACCTTTTCTCTGAGGAGAGTGCAGCAAGTCAATTCCTGTTGTCAGTAGAATCCAGGGGGAAAAAATTGGTCTTCATGGATTCCTGTAAGTGAAATATTTAACATATTCTGAAGCCATAAGTTAGTTTTCTCACATTTCTTCCATTTTGTGAAGAAAGTAGTAGTGCATGCATATTCATGAGTATATGAAATTGATGGGGAATAATTATGCTATTCCGGGTAGTAGTAAAAATGGTTACATTTTAGTCACTTTTAGCCTGAGAACCTCTGTGGAAATAGTTGCTCAAATAAAATCTATTTAGAAAATAGATTCCTAAAGAATAGAGGATTCCTGAAGTTTCTGTGTGTCACAACAGTCTCCCGTTTAAGAAGGTCAGCAGAAAGTGGATTCAATTGTCTATTTATGTTTTATTTTGTACAGAATCTAGCATTCACTCTCAATATTATAGACAGTATGTTTAATGATGTAAAACATCTTACATACATGTAATAGTTTGTATTTTTCTGACAAAACTTGCAGTGAAGCAGGTAAATGACTATTACATTTGTTTTGACTCAGGTCAGAGAGTCCCAAGCAGTTCTGTGTTTTGGGCTACTGCAGATGTGTAGCAGTACACATGCTAGAATAACAAGGCAGCTGTCTTGCAGGACTGCACAGTTATTCATGAGGAAAAGGAAACATTTCAAAGAACTGCTAACCAAGAAAACTGCTGCAGAGAAAAATCACTTCAAGATTTCTTCTTCAGTTCACATTGCAATTATATGAAAATTTTGATTGAGATTTAAGCAATAGCTTCCTGACTAAATCTAAAAGTTTCTTGGTTTGGTCTCTGTGTATATTCTTGTATGGAAGCAAACCATTTGGCTGAACATTCTTAAAAAGCTATTTTTGGTATGTATAACTAACCACAACTTGCAAATCTTACATACAAAAATGCACCTCAGCATTTCAAACATCATTTGAATACCATCAAACATATAATCACTTCCAGGCTGCAGAATGCTCTCATGCAATGCTTAAACAGAGAAACTTTGCTGTGAAAAACATGGCTATTGGGCACCTGAGTTCTTTGAGCTCTCTGCTCAAACACAGAAAGTCCAATCCACTGGCAGACAAAGCAATACTCTTGATACAAATCTGGCATCTCTCATTTGCTTAGAGAAGCCTAGGCTGGTGTCAGATGTAATGGCTATAGACATAATTAATGCAAATTATGCACTGCTGTTAGAAGACAGAGTTTCTAGACCACGTGTCCATTGTTGACCTCTGCTTCTTCATGCTGCACCTGTTTGGGGTAATATTAAGTATCTATTAAAAATGTCCTTTGCACCATGTCATTTGTTGCTTAGTTTTCCTGTTAAAGATCAAAGGCAGATGATACCTCTCACCTTCAAATAGAGATAAAATAGATTGTAATTTTGGGACATGGAAAGGGAAGAGACAGAAATCACCTTTCTCAAACTTCATTTTTTGGAACCTATTATACTGGACTGGGCACTATTATAGTGTCACAGAGGTTGTTTTGTGATAGATACCTCTATTGATAACTGACTCCCCATGCACTTTTTCCACACTGAGGAAGAGAATCTGTAACTTCAATGGCCAAAAGTGCCTAATAAATCCTATATGCCCCAGAACGCTGGAGTTACAGGTATAAGCACTTTTTTACATAAGTCTTATTTCCTAACTAAAAATATTTCACCACAGATATGAAAATAATATATAATCAAAATAATAATTTTAATAAAATATCAGTGGGATTCAAACCATTCTGTGTTCTCCTATAACATGTTAAAAATGCCTCAGTTTTTGTGGAGAGACAATGAAGATATGCCACTGTATAATCTGCTTTCTTTCAAGATACATCTTATAGACTAAGAGTTCACTTCATTACCGGTTATGGAACAAACCTCTGGGAACTGAAACATTTCTAGCCTTACCCCAAGCAGAAGGTACAGGGGTTTTCCTGTTTCTTTTGTGTATTTTTCCTACAGCAGTATTTGGTCTGTGAAAATAGAGCAGGGCATGAAAGCAGGCATGTTGGCCTTCTTCCAGATTCAAGAAATTGTGTCAATTCTTGTGATTTCAGCACATGCAGACTATTCAGTTATGCTCACAAAAATGCAGGTACTCAGTCCTGGCTCCAGCAGAAATATGCTTCAAGGTCCTGATCCAATTTATGGATGTGGGCAATCTTACAGTTGCAGGTGATTCTATTGAAATAAGGGAAAGTTCTCTGCAGATGCAGTTTCTAGCAGCTGGAGATGTACTTTTTGGATTTGGGCCCTTGAATATTATTTGAAACATGTTGTGATGCATTGACTTGTGGTGGGTTACACATTACTCTGCGTGGACTCCCACTGACTTCAAGGAGTCTGCTCACAGTGCCAGGACCCACTCAGAAGTCAAAACCTGGCCTTAGGCACAACATATATTAACTCATCAAAAATTCATTTTGAGCTCTGTTTGGGTGCACCTCAGTGGGTGACAGCCATCAGTGTGTTTGGTGCTGCTTTCTTGCTATCCTTGATGCAGGAGAGAGAAAATTAATCTACTCCTCCTCTGAGGCTACATGATTCACCAAGAGCTCTGGCACAGCATTTCTCACAAGTCACTATGTTTACTGCTCCCACCTCTCAAGGCTGCAGACTTTGGGGTTCCTATCAGCGTGTCACCCTGCCCTTTTATGAGCTTTAGTAAAGTAATTTCTGTGCTTTCAGTTCAGTTTGGGCTCTGGAAAGAGATGCCAGGGACAGCAGGATGAGCCTTCTAGCACAAATAAGATCCTCACAGCTAAATTTAGGGGAAACTCCACAGTACTCCACTGATTTTTTTTTCTTTTCAGTACTTAATGAAATTTCACTTCACTCTAGAAGTGTAACAAAATGATAGGATTGCATGTCCCATTTACCAGGATGTCATTCCTAAGCATCAAAGGCCTGCTTTTAAAAGGACACAGCTTTTGGGTATGTGCACAAAACCAGGTAAGAACTTCTGTATTGAGTTTCAGTGAAATACTAGTGGTTATATGGCTGGTTCCCTGCAGAACTTTGAGCACTAAGCAATGATGTTGTGTTTACAAACGCAGGAACTTCATCCTGCTGAGTTATCCGTCAACTTCTGTCAAGGTATAGACAGGTATTTTTCACATCAGACACTTTCACGGTGAAATCACGGGAGTGTTCAAAACAAGGATAGCAGAAACCAATCAAAACCTTTCTGCTGGTGAGGGAGGAAAGAAAAAAGAGCATGAGAATAAGACCCTCTTATTGCATCTTACTCATCTGGGTTAGAAATAAAAGAGTGCAGTCCCATGCCTAAGACTGAGTTATAAATAATTGTCGCTTTTGGCCTGGAGTAAAACAGACCATATGTCTACACTGCAGCCACCACAGGTCGCATGAGTAAACCTGAGTTAGGCTGCAGCTCTGTTCCAGGCCTGCCTTGGCAGCAGGGACATCAGGGCAAATTCACCTCTCCAATCAGCCAGCTCCTTTGGCAGCATCACTGTGGCACCTGTGCTCTATACAGTGCCTAAGCCAGGTCATGGCTTTGTCTCTCTGACCTCCACCTAGAGACAGTGAAAACAGGGGAAAAAAAAGAGGGGAGTGGGGGAAAGGAACAGAGAAAGTTACAAAAGTCAGTATTCTCCAGAACAATTCATGACAGCTGCTCTGCATTAACAATTGAGCCACAGCTCAGGAGTATGACTCCCTTTGCTTCTCAGGGATGTCAGTCCATTGGTAGGATCAGCCTTCCCTGCTTCATTTCTCCCTTGAAGCACGGCAGAGCTGGCTGCCCCGTGTGCTGCCCTCCTGCTCATGCAGGGCAGATCCACTGAAACCTGAGAGGGAGAGGAAGAATAGCAACAGCATCAAGGAACTCACCAGGGAGGGGTAAGCAGAGCAAGGTCCTGGATGACTCACAGTGGGGTTTCAGCGCTCACCAGGAAATGTGGCCACTGATTACTACACTTTCATTTGCAGCCTGAGGTGTAGGAGGCATGGCCCTCAATATGCATGAGCAAATGGCAGTGTCTGAAGGCTGAACCACTACAGCTTTAGCATAGTAACCCTCTGTATTTCATTCCACGGGAAGGATCCTTTCATTAACTTCCCACCAGAAGATACCAGTGGCAGAATAGCCTGGCATCACTTTTGGCACACCCCCTTATCAGTTACACACAACTCCTCACTCTCTCGTCCATCGCTCTCTGGGAGACTCCATGCTACATTTCTGTTGGTTGCCAGACAAAGGAGTACTCCATGTCCATGGAGTAAGTAAGTCTGTCTGGGAGGTAGCTGCAGTAACTCCTGCCCACTGAACAAAGCAAACACGGCAGAATATTTCACAGCTATGCCATACACAGTTACAGGCACAACCAGATAAATGTTAGGCTTGCTCCAACATAGGATTATGGTGCAGTTTGTCACAACAAAGCCAAATGAGATCCATGTTACCTCCCTCATTCACATGGCACACACAATTCCTGGCTTTGGTGTATGTTTAATTACTGAGAAGTGATTCAGGGAGGTTTAGATCCTGCACTACGCATTTTGCTCACCCCTTCCCCCAAGTCAGGGAAGTAAATATAGAAATAACTTCACAAGAAGATTTGAGTATTATGTTTCTATAAAAGAATTTCAAGAAAGTAACAGGTGACTAATATTACTGATGTAACAAGAATATATTAGTTGAATTTCAGCAGTAAATCTCAATCGTGTTACCAATGCCTTAGAGTATTAAGACGTGATGCAGGCTTGAGAGCTTTAGAGACCTCTGATCTGTGTTCCATTACAAGGACATGAAAGCACTGTCTCATAAAAACAAGGAGGGGAAATGAAATAACACAGGAGTTTTTAAAAAGTTGGTGCGTTCTGCCCATTAAAAAAAAAGATATATTCTTACTATATTTCTGATGTAATCATGAGCCTCCAGCTTGAGATCTTGACAGAGTGCTACTGTACTAAAACTCATACAGAAAAGTTTCCATGGTCTCTTTTTCTTAAATTTATTTTTTTTAAGCACAGCTTTAAACAAATAAAAAAAATCTGGAAGTAGCCACAGGTGAAACAACACACTACTTTCTAGGACACCAGTCCAACAGGTTCCAGCTGGATATAAGGAAAAACAAATCATCAGGAGGACAATTAGGCATTAGAGCAGGTTGCCCAGGGTCATTGTGCAATCTCCATCCTTGGAGATTTTCAAGACACAACTGGATAAAACACTAAGCACCCTGGTCTGGTTTCAGAGCTGACCCTGCTTTGAGCAGGAAGTAGGACCAGAGACATCCTGAGGTGCCTTTTGACCCAAATATTTTATGCTTAGCTGAGTAGCAGGTAATGATTCTGCTTTGTAGTGAAGCATTTTTTTTAAACACGTAGAATGGGGGCTTTCCTTTCTTTTAAGGAAAAATAAGCCCTTCTGAATATTTACATGAAAGTGGAAGGTGTAGGAGTGTCAGCTGCACACATCTGAGCCTTCTGGCTAGGGTGGTGGCTCAAAAGGTGGGAGACCCAGCTTCACATCTCTGCTGCATGACTCAGAGTAGAAGTTTGCCCCCTGCCCCACTCCAGATGGGTTGCCAATGTCACACCATTTGGATCCATGTTTGCCTCAGCTTGCTTGTAGATGTCTTTGAAATGTTTGTGGTCACCATTAGGTTTTTGGCTCAGCAAGGCAGCATGGTTTGGGGATTAAGTCCTGAACCCTCTGGAATCCAGCAGTGGTCAAAGGTGGTACAGTGCCTGCTGTGGCTTGGCCCAGCCTCAGACTGCTCTAAGTTGTTTGTGGCCCCTCTTTGTTCACAGAGCAGCTCTCTGAGACTCCACAGTAGCCCAATAAAGGTCATGTTGATGATTTTCTCCTTCTCCTTAGCACATGCCTGTCACGGCCTAGCTCTGCAAGGTAAGGATGGGATAACAAATGCCAGCACCCAGATCCCAGACCAGTCTCTTTTGTCACCTTATGGACAGTACACTGAGATTGCAAAGGAGCCCTGGGGGAGTGCAGTGTTTTCAGCATCTCTGAGAGCCCATTCAGTGCCCTTGGAGGCTGGCTATGCTGCACAGAGCCAAAATTTCCCAATGGCTAATCCTGCCACTAAAACTGTCTCCTTCTCTGCCCTCAAGCACAGCATTTCACCTCTCTGTTGCAATTTTTTCATCTGTAAAATTGGGATAATGACATTTTGGTAACTCACAGGACTGCTGTGAACTTTAATTAAGGTAGATTTTGTAAAATGCTGTAATGAGGGAAAGCCCTAAGAACAAGTAGATTATTTAGTTAAGCTGGCTGGTATGGTGCTGCCAGACTTGCCTGAATAACTCAGGATCTGTATGAACACACCAGAGATTGTTATTCTGTACACCTCCAAAGAGAAACATTCCAAGGCTTGAGTCCTGGGCAGGTAGGGTTCATTTTGAGAGTGCCTCTTCTTAAGAAGACTGGTGTGCAGCACTTGCCAAGAGTGACAGAGTGGGTCAGGTTGAAGGGACCACAGTGGGTCATCTGGTGCAACCTCCCTGCTCCAGCAGGTTCATCCTAGAGCACATGGCACATGGTTCAGATGGTTTTTCAATATCTTCAGTGAGAGAGACTCCACAGTCTCTCTGGAGAATCTCTTCCAGTGCTTGGTCACCCACACACGAAAGAGGTTCCTCACGTTCAGGTGGAACTAACTTCCTCTGTTCCAGTTTCTGCCTGTTACCTCTTCTCAGCACCATTGAGAAGAGCCTGAATCCATTCATTCCACACCCTTCCTTCAGATAATCAGAGATGTTGATAAAATCCCCTCTTACATTCTCTTCCCACCTTCTTTTTCTTTATTCTGCAGACAGGGAACAACTTTGATTTACCAACATCCACCTTAAAATGGAGTACTAATCCAGATGGTAGGATAGTCTGTGATAGCAAGGACTGAATGCACAATATCCTTTCTAATCCCCTCTTTCTGTGTATATGGAAAGCCAAGGTAAATACAGATTAAAGGCAGGAAACCAAAGAATTTCTGTACTGCAGTGGCAGGTATTATAAGGTGACAGCGTTGCATCCAAATGCCTTTTCCTTAGCATGTGAACAGCAGTTTTGTGATGGAGTTGCTCTGTTTTGCTGCCACCATGCAGGCACAGACCCTCCTCTGCCATGACCTGTAACTTGCAGAAAGTGGCTGAGGCAGAGTTTCTAGCAGGGAAGCAAGTGGTGTGTCCACAGTGTGCTGCAGAGGGATAGAAGGGATTGCCCTGCCTGCTGTATCCAACTCTTCAAATGCACTCAGACTTCATGTCACTGTTTTCTCTACGCTGGATAGCTGGACAGTAAGGCTTTGGGCATCTGGCAGCACTCAGCAGAGGGGTGACAATCACATAAGTCCATGCAAACACGGTGTGTCACAGGTATGTGTCCATCTGGACACTGTCTTTCATTCTGCACCTCACAGCACGCAGCAGGTGATGACCATCATCCTCCCATCTTTCTTCCAGTTCCTTTGCTACTTCCTGGGCCAGGAAAGAATCAACTGCTGTGAGCTACGCTGAACAATTGAGCAAATGAGTGGAGGAAGGCAGCACCAACACAGGGAGGACTGGGATCCAAGCTGTGCATCTGGTCCCTCAGAGAGCAGGAGTCAGGCAGTCAAAGGGACATTGTGCCTCTCTGTGAGGATCTTTCACTGTCCTTCTTCTACACCTGGAGAGGTGGGGGTCACCACAGCCTTGCCCAAGGAACATGGCCCTGCTCTGCTCCCTCGCTGCTCACATGCTGCCTGGTTGCATCCCTTGCATGAGAAAAGACCAGTCCCTCCAGTCAATTCATCTGGAGCAGTGGTGAGGTCTGGAACTCCATATTCTTCTCTGAGGAAGATTTAATCTGTCTGGCTCTTAATACCACCCTGTTGCTCTTTGATCAAAGATTATTTAAGCTATTATTGAAATATTGTGCTCAGACTTCTATTATGGCTGGTATTCACAGAAACAATGCTCCTCACTAGCTGAGCAAATAATGTAGGGCTGTTTGTTTTAGACAGAATTCCACATATTCACTTTATGTTACTTTCACACTGCTGGTCACGAACAATGACACTTGTCCAGGGCTACAAATTATTACTGGGAATCATATTTCAGTGACATTTCCAGCAAGCTTCTACAGTGAAAATTCATTTGCAGCATGTCCAGTTCCTAGGCATTTCTTTAAGTATCGAAGTGTCTACCTGATTGGCTTTGGGGTTTTGTATTCCGATGAGTGCTAGACTTCCTCACTGTGTTTCCATTCTTTACATTTTAACCATGTTTGCAAAATGTCAAACATCAGTTTGTCTTCTGTCAGATATGGAAGATTATTGTCTGTAATGATCAGCAGCCACTAGCACGGCTGACTCCATGCTGTTTGTTTGCTAGTTCTTCTATGGATACCTTGGCTCCCAGGTATTCTCAAGCTTGAGCAATAGCACAGTATCTTTTTTACTGCAAGATTATTTAGAGTAACAAACACAGAGTCAGAGCAATGACCACAGGCCAAGACTAAATGTTTGATCTTGCTGCTCAGTTTAGATACCTGACATGGCATATATGGACACGTATTTTCAAGCAGAAAATAGTCCAACCTGAAAAATTAAGCTGCTAATGTGAGCTATAGATCAGGCTTATGAAATTAGTAGATGCTATTGACAATCCTGGAACTTTGCCAAAAAAGTTCCAGTCAAGTTTTTTTTGTTGTTGTTTCAATTTGGTTTTTTTGTTTTTTTTTTTCTTTTTTCAAGTGCTCCTGAGAAACACAGAACCATCATAGAATCATAGGATGGTTTGGGTTGGAAGGGACTTTAAAGATAATCTAGATCAATCCCCCTGCCATAGCAGGGACACCTTCCACTACAACAGGTTGTGGCTCAAAGCCCCATCCAAGCTGGCCTTGAACACTTTCAGAGATGGGACACCCTGCTCCCCTTTTTTGTTTGTTTGTTTTTAATAAAGATTTCATAAAGTTTTTTCCAAGCTATATTTTGGAACAATTAGTGCACTTCAACTGCTGCCCCACTTAACAGAGAGAATTTGCATTGTTGAGATTCATCATGCATTTGAAAACTGTTGTATGGCAAGTCTAATAATCCAAATTATTGTTTGCTAATCCAATTAGGCATTTTAATTAAACTGTGCAAAGTTCAGTGCTGCTGCGAGGTTTTATATCTGCCTCTTGGTTCATTTTATTTTATAATTTTTAGGTGTTATCAGATGACAGAGCTCTAGCTCAGAAAAACAAAGGTGAGGTGTCTGCATATTGGCATACTGAGTGGGTAGCTCTCAAACACTCCCGTCACTCTTTCCTGAACAGTCAAGTCAGATAAAATTGCAGAAGCTATCATTAGCAAAGGCATCCAGTCCACTCCTCTGCCACTGGCTCACTCCTGGCTGTATATTTACTCCTGTTTCCTTGTATCCATCACCCAGACTTCAAATCTGCTCAGAATACTCTTACGAGATCTGGGCCCAAACTGATGTAAAAGATTTGTTACATAAACTAGCAAAGCCCAGAAATAGACCGAGGGAGTGCACATGAACTCTGTTAATTCCACCTAAAAAAGGCAAACTGAAGTATACCTGAGCTGGAGTTGCTTTGTACTTGACAAAAGAGCCCTACTGTTTAAGCACACCCTTCACTCCACAACATGTCTTGTTACATCTATTCTCATTCTTCTGGAACAGAAGGAAGAGGAGAATGATAACTCCACTATGGGAACCCTTTCACTTCATATGAGAAAGAGTGACCCACACAATACTCTCTTCTTCCTAAGCAAAGCTGGAGAAGGCAGAAAACCGATGTTCCCAAGTGGAGAGGTCTGATGAGCTGTTACATCCCAGTGTGCTGCTTTCAGGGTCAGCATGAGCTTTGAGCTAGCAACCAATTCTGCACCCAGACTGCAATCTTTCCTTTCCCCTATGAAAAATAGAGCTGATTCTGAACCAACAAAAAGTGACTGACCATCCTCTTAGGCAAGCAATACAACCATGACTACTCCTCCTCTGCTTGTAGATGGGATATCTACTAAAGATCTTGCCCCCACTCCAATGGACAGAAACAAAAGCAGTACAACTCACTACAAGCATAGGAGTATGACAGGCACTCATCTTTCCTGACACTTCTCAGGTGAAAGACTAGCAGAGCTTTAACTCTGCTCCATGCTTCTGCAACACCAGTTGGACAAGAAAAAGAATAGAAAAGCAGCCCTATATTTTTAATATTTTATTATATGGAGCTTTACTCTTTTCTTTGCCAAGTTTCTACTGTCAGAATAGTTTATTTCATTTTTAATTATTTTAAAAACCAATTCTTTTATTTTGAGTTTTTTCTTTTTTCTTTTTGAATTATCTTATACTTACAAAAGTCTTCTCCAAATCTATTTGAGGAAGATAAGGGCTGTTTTCCTGCTGTGATGTGGGATGTTAGACAACCCTGCTGCTTGATGGATGAAGAGCCAGGTTCCACGCTGGCAATGGGCTTCTCATCAATTGCTGATTGAGATTTGTAAAATTATACATTAGCTGATAGCCAAGATCTGTAGCTGTGTTATGAGCTATGACTGCCAAAGGAGGCAGCAGGAAGATCCCAGCCAGCAGGCCACCACTCTTGTTAGCATGATCATTAGCTCTGTCCTGCATCAGCATTTAGGATGTGCTTTACCTGGGACTGGACTTCAAGGCCACCCACCAGCAGCCCAGCTGCCCATCTGCCCATCTGTCACGATGTATTCCTGCTGTGGAAAGCTTGGTGTTGGTGTAGCACAGCTTGTAGTGTCTGCTTAGTCTGTGGCTTCACATCACACTGAAGGCTACTTAAGATCTGGAGTGTGGCTATCTCCCTGCTGATCCTTTTTCCCCACCTCCAGCAGAAGCAGCTAGGGAGCTCTTCTCACCCTGTCTGATGCATCCTCTGTATCTCAGAACTGGAGGCACTGCCCCTGCACAGCTCCCAGCTCTCCCAGTTGGCTGGGCAGAACTCCAGTTTGGGATTCAGTTTGGGATTGCAGCCAGGCTTATCTTATCGGCAGAGGTTTTTGCCTGAAACCAGGCCTGAAGGGTTTTCAGTCCTCACAAGTGAGAGGGATTTTTTTTGTCTGACTTTTTACCAGAGGAGGCTATACCCCTCTGGGTTTCATTCTTTTTAGGTAAACAACTCTCTAGTCTGTGTAGATGTGCCTCCAGGCAGGTATACATACATTTTAGGAACTGAATAAATACCTCAGCTGCACATTTGATCTTGGCAAGCTGTGAGTTATTTCACCATGCAGATGGCCCTTGTAACATAGGTAGATAAGAGGTAACTTTCCAGAGATACACCTCTGTTCTAACTTACACATGGCAGTGTTCTTTTCTGGGCTATCTGAAGACTTGAAAATTATTTCTTTCTATCCAATGTGCTTTAAAGATTCATAGTTTTCACCCTTACAAAAAACTAAAATTTTCATGATTGGGTCAGAGAAAGAATACAATGCATGCTTAGTTTCTGAGTTTGGAGGAAGGGTGATAAGCATGACAGTCAGAGAGAGCACATGGTGACACTAGGCTTGGCTGGGTACAGTTCCATTTCTTCTGTTGCTCTTGGAAAATAAAACAGGATTACCTTTCTCCCCATGCCTAAGTGGGTGTTTCACAGAAACTGTTTGACTGGCTGAGGGGGCTGGCCACATTCACCCAAAACACAATTTTCTGAGAAGCTGGTCTTTGAAAGAACATATGCATCAACAAGTAAACACTTTCTCCATCCTATTTTTTTTTTTTTTTTTTTTTTTTCAACTTGAGAGGTGAGTCCTTCTCCCACACTGAAAGAACTCTTGGTAAACTCCAGCTTGGGAGCCCAGCTGCTCCTAATATTAGCTTGCACCATTATGCAAATGCAGCCCTGGTGTTCCCACAGTCTGGGGAGGGACCCAATGCCAGCTTCCCACAGCATCCAACAGCTGCCCACAGCCTGTCCTCTGCCACCATTGCAGGCTGCAGCATTTGTCTGCACTTCAGTTCTGACTTGGGTTTTGCCAGCTTCTGTCACCACATGTACTTGTTGCAGCTCTGTGCTTGAGAGTCTCCCTCTGCTCTAGTTTTCAAGTGCAATAAAACATTAATTGCTGAGAACACACAACTTCAGCTGCTAACACATAAGAAAGAGGTGAAAGCAAGATTTCAATCATAATGCTTTATCTCAATGCCTACATGTAAACCTAATCCAGTAACTTTCTGTTTACCTTTTCTGGATAACTGTATAAACCTGCTCAGCAATTTCAAAAGACATTAAAAACCACAAAACCCTGGGATTTTTTTTTCATTTTTAAATTCAGTCTTGCAGCAAAGCCTGAGAAAGCATTAGACCTCCTGACAAACAGTAAGCAGTCCATTTCTCCACACTCAAGAGCTATTCCAGTAGTGCACTGAAACTCCTTTTCACTCAGGTCAAACAAACTATATTGACTCCATTTCTCCACTAAATAGGATCCTACCTGGACACAATGGAGCTCTAATGTTACAAGGTTCCAAGCTGATGGCTGCAAGTTTTTGGCACGATGGTTCTGGGATAAATTTTGGGCCCTAGCTGAGATGGTAACATGTTGGCATGCCCCTGTGGAGAACCAGGTCCAGAAGAGTTGAAATCTCTTTTCTTCCCATCTCTTTTCAAAAGGCCCCCTCACCTCCCTGGAGCACAGGATGGGAGCAGTCAGTAACCCTCACCCTATCACTGATCCTCTTGCATCATGCTAGGCAGCCTCAATGAACACATGTTTACAGCCCAGTCTATTCTCCCATTTAATTTTGCTCATCTATGATGGTGAGAATACTTAAATATCCAAACAGAGAATACTTATGGTTGCCTGCCTGTTAGCACAATTTTTTTACGCCTGCCTCCAAAACTGTAAACATGGGAATCAAACATCTGTTGTGCTTTCAGCAGGAAAAGAGATTACAGTGAGGTACAACTACTAACATTCTTTATTTCTGGCTCAGATTTTTTTTTTTTTTTAATTGCTAGGAGTTTTAACACAATGATCTTATACACAATATGAAAGAACTTACATTTAAATAGGCTTGCAACTATTTTCACTACATCTTAATAATTTGAATGACACATGCCTTACTCTTTCATGAGCTGCCAGGATAAAAAAAATCCCATCCAGCCCAGCAAAATTCTCTCTGCATGGCTTCACACCAGTGAACAGGAAAGGAATACTTCATGAATCTTCAGTCTTCACCTAAAGTTGCCCAGTGACTTTCAGGTCTGCAAATGGTTCTATTGTCAGGGTGTAAGACAGATATTTTCTCTGTTGCAAATTTAGAAGAGTTCATAAATTTAAACTTGTAAAGGAGTCAGGATCATGCCATGGCTTTTGAAAGCAATGCATCCAGTCAACTGAGTTCATGTGTGGCTGAAGGCACAGCAAGTATTTTGGAGAAAATAACTATGGATATTGTTGTTCACATAAAAATGATGCTATGTAAATTTATTTGTTCATTTCAGGCAGAACTGTCTGTAGCAGGCATTTTTTCTTTTTAGAATGACTTGATTTTTAGACAGATTTCTTCTGCACTGTAACTGGGACTACACTTAAAGGAAATAGAGCTAAACAAGAAATAATCGTTTCCATCTCTTCAGCAATGTGTTGTAATATTGCTAAAGTTACAAACATTCTTATGAAAATATAAAAATATTTATTTAAAATTAAGTCATAGGGTGCATAAAAGGAAACTTATTATATTCATAATTTATATATTTTTTAACTTCTCTGGCTCAAGATGTAGTAGCCAACGCTTTACTGTGTGTTATTATGCAGCCCTGTCTTCTGAGCAAAAGCAGCCCTTCATGTTTGTATTATATAGGAAACATATCTTTCTGTATCACTGACTTCAGAAAGATGAGAAAAATGAATTTATTTATCTGCATCCTTGGGATTCACTGTGTTTGTTCCTGATAAATTCGAAGGATACAAATTTTCTCCCGGTGATATAAGGAAGATCATACTGATCTTTCTCCAGCCAGTCTGCATGACTTTACTTTTGTTTTTGGGAAAGGGCTTCTGAAAACCTGCCAGAAGTTTTCCCCAGTGATTCCAACTGGTAAATGCCATAGGCATGGGAATATCTCAAGACAAAGCTGATATGAACCCCCTTTTCCACAAAAGCATCGGCAGCATCACAACCCTTTTTGTCTCTCCACCTCACACTGCCATCACCTGACAGAGGATCCAGAGAGACTAAAAATGCTGTTAAATAAAAACCCATTTATGTGACAAGAGAAAGAAAACAGACCAAGAAGAACATTATAGTGTTCTGATGCCATCACTGCAAGACGGCATAGGACAGTGTGTGCACAGCACAGGGTCTGGCAATAAAACGAGGAAAATGCTGGGCAAGAAGGAGCCTCTGTTGACAGTATATGTACATTATTAATATTTGATTGAAGGGAAGAAGAGGAGAAGGATTTGGAATAGATTTCCTTCAGCTGGTGCTGTACTTATGAAATGAAAACCCCACAAACTCAGTAGGAACGTAGCATGTCAGGAAATTTTAATGATCAAGTAGATACTATGTCACAAAATCTCTCAAAGATTTTCCCCTCCAGGTCACATATTGTGGAGAGATATTGCTTTCCAATCCTATAATATATTTTGCTTTTTTTTACTGGGATAAATTTGTATTTGTGTCTGACAATCTATCTATGAAGCTAAAGTCCATATACACACAAGAGAGTTCATTAAGAAGTAGGTGGTGCTGTTTCATTCTATACTCAGATTATCAGTCAGATATAGATAACATTTTAATGAACATTTATTTTACATCCTAAAATGAGCTGTTTGCTGTTTAGGAAAATGCAGTTTCTAAAAAACAAGAGTTACAGAACATTTCCACTTTATGAAACAACTTCCTGGTATGCCAACAACATAGTATGTCCTCCTGCCCAGGGAGATGGTGGAGTCAGCACCCTGAATGTGTTTAAAAGACTGGATGTGGCACTTAGTCCCATGGTTTAGTTGAGATGTTAAGGCATGTGTTGAACTCAATGATCTTGAAGGTCTCTTCCAACCTTGTGATTCTGTGATTCTGTACCAAATTGGGTCCACATCCCTCAGGTTTCAGCAAAACCTGTGATAGATAATGTAAGATTAGAAATAAAAATTGACTTAAAAGAATTATTTAAACTACTGGCACTGATGGTTCAGTCTTTCAGTCTTTCAGTTTGGATTTTTTTTTCCTGTTTTCTTGTTACTGGTAGGCAGAGGACAAATAAACTGACTCAGCAGCTTTGTCAGCGGCACAATCTTTTTTCTTTTTGTTGCTTTTCCTTTTTTCTTCCCTCAGAAATACCTACTTTTATTGACTCATCTCTTTGTTTGGTGACTAGTTTGCCTCCAACAAGTTCCACCTCTTGAAGTACAGCGCCCTGACTGCCTCCTGTCCCTTGTTCTCTCAAACAGTTCAACAGGTGAAGAGCTGAAGCCTCCAAAGGAGGAGGGGATCTCCCTTCTGCCACCAGCGTTACATCCAGGCAGTGGAGTACCCAGAGTACTTATGCTTCTTTTAATTAACCAAATCTAATGTGATGCTTGTTCATGATAACCTTCACCTTTGCTTTATTGCTCAGTTGATTTTTAATACACATTGAAGGTTTCCAGCAGTTCTCATAAGTGGCTCATTGCCCATCAGACCTATACAAGGTACCATTCAGCGTTGCCATGTCAGCCAAAGGTATTTTTGTAGCAAATTTTAGACCTTATTAATTCATGCACAGCACAAGAAGCCATGGATATCTATTTTCAGTGGAGATATAATTAAAAGATACTTAATTATGGTTAGAAAATATTCCTAGAAAACTTTACTCTTTCAGCATGTGATGATTGCTTATAGGTAACATTCTGAGCAGTCTTCTAGGCTCACCAAAGTTTAACATCAAAACAGTTCACCAGTGGAAAGACACCTCAATTTTTCAGCTGAGCACCTGTTACCTTTGCAATTTAACAAAGCATTGACAACTTTTTTCATTAATGCTTTAAACCTAATCATAAGTTTGAATGTAAATAATATTCAATATTATTTCTATGCATTGAAGTCAGTACAAAATGGATAAAATTCTCACTAAAGGAAAGAACATAGGATTAAGTCATATTGAACCTTCTTATTAGATGGATGAGAGGCATTGTAAAGTGTTCACTCATCAAGAAACATTTTCTTTCTGTAGATTTTCTAGTGGAAAGGTTTTTGTTCTTACATGGTTATGAACAAACCTCTCTGGATATACAAGAACAGCTCTTTGAGTAGACACATTTATTCTTCAGTGAGCTACCATTTTATTTATTCTGACCAAAAAAAAAGGGTTTTTTTTTCTGTATATATGAATTAACATGAACAGCAATAGCTGCCAAAATTCATGCCTACTGAAACTCAGATATTTTAAATGGTCTTAATGGAGAACTTTTGAAACACTTGGAGTAGAACATGATAAAAGAAAGTCCTGAGTACCTATGATCAGGTACCTATGGTACCTTTTGCAGGAATTCATCCACCAGCTCCAGCATCATGGCCCTATGATTTGGGTCACTTTCTGCCTATTCAAATGCATATTTTATTACAATTGTATGAGAGGGATTCTTAGTATTTTTCTCTGCTGTTAAACAGCTGCTGCCTTCAGTGTTGGTAAAATAGTTCTACATATAATTTTCCTTCTTTGAAATTAAAGTGGTTTGGGATCTCTCTAGGTGAAAGATGGACTAGAGATGCAAATTATGCTTAGCCACATAACTCAGAATTACCTTTGTATTTTTTTTTAAATCTGTATCTGAATATATAAAAATCCTGAAAACTGGTGACATTATACCTGCTGATATAACTGACATGCTTCTGGGGAAAATAAACAGATAGAACTGCCAGCTGCTGCATGAATGTTGTAATGGAATGAGTGCTAATGCTGAAAAGTAGCTCCTTTAATGAAATTTTTAATAAAAAATTTAATTTGATTTATATGTTTAGAGAAACAGCCCCAGAAAATTAATATCCAAAAGCTTGAGTGAATTTATGTCATAACTTCTCAAGTTTCTTCCCCCCCCCAGTTTTATTAACATAGACATTTGGGTTTGCACCAATACTTGCTCTTTGAATCTGTATATGTAAGTTTCCTCCAAGTAATGACTGTAACAAAACATACCCTGGCAGAACCTTGCAAAATATAAGATTGTTTAAGTTACTCAGTAAAGATAACATTTCTCCAAAAATGCAGAAAAAGAAACTCTAGCTGCAGGTAAATTAAATTTAGAACACTCCTTTGCATAGAGTGAAAGTCTGGCAGGCCAGGAAAAATCCATAAATGTGATTGCAGTGACAGAAAGTAAAACAAGAAAGAGGTCTCTGATGTCCAGGCAGCACATGCATGCCCTGTGCAGGAGAAGTCTCTTCACAGAATGTTGATGGCTTTGTTCCCCCATTCCCATGACACAGCTGCCTCTGTTTCCAAGCTTTCCAAAAGCTTCCAGACAAGACTTGAATAAAACCAGAACGCTGAATGAAAGAGCAAGAATAAAGTCAAACTTTCTTGTAGTTATTATTGTATCTATCAAACTTTTATGTAGTTATTTAGCTACAAGCAGCAATGGGGGCTCCAATGGTTAGAGATTCCCCATCTTGCTACTGCTACACCAATGCCAGAAAGGATTTTGGTAAATGCTCTCCAACTTACACACTGCTCAGCACCATGGCAAAGTCACGGGTAAGACTTGCAGGGATTGCTACCAGAACTTCAATATGGGCTAGGAAAAATGGTTTGCCCGGGTCACCACCTTTCCTGTGGCAGTAATCAAATCATGGCTTCCAGGGGAGACTGGAGTACTCTGTGGGAGGTCAGTGTTGCAGTGGAAGGCTATTTTGATAAAGATTTAAAGGAAATGCCCTTAATTACAGTAAAGATGAGAACCATGGCAGTTTCAGCTTGTGTCTCTCATTGGAAAGCGAGCAAGGAGCAGGCACTATGAGGAGGGACTGCAGGACAGGTGCCAGCAAACCAAACCCCTTCAGGGCCTGTCCATCCAAAAATGGAGAGAGGATATAGATGGGTGAAATGCGTATGTAGAAATCTGAATATAAATGCTAGTTTAAATATTTCTCAAGGCATCCTCAGTACCACTGTTGCTCAAGGTTTTTGTTTCACGGCTAAAGATAGCTCTGCTGGTAACATGAGACAAAATAACGGTGGAATTGTTTTACTCCAAGAGAGGCTGGGTACTAAGGAACCAGCTTTATTTCCTCCCACCACCAGCTCCTTCTAAAAGATGCTTTACTGTGTGCATTACCTTGTATTTCTTAACATGAGCCTTAATGGGACCTCAGTATCCCTGTGGCAGTTCTGTAAATGCAGGACTGCCTCTGGGGTATGGCCATTGGCCTGTAGCAGGTGTGCTGCTAGTGTAAGTCAAGCAAGCCTACGTTTATGCATTTTAAAATACCAGACTCCCGTTTCCATGACAGAACTTGAAAGAGACAAAGGGCTGAAGTCTCATAGATTCAGAGTAAAAAAGATTTTTAGCAGGGCAAAAGATTTGCTCGGTTTTCTGCCAGTCCAGTCCCAAGTGATGCAAGACCTCTCTTCCACCCCACTCTCCTTTGCACCGGAATTGATGTAGCTCCCTCAAGAGACAAGAGTATTTCTGCTGAATTTCCAACTCTTAAGATAATTTGTGCTGCTTGTGGTATGCAAATGAGCTTTATGGGACTGGGATATCTTCAGTGTTCAAAGCAGTGAAAGAACCCCAAGGTATGCTGCACCATTCAGGATCTGAAAGAAAATTGAAATTCTGATCCTAATTCAAGGAAAAAAAAATGGAGAAAAAACCCATAATCGGTATTAAGTGTCTACTTTTGATTGTGAACATTAGCAGGCAGAGATTAGCACCTTTCCACTCTGTTTCTATAAAAGCTCTTTTATGCAGCCATAAAGTGCAGAAGGGCTGCAGGTAGATCTCTGCCAAAGATCATGCAGTTTAGTGACGGTTTTGGCTGATGAGACACTTCAAGACCTGATCCAGGGCATTGAGGGAACATGGAAAA
Organism: Urocynchramus pylzowi; assembly: GCA_013397555.1. NCBI lineage: Eukaryota > Metazoa > Chordata > Aves > Passeriformes > Fringillidae > Urocynchramus > Urocynchramus pylzowi. Next base: position 25,039 of record VZRH01006245.1, read on the forward strand.
GGATGCAGAAGCAGCAGGCAGTTACCTAATACTATCAAGTCTCAATAAAAAATGACAAGCTGAGACATTTTGGCAGGCTTTCTGAATACCTAATAGGACAATGCTTGTGTAAATGGGCCTGAAGTGAGGTGCAGAGAAATAAATTCACAGCAGAAAAAAGCCGCAAACCCACACTTAAGAAGCAGCAAATTATTTCAGTTCAAAGCTCTTCAGATCACATCTGACCATAAGGTAACAGAATTAGCCTCACTGATTGTTTCTGCAAGACATGATTCACGTCCAGTACTTTATACGTCGCAATTCAGCAAAAACGCTCCCACCCGAGCCAGAATACATAAATACTTAACTTTTTGGCAGAGCGACCGTGAGAGTATTTGTACCTATGGATTTGCTGTGACAGATAAACAAACCCGTACTCCTTACAGAAGCGAAAGGGAGTAAAACCCGGGGACAGTCGGGAGGGTCTGGTTTTTCCACGGGGCCAAGTTCTCACAGTGGTTTCCTTAAACCACCCGCGAAGGCAAATGCGGGGCATTCCCACGCACCGGGCAGACGTGTGGGCAGACGCACGGGGGATGCAGGCGGCGGCGGGAGAGGCGGTGCGATGCCCTCCTGCTCCAGGTGGGATCCGCCGCTTCGGCCACCTCCAACACAGGCGAGATCCGTCCTTCTGCCTGCGCTCAGTTCTCCATCCCCCCCTTATCTTTTTTTATTTCCAAATAACTTCCCCCGTCCCCTCTCCCGCCCGTCC
>VZRH01006245.1:27070-51299 GCA_013397555.1 Urocynchramus pylzowi
CCTTTGGCCTCGCTGCCCCGCGGCTTGCAGCCCCCAGCCCCGCAGCACCTGTGGCGCCGCGGGGAGAGCGAGGCGCGGCCGCGCTGCCCCCGCCGCGGTGGGGTCTCCGGGGGGTCGCCGCCTCCTTCTTCTCCTTAGTTCTTGTTTGACATCGTCCCCGCTGCCGGGGCCGGCTGCAGGGCCCTCCGGGATGCCCGAGGCGCTCTCCCCGTCGTGCCCAGGTGCGGGGTCAGGGGTGAGCCCGGGCGGCTCCGGGGGTGCAGCCCGACCCGGCCCGCGGGTGCCGGCGCTGAACTTTCTGCCCTGCCGCCGGTGTGCAGGAGGAATGAGGAAGGGACGGTGCTGGCCTGCGGGGCTGTGCCTGTGTTGTTTGTGCCGCTCGCTGAGGTTGGGCCGTGTTTGTAGGCGTTTCAGCATCCCCAAAGCCCGTTGTGTGTTCTTTTATCTCTCTTAAACGCAGCTGCACGGTGTGTATCGGGAATTTTCAGGTTTGGTTTTTTCATTTCTCGTAGCTGCTAAGTGCTCACCACCCATCTTTTTTTGCTGACATTTTCCCTCTCTCTTGAAACCCAAGTTTCCCATGAAATAGTATGGAAGTTCACTATGTTTGAAAAACATTTAATCTTCTTTCTATTTCATACTAAATAGTCACTAGCCATTAAGCTTGGTCTCCAAAAACAGGTGGGAGAACTTAGAAATAGTGAGTGTAACAACCTGAGAAATTGTGCACTGCTTTAATCTCCAGCAATATAAAAGAGAAGGTTTTTTCAGAGTACCTTTAGACTCTTGTTAGGAGCCTTTCATATTAGCTGTCATCTGTATATATTGGCATCATTTCACTAAAACATGGAATTTGGCAACCCTATTGTTTCTGCTTGAACAAAACAGAAGAGATTGAGTAAGACTCTTACAAGTGAAGTATGTGAACGGAGCCACCTAGAGATACTTGCTGCAGCATTATCAGGCCTCCCTTGCCTACAGACTGCATCGCACATTTCTAGATATTTGAAATGCTAATATGTTTCCTCTCCTCACATCTCCTTCTCAACTTGCTGCACTCCTCCTAGCATCTCAGCACAAATCTTTTATAAAGTAGAGTTGATGATTGTTATCGGTGTGCTAAGGGTTTACTTATAGAGGTCTATGTCAATAAGCTTGGTGAATATTTTGTTTAAGGTTATACTCTGATTTGTCAAAGGTCAGATTTTGCTGTAGAGCCCATTTAAGATGGTCTGTGGATTTGTAGGATCAGAAAGTGAGGTAATGACACTCGTAGTCCTTGAGTGCTGGTTGGCCATAAAGAAGCTGTGGAGCATTCTTGCTTGAACTGACCTCCAAATGAAGCTTAGACTTGCCAGTGCTCTCAGAATGTGAGCTGCACATGTGGTGGTTGTAGCTCAGCTGTCCAAAGACAAGAGTAAGATGTTGGCTTCTTTTTTTTTTTTCACCCAAATCCCGAGACTGATGGAGGACTTTATAGCATGTAATAGCTGTCAGTGTTTTGAGTATTAAAAACTGTTCAGTTGAATTACATATCTGTTCCTCATGTTTTTTTCCTTTCTTTAACTGAAAGTGACACCCACACTGAGCGTTAGAAAAACTGAAAAAAGCATTGCACTGTTTGTAGAGGTTGATCAGTAAAGTTTCTCTGAGCTTTGCAGGTCTAGTTTTTATGGGAATAGGGCATGAAACAGAACATGCTTTAATACTCAAAAGCTGAGGTATGGGACTAGTGAAGCTGAATGAATTGAGTAGCATCTCTTAAAGAAAAGTGTATGGTGCTTTCTTTCATATCAGCTCAAATTTTATCAAAAGGAGGGAGGGAGTGTGGGCTTCATCACCAATGAGCAGCTTACTCATGAAGTCAAATAGAGAGATGATTGCAGAGGATTTCACTGTTGCTGCTGATTGTGTTTGCAAGCACTTATATCAGGAGATACTGGCATCTATAAAATGTGATCTTCATGCTGACATTGTACCCCTCTTGCCTTTCTATGTGAAAAAAGAACTTGTTGATTTAGAACACAATACTCTTGCAACTACAACTTTTTAGGCTATCTCTAAGACTTTGTTTAGAAGTAATTGAAAGGTTTATTGGATTCCAAAGACTATGGGGTTTATTTGCTTGTGTGGAGGAATGACAGAAAAGACATGACTGGAGGAAAATTAGCTATATATACAGAAAAAAAGGTTCAGGTTTTTTTTTGAAGTTATTGTTTAGTTTTTTTAAAATATCCCAATAAAACTGAAACCCTGAAGCTTTTGTCCAAGTTAAATGTTTCATGTCTTGCCACAGTGTTTTTTTATGGGTGGGGGTTGTTGGAAAAATAAATCCTACATCAGTAAGTTGATAACTGTCTTTGTGGTTAATGTTATAATTTGTGTGCTAGTGTCTGTATCCGAAAGTACATGTCTTGTAAACTCTTGTCAGTTTATGATGGTAACAGAAGCAGAGATCTGCCCTGATCTCCGTAAACTCTTGTCAGTTTATGATGGTAACAGAAGCAGAGATCTGCCCTGATCTCCAAGTTCTTCCTTAGCTCATTCTTCTCTAGGCTGTATAGCAGTAGTGAACTGGAGTAATCTTCCTTCCTTATTGGTGTTTCCACACCCTCTTTCTACTGGAGCATTTGCACTTTATTCTTCTTACTGCATGTGCTCTGCCCTTGGACTACCNTCTTTGTGGTTAATGTTATAATTTGTGTGCTAGTGTCTGTATCCGAAAGTACATGTCTTGTAAACTCTTGTCAGTTTATGATGGTAACAGAAGCAGAGATCTGCCCTGATCTCCAAGTTCTTCCTTAGTTCATTCTTCTCTAGGCTGTATAGCAGTAGTGAACTGGAGTAATCTTCCTTCCTTATTGGTGTTTCCACACCCTCTTTCTACTGGAGCATTTGCACTTTATTCTTCTTACTGCATGTGCTCTGCCCTTGGACTACCCCATCTGCTAGCCTGCCCTTCTACGTGCTGTGTACTCTTTCATTTGTAGGTGTTCTCTGGCTTTCACAAACTTGTTTTGTACCCAGCTGCCCCCACACAAATGTCAACATAAGATTATTCTGAGCACTGCAGATACCCCTGGATAATGGTTTCTATACTCAGCTTCTTGTATGAAATTTCAAGGATTGCTTAATGATGCTGGCTTTTTTCTTCACTCTTAGGGCAAGAATCACGTACTTTTAAAAGTATTCTTTCTAAACAGAATAATGCACTGGATGGCTTTTCAAACCCATGAGCTCCTCAGGGCCCTGTATTGAATGTGAGATGCTATTAAGGTTGGATCTGTTATACAGGAATGAGTGGCAGTTGAGCAGTTCTGTTGCTGTGGGGTGATTTCCCATGGGAAGGGGAACATAAATGGTGTCATTACTTCTTCTTGACCTGACACCACGTGTCGGCACATCTGAAATCCAGTGATGAGAACTGATGCAAGGAGAAAAACGCTTCCATTAGAAACCATCCCTCCTTCCTCACTCATAGCTGTCTGTGTATTTCTTTTTTCCATTGGAACCTGTTCAGTATCTTTTGTGTTCCACTCTCACTTACACTGCAGGCTATTAGCTGGTCGGAGTTTGCAACTTGGTTGTAGGTAGATGGAAAGCCACTTGCTCACTATTGCCAAAACAATCCTGCCTCTTTCTGGAGGACTCGTGACTTCAATGAAAGAAAAACTAGTTGTAGGTGATGCTGTGTTCTTACAGAAGAAATGCAAGGGGAGAGCATTGACATTTAGGCAGCAGTGATGGTGCCTGCTAGTTAATACATAGATGGCTTTCAGATAAAGCCAAAAAGCCAAATTTTTCTTAACTCTAAGGCATGATAGCAGACATTTCTAAAAACTGAGCCTTTGATTTTTAATTAGGTGCATCTTATGAAAGCTTAAAGGGCAGATATGAAAGATGGCTATTCAGTGGGACTGTCAAGAGCAGCAGGAATTAATGTTGCTTAATGATGTTGAAAATGGTATTTTCTGATAAATTGTGGGAGGGCAGGAGGAGAATGAGTAGAGTGTTCTTGGCTTTCTGTAGTCTTAAGTGGGATAAAAGAAGAAGCAAATGGTAAGCTTCCTCCACTATGAAAATCCTCATCCTGCAAAACAGATCGGAGATACCTTACATTTTCTGTGATGTGAATCCAGAGCAGTCAACATGTTGTCTGTTATAAATACTTCTTTCTAAAAATCTTCTTGTTCTGATAAATTCCTCTGCTGCTGTGAAGACCATTACAAAGACTTGTGTGATATATTAGAAAGTATGTTTAAGGATTAAATTAATCAACAATTCGAATATAACTCTTCAAATCTGTGAATTATTTTCGGATGAATGGCTTTTATATTATTTCTTTGCCTTCCTTTTGGTGTATCTGTTTTAATAATTGTTTTGGCTGCTATGGAAACATTTCAGGATAGGAATAGTAAATGTTCTTCAGTACTGTTTTCTAATCTCTGATCTGCTATGTGTTGTATTCTTTTCTTATTGGGGTAACATGAACATAGCAAAAATTGCTGCCTGGCCCCTATGCTTATATCAAATATAAATATTAAATTAACTCTTGAGCAGTCATCTCAGTTTTATTGATTAGTGCATTTGACTTCATAAAGTTATAAATATCAGGAGAGAAATGCAACTAATTTTTTCTTTCTTTCCTATCTTTTATGATTTCCAAATAATGTTTCATTAGTATTATCTCCAGAGAGGTGCTCTGTTACACATGTAGATACTTGGATTCAGGTCCTGCTCTGGAGTTTCCTAACTAAGGAGTTACACACACATACACCCTCCTCTGACAGATATATTACATCACATGGGTAATGGGATTTTTTAATAAATTCTTTAAAGCTTTTATCACTTATAAAATTGGTAATATGCCTTCTTTATGAAGAAGTTACCTTTCAACAACATAAAATTAGAGTACTTGCTGGAAAATGTTAAAAGCATATTTGCAACACTGGAAAGGGAAAGGCCTCTCATGTTCATGAGCTCCTGTGAGCACCAGCACCAGTAATTTCCTTCATAAACTGATCAGGCTCTGTTGGTAGAAGAGGTTGGATATTTTTGCTTCTTCAGTTCACGTTGAAATGCCTTTTGAGTAGCTTACAGCTCTGATTAAGCAGCTGTAGCTGGAAATCAATGTGTTGTCTGCTGGTAATAACCTTTAATTATGTTATCCCTGTTCCATATGCCTTGATGCATTGCTGCAGTGTGTACTGAAGGTGTGTGAAAGGCATTCATAGTACAATCACATCCAGAATCAGGAACATGCACAGCCCCAGAGAGAGAGAAATGAGATGGGGTATGCACACATGACTGCAGCCATGCTTCAGAAATGCATGAGGTTAGGCTCTTGAGAGAGAAGAGGGAATTTTTGGCCCTTGATGTGCTAGCCAAGCATCCCCAATAAATGTACAGCAGATAAAAGAAACATAGTGGGAGTACATAGTAGGAAAAGGAGATGAAAAGCAGTGTTTTGTTTTGGCCCATGTAAGAGAAATTCTGCTTGTGAGTCCCATTAGTTATTAATGAAAACCAATACAATTTTTCAGTGTAATACAGATAGACAGGATGACAGGAGCGCTGCTGCAAAGAGCTGACAACCGGGGAGGGGGAGAAAGCCAGTGATGAGAGCAGTGTAATGCAAAAGCAAGAGCACCTGGTAGTAATTCTCTGATGGAGAGCTTACGTGTTTGGAGAGATGGGGAGAAGATAAGGTTGTTGTATGCATTTGTTCAGAAGCCTTTCTGCAGTAGATTGGAAGACAGCTATGCTTAGGAAAGTAACTATGTGAAAAGTCAGTGTGGCTCTCGTTTATTAGCCTGAAAATTATTTTGTAGCAGATGTTTGCACTGGACTTACCTACCCGATAGCAGACCTTGGAGAAACTTTGAAGACCACCATGGGTTTGAAGGGAGAGGGTCTATAAAAAGGAAACTTAGCAGAACAGTTTGAGAATACAGGAACTTTTTTGTCAACAGTGTATGTCTAATGTATTCTGGGGCTTTGTTCTAGTGGTTCTGTTCTAGCCTATAGTGCTGGGTGGCAAGCCTGTAGCTTCAGGCTCTTAGTAGGAGTCCTGAAGAGGAAAAAGAACATCTGGGCATGTAAAAAGTTCCTGTGAGGTAAGAAATAGGAACAAAGAGACTTTGGAAGTGCAGTACATGTGTAAGAGCAAGCAGAGGACTAGTTTTGTGTGGATTGCAGAAGATGGTACAGGAAGAAAAAAGCTGAAGAGACTATATAAATAACTGTATAACTATATATAAAGTATGGGATGTATTGTTCATCTGTTTCTTTTCTGAAACAGAAAGTGGATGGCTGTCTCTACTCCTGCTTCTCTGCACATGCTTTGTCTTCATGCACTTCCTTGTGCTCCTGTTTGTAGTGCCTCTGTAAATACCTTTTATATGTAACTTTCTCTGAGAGGCCTTGTTTAGTGGCTCACCTTCTCCAAGCCTAGGTAAATTTTGCAATTCAGGTCTTCTGTTTTTAAATTCCCAACCATTTCAGCTCTCCCTTTTCATTTGCAATCTTCTCCTTGAGCATTTATCTGTACTGTTTCTGTGTGGATATCATCTGTATTACTAGCATGATACCTAATGAATTTTCTTAATAAGAGCAGATTTCTTTTAGTTCTTTAGGTTTTCCTTTACTTGACTCTGTTTTCCCAGTCTGTAAAAGTAGTTTTATTTTCCTCCCAGGAGCAGCTAGCTGCACAACCTGTGAGGGATCTCCTCTGGAAGGCACTTTAAAGAGCATTAGAGGTTTGCTTCCTTCTGGTTTGGGGCTTGAGCATAGATCTCTGTCCTGTTCCCTCTTACTAGTTTAGAAAATTTCTGTGTCTTCCTGCAGTTGTCAGAAATTTGAAATGCTCCTCAGTCCTGTTCCTTTCCCAGGAAAATTCAATTTCCCTGCTGTGGCCATGAGTTTGTGGCTGGCTCAACAGCTCGTTCAGCCAGCCTGACCCACCTAAGTGCCCCCTCTGCCAGGGCACAAATGGTGCAGGTTGAGGACAGCTTGTTGTGAATATTTGTAGAGCTGACATTAGGGAAACACTGGTAGCTATTGGTTGAATTATTAATTTAAAGGTTAAACCTCCATACTTTAAAAATGTATGGCTTCACATGGGACAACAAAAATGGACCTGAAAAGTCAAATGATGTGGACAGGAGGTGGAGAGAAGAAGGGAGAACATATACATCATTGAGTTTTGAGGCTCTTTGCAAAGTAAATAGAAGAATAAGGATAAGTACCAATAGTTTCCTTTTTTGCAAGAAGGATGAACTCAACAGCTGCTAGCAGTATGTACAGTGTTTCTGGGTTAGTATTTTAAATACTTGAAAAACAGGGGGCTTTTAGTACTTGTTTTCCAATGTAGACTATGGTAAATGTTCTTTTATTTTATCTGCATTATAAATAAAAGGGTTGAAGGGTAATGAAGTGTTTAGAGTGACCATCTGCTCTTCATTTGACTTACTGTTTCCATTTATTTCTATGCATCAATTTAAATGTGTCCTGGACCATTAGCTATATTGTGATGAGATTATTTTGAAATATTTGTTGAAGTTACAGACTCAGACCCCTGCTATGAAGCATGAAAAATATTAAGAGTTAATTGATGTTGGCTGTTTGGTTTTGATCTGTACAGATTCAGATTGTTTCCCTTCCTTGTTGTTATGGAACCACAGATAGTTTATCCAAACAAATACCAAATGTTGTCTTTTTGTTTTCCCTTCCCTTTTTTTCTTTAAGTATACTAACAAACACATTGAATTTATTCTATATTTCATTATCTTAATATGTGTGGTACAGTTTGTATGATACGAGACAGGAAATCCTAATAGAAGAGCCAGTTTAATGTTTGTAAAATATTACAAATAACTCTACATAAATATATGGAGAATGGTGGTACTTTCTTTTGAAGAACTTAACTTTATATCAACATAGCGGTATCAAATATACAGCTAGAAAAGCAGTGTTACCACTTATGGATTGTGACCTGTAATTAAATTATTCTAGACTGTAATATTATTTTGAAGAATAACTTATTTGAGGATTAATTCTTTTGTGGCTGTTAGAAAGTAATGCTTTCTTCAGTAGTTCTTTGTAGTACTAGTAATTGATTGTATGTATTATTTTCATTTGTATGTTATGTATATATCTAAAATAAATGTAGAATTGAGAGGATTTTTGCAATTTAGAAGTCTTCACTGGGAAAACACCTATTTCTTTTTTGTCCTCAACTGAGACCAAACAAGGATACTGCTTCCCATTTTTAAGTTTAAAGCTTCCTATTGTGTGCATTTCACTATGTGAGGTGTTGTAGGTTATGTATTGGATGATAAACAATTTCAGTTGTCTTTCTTAAGCTTTAAAATTATCCCAGGTTCTGAAAAAATTCTCACTTTAATTTTGATAAATAATATTAACACGCTAACTGCATCACATCTCTCTTGATGGTATGAGGTCCAAACATTACCTGATTTAACTGTGCAAGTGATATTTTCCAAATTTTCTGAGAAAAGAAGCAGTCCTATGAAATTTTTTCCTTCTTCTCCCTTGTTTCCATCCAAAATTGGTCAAGGCTGCTATCTGTCATTTAAACAAATCTCTTTCATACCTTGTTAGTGGTTCCTGGATCTATGAAAATGGTATGATTTTAAATGAAGAGCTTATATTTATGTAAAAAGACCAAACTGAAGAACTTCCATTCCTGTAAGCAGGTCTGAACACACCAGTGTTCAGTGCAATCATTGTGTTGCAATAAAGATCACTATTCAGTAGAGATGCTGATCCTCAGTGTGGAGGTTTTATATTCAAGCTACTCACTGAGTAGAAATTCTTCCCGAATAATGAACCTTCCATGAGTGTTTTGCTTTGAGAGATGATGAATGATGAGTCTGTTATCTCTTTGAATTAAGCAAATAAGTGAAGAGTGGTGGTATTCTTCAAAGTAGGTCGTATTGCTAGGAAGGGCAGCACCCTGTGAGTGTAAAGTCCAGTGAGCAGTATCCACTTTTCTCTCATTTTTTGGTCTTTGTAGGCTGGTGGAAATGGATGTGAATTCAGACATTCTGCTGTAGCTCTGGGGAGGAACGAGCTGGTTTAATAGTGTAACAACACAACTTTGTTGTGCAAAAGACTTAATTCCTTTTCCTCCCTCTTCCTGCTGTTTCATGTTACTGGGTTTGATTTAGTTTCTTTCCCTGCTGTTCAGCAATGAAGAGAGGGTGGCAGGAAATGTTCTTCTTTGTGGCTGGCATCCCCTTTCCCTGAGGAGGAGCATTTCCAGCCCCGCTCTGACTGTCTCGAGTCAGCCCACGAGTCTCATCTGCCAAGGGCACGCTGCGAGCTGGGGCTGGCAACACCCAGCTGCAGGGTGGCTCCACGTGTGCCCAGCATCTCTCTGGCACTATTAATTCTGCATACAGCTCTCAGCAGCACGTTGGAGTTTTATTCTTGACTTCCAGTTAATTAGATGTTAATTTTGATGGGTTTTCTTTTTAATGGGGGAACTTGCTTACTAAGACAGCAGAGATCCCTGGTTCCTTTTATGGAGGCCAGTGAAGCCATTAAATGTTTACTGTAGCACTTTTCCCTTTCTCCTTTAAGCTGATTGCTTAAGCTGTTATAAGGCTCTGTGTGTGCTCTGTCTCCCTTGATTCCCTTCTTCTCATACAATGATATTTCACATTTGGCTTTTCTCTGTTCAATGAACTGTTGCAAAACTTACAAAATCAAACCCCCTGTTTTTAGGTGTGCTTTTGGGGCATCAAAACTCAAACTGTTGCAAACAGTAGGCACTTGAAGAGGATTTTTTCTTTTTATTAAGGGGGTTTAGTTCATGAAGGGTGTATAATGTATTTTGGGAGGTCATTCTTTGAAGAAATAATCTCAACAACAAATATTTTATACAGTATTCTTTAAGTTATAATGGAAAACAAAATGAGGTTATTTACCCACTGCCTTGATGTTTTCCCTTGAATTCTCTGAGCCATCCCCTCTTTTGCTGGTGTTACTTTTAATTGTTTGTTTGGTTTTTTTTCCTGTGTAGCATGTTGATGCATTATATGCATTAAAATCTATCCTACAGTAAAACTTTTCTGGTGTGTCATTTCTGGCTTTAGAAAATAAAGATGTTTACTTTAAAGATGGAAAAAATGAGGAAGGAGTTGGAGCATTTGTCTGTATATTAGCAAAAAAAATAGGCCTAAGTTGATGACTGCATTTCTCAGAAGGGAGTGGGAATAGAAAAATTCAGTGCTGTGAAACAAAAACAAGTGGGTTTTGTTTGCTGCTATTGAAATTTGCCAGCAGATATTCTCATTTTACAGTTCATGTGCTTGGATTTTGATGTATTTTCACATTAAACACCCAGTATATCTTGGTCTGTGATGTGATCATAAAACATGTTTTGTTAAAAAAAAGTTCATCTGTTTCAGCAAACGTTTTGCTTTAACAACATTGTTATGGTCAGGAAAGTGGACCATGATTTCATCCCCTACATGCTGTTGTATTAGCTTCTGATAGAATGGTTTCTTCTTGAAGAATTTCATCTCACTTTGACAGAGTGAAACAGATCATCTGGTAGCATTTCCAGTATTATCAGAATCTTGAAAATTTGTCAGACAAAGCAGAAAGATATGTTCTTTCGTAAATAGAAAATACTGTTCATCCAAATTCTGTTTCAGAAAGCAGATTTTTCCCTGTAAAAGCTGCCAGTTTCTCAGCATTTGTGTTATGCCAGGAGGGGAGAACTTTCCCAGCTGTTTCAGTAAGCTACATGCTGGAAGCTTTCTAGGAAGAGAAAATAGTCTGAAGAACCTCTGTGTGACACCTCTGTGTGAGCTTGCTGTAACTTTCAGGAGCTGTTGAGAGTGGGAAAGCTACAGTGCAAGTGCTGGCTTGAAGGATAGCCCTCAAAATGAACCTTGCTTCTTTTGCACTCTGTAAGGCACCTTACTGCTTACTGAAATCAAATGTTACTTCTTAATTTAAGACAGATAGAGCTTTTACATAATACCAAAATCTTCAGTAAGGTGTTTGGAAAAGTAGTTTCTTGCAAGCTACAGGGCAAACCACTGGTTAAGTTGTGAGAGAGATAGGGAAACATCTAAAGAATATGAATTCCTCTTTAATGCATATGCACTAACCTCATTAACAAGATAAGACTATTAAGACTGGGACAGCATTAAATGACTTGTGGGAGCCAGCAAATACAGATCCCATGAAAAGCCTCAGGCCTGAGGAGCTCTCCCTACAGACAGCAGCTCTCTGAGCAGCACTGCCTGCATTCCTTGCACAAGTTTTGGATTAGACTCCAAAATCCTGTATATAGGAAGGAAGCTTTCCCCCCAGTTTTCCTTTTGGGTCTTAGAGAACTACATTAATTTTTTGTACTGGGTTCTTAAATGGTGCAGTCGCCTGTCTGCATTGCAGAGCTGATATAGGTGAGGTGGAGGACGAAGTTCTTTTCTTTCTGTTGTCTTGTGCATGATGTGAAAGTGCTCACTGGAAAAAGCAGATAGTTGACTGACCCTGTACGATCCAACTCCAGTTTGTGGTGCTGAAAAAATGTCTCTGAAAGCAAAACATGAATTCAGCTGGAGGGACAAAATGTGACCACTTCCTCTGCTTCCGAGACTGTTGTCTGCTTTGCTTGGAAAATATCTTCTGTGAAATGCCAAACTTGGGTAATCTCTGCCTCTGCACAGATGGTAGTGGAAGCTCCCTGAGAGGCAGACCAGAGCAGCGTGGGAGGCTGGGTGTAGGGCTGATGTTCTAGGAGATTCAGGGGTGACCTTACTGCTCCACAGCTGCCTGAAAGGAGGGTGTAGACAGGTGGGGGTCAGTCTCTTCCTCCAGGTAACCAGTGACTGGACAAGAAGAAATGCCCTCAAGTTGTGCCAGGAGATGATTTGATGTTAGGGAAAATTTCTTCACTAAGAAGGTTGTCAAGTGTTGTAGTGGGCTGCCTGGGGAGGTGGTGGAATCGCCATCCCAGGAATTATTCAAAAATGTGTAGATGTGATGGTTAGATACATGTTTTAGTGGTGGACCTGGCAGTGTTAGGTTAGTGTTTGGACTTGATCTCAGAGGTCTTTTCCAACCTTAATGACTCTGTGGTTCTACAATGAAAATGTATGCTTTGGAGTATACTTCTCTTTCTGTCTTGTACATGGACATAACCCACAGTACTAATAAACTTGGGTGATTTTACTGCTAAAGGATGCAGTAGATGCATCCTTTATAAATGCAGAAATGGCACCATAGGCAAGCCTGCAGCTTTGGTTTCAGATCTAAATGGATTTATGGTTTTCCTTAAAGTGCTTTTTGTGTCTCAAAAGCCTTTGTGAGGCTGCTGGTTCCTAGTGGCAGTAAGAAATGGGATTTATGTTTGAGGTAGCTAGGATTTATGATGCACATTTTCCTCTTGTGCTGGAATAGGGAGGGAGACAGTGTTCTTAAGGCTTGACTAAATGAATACAAAGTTACACACACTAACAGAACTTGTTTTTACAAATAAGTATTTTTCAGAGAGAGCTATTAGAATGAAATATATGCAGAAAGTCTCTGATTATTGTTACCTGCTTTTATTTCCACCCCACACCCCCCAAATAAACCTGTCTGCTTCACCGCCACTTCTGACCAAGCTACTGCATTTGCTAAGAAAATTTACTTTGTATTAGTGGTTAGCAGATGTTTCAGCTGTCTTAGTTCCCTTTTTCCCCTCCTTTTAATATCTTTTGTTAAGGCTGTTAGGATGATGTTAAATAGAAGTCAACTGACTATTCTCCTAGACATCATAGAGTGATCTTCTATCAGTCCTTATATTGGAGAGAGTCATATGGGTGGCTTGTAAATAAACAGGATGTGAACTATAGGTTTGTTTCAGGTCAGAAAAGGTCATTGGGAACCCTTAATCTGTTCACCTTCCCTGATCATCTCTAGAACTTCTTCCAAGAATATGTTTTAAGCCTGTCACTTTTTTACCATCAGTGCTCTCCTTGGATCTCATTAGTTTATCTGTCTTCAAGGGTCTTTAATGAGAAGCAGTTACTTATTGATGCTGCATTTGGACCTGTCAGTATAATAATTGGTCTTTCATTGTATCTGATATTTTTATGGTCCCTGTTATCCCCTGTCTTGGTACTTGATCAGGCAGCAAAAAGTTATGGAACTATGGGGAAAAATATTCTCCACATGCAGATATGTGAAGTTCACACACATGCCACCTCTTAGTCTTGTCTATGTCTAAGTAGATAAAAACAAAATCTATTTACAGACGCTTTTCAGAAATATTGTTTATAGCTTTTTTTCTGACTTTGTGGCTGATGTGCAGACATTTGAGCTGAGCACAGCAATGTTGTGTTATAATGGTTTGCTGAATGTTATAAGAAAAGGCATTGCTTCTTACCTAATGTTCCCTTGTTTGTTTTCTTGACTGTAACGTTACACTGAGAGGTCACAGTTCATTGTTTTTCTGTTGTTACACCAAAGTTCTTGCAGTGCTGCTGAAAGTCAGGGCACTTTCTGTCACCTAGTGAGTGTGAGTGAAAACTCACGTTCCTCTCTGTGTGACTTGAGGTTTCAGTGAATTCAGTGTGTTGATGCAGTTCTGCATCCCTAGGATTTGCAAATCACTATGTACAGCCAACAAGACCCATCATCTCCTGCTACTGTGCCAGTTTCGTTCAGCAGGAGTAATTTTATCAGTTCCCTCCCAGGGAAAACTAGTGAGTGACTGTGAGCAGAACACTTTGGGGTTGCACTGACAGTGCTTCTTGCTGGCTGCTTTCCTCCTTTCCCTTCGTGATTAATTTTTTTAAAAAAATCTGCCTCTTGTGAACTACACACATCTATTTTAGGAATGCTTCTGCTTGCTTCTGTCAGACTCATCAGCTGTGTTTTGAGAGTATGGGTATTTTGTGGTCAGTTTAATACACCTGCCTTTTCAGCTGTTTGTGGGGCTGTGCTAAAAGCCAGGTCAGGGATCAGACCCAGGGATGTTTCATTGTGGGGTGGTGGGGGAAGGGAAAGGTGCATTTGCAGCATTGAATGTCAGAAGTTTGTTATAAGTATGGCATAAGTAAAGGGCCAAGCAGTAGCCAGTGGGCACAGGAGCTCTTTAAAGTGAAAGTTCTGCAACAGCCTGTGTTGTTGAGTTGGGCCATGAGGCTCTAAGTAATGACTTTAGGAATGGATTGATTCATGTACGTGGTGCTCTCCCATAGCTTGGTCGTGTGAGTGCTTCTGGTCTGTCCCACCAGAGTAAGACAGGTTAGTGTGAAGTGGAGAAGAAATAATGCTGCACTTATGTTGTTCAGTGACAGAAATTGTGGCAAATAGCTTGAGCTAGATCTGCAAGAACTCATCTTGTCCAAAGTCAGAGATCTTGAAGAAATTAATCTAAGATTTTTTTATTGATGTAGTCAAATAACAGTGTAGTTTTATGGAGGAAGAAGTTAGACTTATTTTGTGAGACAATTTCTTGATATCATGATGAGTGGTATAATTTATGCTGCTGTTATCTAATCTATTGCTGACTGGACCCAGCTGTCTCTAGTTTGTTTTTTCAGAATCTAACAGGTAGCTAGAGTTGATAAGAATAACAAAGCTGATACTGAAATTGCAAAGACACTAGAAATTTTAGAGAAAGTCACCTTTTGTCTAGGCTTCACCAGTGGAGTTTCAAATGGAACCACTACTAAAAAGGTGGTCTTAGGGTCATTACTTGGTCTGGATATTCTCTGATGGAGTGCATCCCTTAGCCTTTTCAGGCTGGCTGCAGGTGAGGTAGAAGGAAACTATGTTCAGGGAGAATGACAGCTGCATTGAGCAGAGCCTGGATTCCTAATCTATCAGGGATCCGTAAAATTCAAGTGGTCTGAGTTTAATTGTAGATTGCTGTTTGTAGATATTCCAGAAATAGGTCTTGCTGCTACAAATTCAGTAATTCTTGATTGTGAATAAATGTCAATTAATTTTTATCTTTCCATTTCTAATACCTCGATTATTTTTAGTTTAGTCTCTATGAAAGAAGAAAGTAGACTATGGATGAATTTGACTTTATGTTACATTTTCCAAATTAACCTTTTAAGGTTTACTATTAAATTGCTGCATTTATGGGAGGAAGCGTTGTTTAAGAGAATGATCTAAATCAATGCTTTTTAAGAAGCAGGTGGAAGATTATTTGTCTTGAAAGAACAAATGGATAGCTCTGAATCATGCTGAAAGTGTTCCAGTGGAAAATATGCTTTTACTTCCAAGTACACAAGTTACATTAGAATGACAGGTTTCTACTAGAATGACAACTATTTTAAACATTTGAATAAACATACTTTTTTTTTTTTGAGGGGGGGGAACCACAGAAAAAAGTTTTGCTTCAGGATTTTCTTTCTTATGACTAAGTAGTTGTGTTCTTTTGATGGCTTGTGGCATAAATCCTGTTTCAAAATGCTAAAGAAAACAGAGTTCCCAAGCCATCTGGTGCTTCTTTGTGTACATGCATGCCTGCATCCATTTACAGTCAGGGCTGTTGTGCTGCAGTTTCAGGGTGAAGGAGATCAACTTGGATCTGAGAAACTTAAAGGATGATGCTGACCAGAGCTGGGAAGTGTTGGTTTTAATGTTCATGGGTTAAGGTTTCCAATTTATTATCTGGTTTTTTTTTTTAATTATTAGGCATTTGCTATTTTTCTTGTGTTAGTCCCATAGCATCTTTGGATGGGTAGTGAGGTGACAAGGTCACTTATCCCCATCTGGACAGGAGTCTTGAGGCTCTGATAAACTGCTGCAGAAAAGATTAGTGGAGATTGCCTAGGATGTTGTTGGCTTTAGCTGTCTCGCTCTGTGGCTAACCTGACAGAAGGGTCTCTGGATAACCAGGTATGAGCTTAAACCATCAGAGACACTGAGCTGCAGTGACTGAGACAGAGGTGTATGTGTGGTGGTGTGCAGGAAATGGTGATCTCTAGCAGAGTCATGGGAGTATGTGGGTTAAGTAGAGTACAATTGAATTCAACAGCTTCAGTAAGGTCGCCCTGTCAGGCTTCTTGGTGTGGTTCTGGATTGCTCTTTCTGCACCCACAGTATTCTTCTGTACAGGTTTTTGTCTGGAAAGCCCTGCAAGCTATTGCCATTGTATTTTGGGAATAAATGTTTGAGTTCTGTACTGGCCAAGAGAGGATCTGAAACACTGCTGGAGGAAGAAATTAGATTGTTAAAATTAGATTGTTAAAGTCTGGATGCTTCAGACATATTCGGTAGATGCAAAGCCCCTTGACTATGTGAGACTGAGGAAACGAGTTTAGCTGTAGTGCCTCTTTATCTGGACTTTGTTCTAGAAGCAGAATTTCACCTTGCACAAATACTGGGAGCTGACTAAAGGTATTGCAGTGCTACAGTACAAAGTTCTTTTTGCTCTGACATTTTTTATTGAATTGAGGTGACTGTCTTGTGATAACCTTGTAGGATAGAAGATATGAGCTTTACTTGTGGAACACCTAATGAGCCTAAATTAAAAGCACCTCTTTCTGCATGAAACTGGCAGTGTAGAATTTGTTTAAGAACAGTGATAAAGCATAGACAAAGCTGATAATTTGCTAAAATACAAATCTGTCTGTGCTGCAGCTGATCTAGACAGATTACAGGTATTATAATTATTTATTAGTGACTTGTTACACACTTGAAATCACAGAAAAAACAGATATTTGTCATTAACTTTTCAAATTACTGGATAAAATTTGTTTTGAAGTTCCCCCAGCCTAATAATACTTCCACCCTCTTAATACTTTAGATTGACAGAGTGGAAGAGGGAGGTTGGGGAGGCAGTTTCAAATTTATTAACTTAAGACCTCTGATTTCTTTGAGACTTTTGTTAAACATGTCTGCTGATTCTGAGAGGGAGAGAGAACCAATTTGCCTGTTAAAAATGTATCAGAATAGAACTTGAGACTTTGAACATGCTGCCTGTTAGACTTCTTTTCTGATAGGAGTTTATGACTTGTCTAAACACACAAATTACTAGTTCACTGTCAGTAAAACAAATCAAAACCAGCTAAGTTTAAATGCAATACTCTTATGTTGTGCATCATCTAAAATGTTCTAATACTCATTCTTTACAATTTTGCCAGTCACAATGAAGTCTGAGTGCTTGTAAATTGGCAGACTTCTGTTAAATTAAGTGCTAAATTCATGGTTTTCTTCGTGTTGTCTCTAGTTTGATTTTTTTTCCCCCACATGTTCCTGATCAGTACTTAAAAGATGTGGATGTTCTACTCTTTTGATAAGTAAATATGTAAGAATCTGCCTGGTGATGATTGCAGCTTTCTCCCAACTTCATGCTGCTGATACCAAGGGCATCTATTTTACCAGGATAATCCTTTCTCATCTGTTTCAACTGCCTTGGCCAATGTATCAAAAATTATACATGAATGTGACTGGTGCTGTAGCTGAATTTTTGTGTTACTATGCCTTTAATAGGAACAACCTGTCTCTCCCAATGATTGTCCTTCTCAGGCTGTTTCTGTGCACTTGGTTTCATTCTCTGAATCTGAAATACTCTGTTCTGGTGTGCCAGGCTCATAGCATATTGTTCTCCAGCCTGGTGGACAGCATGTGTACTTGCATAAGTGCTGTGGGTCATGAGTTAGTCAAGAGGTAATTATCTTCTCACATCTGCAGGAGCCTACTCTTTTCTCTTGATATTTTGTCTCAAACTTCATCTTTTGTTAGAAATGTTTCAAGGCTAGAACTTGTTTATTATGACATGAAGTGTGGTTTTGGTTCTTGATGAGAATGTGTTGAGGTCTTTACTGTGTGTGTCTTAACTTTATCTAGATTTTGAGGAATCTGTCTCCTTCAAAAAGTAAACCAGTGGTAGAAATCTCATTTCTTAGGAAGGCATACCTGGTGGCTATCATTTGGAAAAGTGTCTCTTAAGAATAAGGTGGGAGAGTGCTGCTCCCAGCCTCAGACTACTAATGTAATTTTGGACAATAAGCGAAGTAGGACTACTGTATTTGTTTTGATTAGGTGAGGAATAATGTTGTAAACTGGCTTTTATGGATACTTTGCAAAGGAACTATTTCTCAGGCAGTCAAGTAGTACAGACCTTTGTGATGCTTTGGAGTTTGCTGCTTCAGTGGGCAGAATTTCTTTAAGCTGTGGGAAAAGATTTGAGAAGTTGTTCTGCTTCGGCCTCATAGTGAATAAGACCATGTCTTGTAGCTCAGTAAAAAATAACAGTCAAAAGATGGGTTAAACTGGTTTTTATACCCTTAGTGATATCTGGACTTAGTTAAATGGAATGTTAAGCATTAACACATGAAAAGATTATTGGCAAAATACTGAAGTTAGAAACTGAAGAGCTTATAGCAATCCATTCAAAGGGCATTTTTCTAAACAATGATGAACTCTTATATTTTTTGTGTTAAAGGAGAAATTGCATTAACTATTGCAAGCCTGTGTAATTTATCATAATTTGTTCATAACAGAAAGAATGTAACAAACTGTACAACTCAGCATAACCATTCTTCTTTTTGACGTGCTGAATTTGCATGCTAACATAGCAGTTTTGACAAAAATAACGTGTCTTCGGTTTGCTGCATGTTTTTAAGGAAAAAAAATCAACCTGAGACTGTCAAGTACAGGGTTTTCCTCACCTTTAATAAATTGGAAGTGTTTGCTGACTTGCATAGAAATAGGTGCAAATATAAGATGATGTGAGTTGAGAAAGGGCTGGGTTTTTTTTAAATACATAAACACTTGATATATTTGAATAAATTTTACTGCATTCCTCAGTGATCTTATGCTCACAGAACTCAGTAGCTCAGTGATTTTGATCTAATAATGCTGAATGCACCTGGTTGTTCAAGAAAACTTCATTATGTATGCTTTGTGACTCTAATGATCTTTGTTTTGAGTAACTGTGACTCATCTGGGATGGGCTGTAGTGACAAACAGAACTCATGACACTTAACGATTTTTGGGTTTTGCTTCCTGAAGCTGTTGTGCTCTTCTCATGAATTTTTGATGATTGTTGCCTGACTTCCTATCTTAATTGTATGTTGGTTCACCCTGCACTTGCTTTGGGCAAAGGAAACTCAAAGTACAGCTCTGGGACCCAAAGATCTAGTAAGTGATAAAAACTTATAAATCAGTAGATAAATTTAACTGGCAGCAGTACTTAGCACAGTGTTGGGAAAACTGCCATCTTGATGTAAAAGCAAACCTGAACTTGAGAAGATAAATAATGAGTTTATCAAGAAAATAAAAAAAATACCTGTTGCCTTTGTTCTTCCAGCATTGAGGATGTACTTGTTTTGTTTGAGGAGAGAAGTGGAAGAATAAAGAAGTTTGTGAGTAAAGTCAGACTTGTATTCCTGAAGAAAATGATTCTTTGATAGAATAGTGGCAAAATTGGCTGTTGTCATTCGGATAATCATCTTCTGTGGTCTAGCAGTAGTCAAGTGATTTTTGGTTATTGCAGAGTTTCTGTTGTAGAGAGCCAAAGGATCTTTTCTTTGTATAAATTAGGTTGAACTGTCAGCCTTGTATTTTCCACTGCTGGATTTTTTTCCTTAAAATTTTTGTGCTGACATAGTTTTTAAAATCAGGGTTAACGTAAGGTTTCTGGAAAGTAATGAGACTAAAGCCTCTGCTGTGGAAGGTGTGGTGCAAAGGTTGAGAACCTTGTGTTAATTTAAAGCGTCACATGAATAAAAGAGCAGTAGAACTGAGAGGAAGGGCAGAGGCAGTAAGAATGTGACTTTGTTGCTGGCTGCGTCACGTGCACACCTTGAGCTGCTCCAGATCACAAGCTCTCTTTGTTGACAGTCATCACCTCTTCATGTCTGCCAGTGTCACAGAATGGAGGACTTTTGCTTCCTGACTAAACACACAATATGCATGCACTTTGCTAATAACAAATGTAGGCACATCTGTAACATACTCCAAACCTAATTCTTCTTGCATCCTCCCTTCTGCACTCAATGTTATTTATAGTAATAAATGTTTTACAAGCCCTTTGTGCAATTTTAAGTTCTAGCAAAGATAAAGTACAGATGATGATGTTATTTTGTTGAGAAATTGAGATGACTGTGTCATCTTTCTTCTGAAATTAAGAATTCTGGCAGCCCAGAATGAGCAAGAAGTATTCAGTAGGGTGCAATATCTGAAAAAGATCATTACTTAAAAAATACAGTTCTCCTAGAGTAATATGGAAAAGTAGAGGAGCTTATCCAGCAAACACCAATCACTAAATGCTGTTATTTATGTTGTCCATTTAGCATAAGTGCCAATTTTCAGATAAAGGAAGTTGAAGGGAACAGATTCAGGTCAACAGAGTTGGTATTATTCCTGATGTTTAAGGGATTATGTTCTTTTAGTTCATGTTATTAAAAGCTTTTTGCCAGAAAAATGCATGAAAGATGAAATGAAACAACAGTATGATCTCCATTCAGTAGCTAAAACATCTTTGGCCACTATATTTATGTATTAAAGTTGAATGCTTGTCTACTTTGCACAGGTCTTCCAAAGTAATTAACATGTATATATTGCTACACAGTAATTTAAACAACAGTCATTTAAAAGGCTTCATTAAACCTAAAAAATGCCAGGCTTGAGGAAGCCATGTGTATGTGTGGTTGCTGGAGCGATTTGTCATTTGAATTGAGAATGAAGCCCCTATTGAAAGCAAATGAACTAGGAAAGAACTGATCCAGCTGTATTGTAAATGAGCCTTAGAAATGAGTATAAGGCCAGTGTTCATTCATACTGAAAAATGTAAGCCTGTGACACTGGAAGGATGCTGAACTGTTGCAGGATGATTTTATTTGCCCTATGGATGTGATGGAAGGAGGTGGGAGGTGGGGGAGGGGGGAGAAAAACACTGAAGGAAAAATTGTAGTATGTCCCCTTAATTAAGAGCTCTAAGCAAGCTGATATGGTGACATACTATCAGTCTTAGTACTAAATGCAAACTGTCTTAGTACTTATTTAAATAGGGGCTTGTGCTGAAAGTGTGTCACTGCTAATGTCAGTGAGTTGCAGTAATTCGCAGCTGGGTGTTTTTACTGCATGGATCCATTTTTTTTATGATGTACACTTCATACTGAGATTGTGTTCTTTTTGTCCAATAGCATCACATACATAGCCTATATCCTTACATTTCCCTCCTTGAAGCCATGTTTCAGGTCCTGTTTCTTTCTAGATCTTTGTCCCAAAGAGCCATTTGATGCCACAACACTGTACTCGAAACTCAGGAAGGCACAACTGCAGTTTTTTAGAAAGAACCAGAGTAAGATGAGTATTTCTCGGTTTATTGTAGTGCCAACAAGCTGGGACCTGCTTATTCCAGTGCTCCACCCTTGTCAGGGATCAAGTAGGCAGTGCAAACAGTGATATCCCAATAGGCCTTTCACCTGCCCAGAACAAACACTGATGTAGTAGACACTCTTGGCAGATAATATGTAGCCAGCTATGATGAATTCATCTTTCACGGTTCAGATTTGGTGTAGATCTGTTTTTCTGTACAGAAAATACCATGCTTTGAAGCAGGTGTCAAGCTTCAGACTGCCTTTTTTTCTCTGTATTCTCTATGCTTGCTTCTTTCTAAGTATGGTTTGCAGGATGGGGATTTGAGAAAGCAGAGGGTCAGTGCAAATCTAGCAGTCAACAGCATTTAGATACCACTCAGAATTGCTGTCTCCCATTTAAGAAACTGGTTTTTTAAAGAAAATAAGACTGGTCCATGATGCACCAGAAACCTTTTGCAAGACTGCATTTTTTGATAAAAGTAGGTGGTTTTCACCTGAGCTCATCTCTTACATTTTATTATTTAAAAAAATCTAGTGATGTGTTTTATGTTGTCCCTAGTTCCTGTGTCTTTAGCAATTTTGCCTTTACAGCCTATATCATAAGCTGTTTTGAGCCCTGCTAATGTGCTGTCTTCAGATGCTGATTCTTGAAGCTTACCCCCGGAACAATTCAGTCTCAATACCTAGCTCAGCCCAGCTCTGTCTGCTTTAGTTAACTTGAGCTAAGGTGCTGCTGTGGTCCTCCTACCTACTTTTCCTACTCCAGTTGCTTATCATGTTGCTTTTTTTCAGTTAAACTGGAATATTAGTTCTATTCACTTTCCCAAAAGTTACTTTTACACCTGGAAGTTCTTTAGGTCCATTAGCTTTGCTGGTGGGGAGAAATGAGGACTTTGTTCCTGGTTTGCCCAAGGAGACCTCTAGCTAACAGAGATGCTCTTTTCCACTTCAAAAAGAAGTCCTGGCAGCTTCTGTCTGTGTGAAAAAGCGTATGTGTATTGGATGTCTGTAGGGCTGCTGCTTCATCCTGGGTGTTCCTTTCCCCAAAATGATTCAGCAGGAGCCCAGGTTTTTTGTTCCTATTTAGATGGTTAAAGGTAGCTAAGACTCAGATTCTTATCTTGCAGACTTTGGGTATTTACTTTTTTTGCTGCCACAAGTGGGATGAGAGCAGGCAGAATGTGAGGGAATGAGGGAATCTTACACAGCTGTGGTTGTTCGGACTCTGTGCGAGTCTTACTTGACTTGCATTCCTCCTCAGCCCCTAGCCTTGATGATGACATTAGCCAGGAAAGTGGGACAGCAGAGCCTAAGCTGACTTTCTATAGGAACTTCTCACATCTGGGGTTATTGGGAAGTTCTAGGCTATATGCTCTGCACAGGTGAGCAGTCTCCCTGCACTGTGCCAGTTGGATACACTCTGAAAAGTCTGAGATGCTTGCCTGGTAGATCTGGAATCCACAGGGATGTGTTTCTTTATAGAGACCCAGTTACTGAATCACAGAACCATTTAGGTTTGAAAAGAGCTTTAAAGAGAAATAATGCTGGGGAGCTTTTTCCTTTGTGCAAACTGGGACCATATTCTGGCCTTCCCAAGAGCGAGAGAGGGCAGAGCAGGAGCTCAGAACAGAGGAATTTTTCTGGGCACTGAAATTAAAATGAGGGTTTGTTTCCCTTGTCTCCTGCCTCCCTACTGATAAACATAGAAATTGCAGCTAAATTTCACAATTCTAACCTCTGGTATATGCCTTTTCTTGTCATATTGTAATCTACTATTGTATGATAATTAGCCATCCAAAGATAACAGAAGCACATAATGATTTTTATGCTAATTCTCCTGTAGACTTAATTTTATTTTCTGGTTAACTTTATAGTTACAGTACCTGTATAACATGCCATGAATAATAACTCCTAGTAAGAGGAAGAGAAGAAAATCAGCAGCACTATCCACACAAATTGATATGTTGATTGCAGATGTCTTTACAACCCTCCCTGTTCATCACAAAAGACCTTTGGCAAGAACTTTGATAATTTGCCCAGTTACCATGCTTGCCTGTGATAGTGAGATAGGGTTTCAGAACCTGCATGTGCACTTCAGGGAAGATTTTGCTCTTTTTCGAGATAAGGCACAAATTTCTAGTGGTGTTGTACATCTGTTGTACTCTGACAAAGCTCCTGTATGTTTGCTGTACATTTCTAGTATGATCTGCTTAAAGGAGCTAATAGTACAAACGCTTCTGTCCCTTTTTAATCTATTGCCATATAAAGAAAGTTTTGCTGAAAGCATCCAAAAATGTTTCCTTTTGTGAGTGCATGCCTCAATCTTATTGTGTATTACAGGTATGTATGTCTTGTTCAGTTGCTGAATGAAAAGGTAGAAGGATTAACATTCCCTTGGAGAGATAATCAGTTTTCTTGGAATAACTACTTAAATAAATGAGAGATTGTGTCTTACTCCTTCTTCCCCTCAAAAAAAGGCTGAATTAACAGATGTTTACGAAGCAGCCTTTAGGTATTCTGAATCTTAATTTAAACATGAATGAGGCTGGAATGTTGTGTGTGTGTGCGTGTGTGTGTGCAATTTGAAAAAGACATTTATGCTACAGCTTTTACCAGGGACATCTATTTTGATTGTTCTCTTTTTCTAGTCTTAAATGACGTACATGCCAAGAGGGATTGCTTATTGTTTTTATATAACTTTGAAGAAAACTCAAATTTTACTAATTTCTTCTTGTACTTCTCCTCCAAGATTTTAAGGAGTTACACCCTTAGAATAAAGGACCCTTAATCCTATTCCACAGAAACCTTTACATGTCAGTTGATTTTCTGAATATAGTGTTTATTTTCCTGAAAGCTGATAACATTTTAAAAAATAAAACTGAGGTTCCTTTGGTTGGGTTTTTTTGGTTTTTTTT